>JAVJGJ010000034.1:22433449-22449781 GCA_035590215.1 Microhierax caerulescens
GGGCGCTTCTTTTTTTTTTTTTTTTTTTTTTTTTTTGTGTATTTTTTGTTTGTTTGATTGTTTTTGTGGGTTGATTTTTTTTTTGTTTAAAGGCAGCAACCCCCCCGCCACCCGCTCTGGCATCACCCCCGGGATGTTTCCACGGCTCCACTTCAAAGCGCGGCCCCACAGCAGCAGCTGCGCTGAATTAGGGGCAGAAATCCCAGTTTTCCACTCAGGCAGTTCCTGGGAACCCCTGCAGTGCTGGGGCTGGGGCCGGGGGGCTCTGGGCCAGGGGGGCTCCAGCCGGGACCCACAGGTGCGCAGGGAAAGGGCTGCGCTGGATTTGCGCGGTGATTTTGGGGGCCCCACCAGGGACTCCCCACCCTGCAAAGGCCTGAACACACCACACTGATTTATTTTCCATCCGGGAGCCCTCCCCAGAGCCAGCACCGAAGGTGATTCTGGGGGACAGTCTTTTTTTTGGTTTTTTTTGGGGGGAGAAGCGGTGGTATTCATGCTTCCCCCACCCATCCCCTGCACACCCCTCGCCTGCTGCCTTTCCCTGCACCAGGGAGGTCAGCTAAGATAGATGAGCCTTAAGAGGAAAAAAACGTGCAAAGGGACAAAATTCACAGGCCAGCTGAGAAAGCAGGTTGGGGGGCGGAGTGGGAGCTGCTGCAGGGTGCTGTGGCTTTGGGGAGGGAAGGGGATGGGGTGCAGCATCCAGTGCCCCCTTTCCAGGCATTCCTGGAGTCTCAGGGGATCGCTGGTTTATTCAAATATTTCACTTCTCAGGCTTTCTTGCTGTCTGGGTCAGGGTCTGTGTCCTGGCACACGTTTCTTCCAGAGCTTGGGCTGGCAGCAGCGTGAGAACGGCGCCGGGAGCGGAGACAACCGCCACCGAGCATCGGCCGCTCCCCGGTGCAGCGCTTGGTCAGTGGCTATTTTGGATGCCCCAGACTCATCCTGTTGTCCTCAAATCCTCACTCCAAGGATGCTCCTTACCCAGCTTAGGGTGGGCTTTGCACGTCGATACACATTTGTACATTTATACACATTTATATGCATTTCTAAACATTTATGCTTTTTCTTTTTTTTTTTTTAATGCACATTTATACCCCAGACTCCTGGCATAACTCACTGGGACGGGAATTTGTCCAAGGAAAAGGCCTCGGAGGAAGTGATGGGGTGCAGATGTAGGTGCCAAAAGCCAGAGCTGGACGTCCAGCCTGGGGCACCCAGGTGGCAGCTGCCCACTGCTCCCGCTGCGGGCTCTTCCCCTGTGCACAGTCCCGGTTCGGACGGTGCCCGCAGCCTGGCTCGGCAGTGGAAGGTTTCCATCCCTGCCTGCGAACCGGGCTCTGAGGGATCCAGCTTCGGTGCAGAACTCACAGCATCTCCCAGAATGGCCCGTGGGCAGCCGTACGGCAGGGCTGGCAGCGCGCTTCCCCGGGCTGCTGCGGAGCTGAGCCTGCTGGGGCTGCACGGGACAGCGAGCCCCGGCCCCGCCAGGGCTGTGGGCACCTCCTGGCGCAGCCTCCAGAGAGCCTGGCACTGATGAACTTTAGATTTCACTTTTATCGGGGCTGACAGTACTTCTCTTCCTTCGCCAAGTGCCTCCAGATCCGATGAGCAGCTCTGCCGTGTCGCAATGGGGGCGACGCGGTGGTTTTGTCCCCGCGTTACCGCAGCCCCCCAGCGATGCCCATCACAGTGGCCCCGCAAAGCCCCAAGCTCCGCTGACGTGGGTTTCCCTGGGGTAAGGCCCATCCAGGTGCCCCTGCCCGATGGCTCATGGCTCGGCGGGATGGGTGCCTGGCCCGCCTGGGGGCTGGGACCCCACCGCTGTCCCCAGCCCATCGGGGACAGAAAGGGACAGAGGACGGGGCAGGGCAAGAGGCTTTGGGAGGTCGTCTTGTCTGCCCTCGCTCCCGGGCAGGATCAGCCCCACCTACGCAGATCTTTATTTCTTCTTACAAAGAGAAATGAAACAAATTTTATAAACATGTTCATAATTATAACAGCATAAGCTCGTGGTTTAAAAGCAAGGTGAACGGCGGGTCCTTGCCGGAGCCCGGCCGGGGCTGACGCTGCGCTCCCCGGCGCTGATAGAAGCCAGCTGAGGGCATTAAGTGTGAACCTTTATCTCTGCTGACATGACATATTATTAAAAAGTATTTTGAGTAATCTTTTATTTCCTTAGCATTGCAACACATTTCAAGAACTTGGCCAGGGATCAACCAACCCTTTTTAATTTCCTACAATGAAAAATAAAACAAAAATAAAGCCCAATTGAGATGACATAATCAGCAACATTTTGAGGGTTTAGGTCAAATTAATATGTCAGAAAAGGGTTTTCAGGGGACTTGGAGAGCTTTAATCTGTCAAAGCCTGACTCAGACCCGTCTTGGGCTTTGTAATCTTATTGTCTTTACCAAATTATGTGATGGTATGTCATGTATTACCGTCATCAGAAAATCGAGCAAATAATCATTTGGCATAAAGTTCAGAATAACTAACTTAATTTTAAAGCAAGTGTTATACAATATGCCAGAAATGTTTGCTTAACTTGAAAACGATCTTTTCATACTGTCCATTAATCTGTTAAAGCACACAGGTAACTTCCAAACACAGACTTTCCTGACCACTTTAGGGGCAGACTTTAGGAGATTTCATAGTGTTCAAGTCACGCTCGATTTTGCCAAGATTTACTTTGCATTTTCCAAAACAAAACAAAAAATAAACCAACCCAATATAAAGCAAACCCAACCTGACCTGTGGCTTAGGGGTAATATTTTCATATCACCTGTACTCAATTACACATCTAATACTTTTCCTTTTTATATCTCCATCTGCTATGTCATGGATTTCTATAAAGCTGCGATTACAAATTTGGTGCTAGGACATTGTTCAGTTCTAACGGATAAACCTGAAGGATTGTTTGTTCTCTGCTTCGTAAATTGTTAGCAAGAATATATATATATATATATTTAGCATTTGAAAAAAACCCCAGTTTCTAACCAGAGGGATGCAGCACTGCGTCGCCGTATACCACTAGCCAAGCCCCGACTCCCATAACGCAGCCTGAGTGATTGCTTCACCAGCCTTTAATTAGGTGATGTGTAGCCAAGGCTACAGGCGGGTGGGTGCATCGCTTTTCCCGCTGGTCGCACGCCGTGTGGGACGTGCTCTAAGCGATCTGCTCGGCTGGTGTAACCAGAGATGCAGCCAGAGCCAGCAAAGCAGCGAACCCCGGGCCGGTCCCTTGTCCCCATGTGCTGTCCCCTCCCTGGCCTTGGTGACACCAACCTCATCTGCCCTCACATCTTCCCTTCCGAGATCTTCCCTCTCCTGCAAAAATGTATTTTAGGATGGACTGAACCACGTTTGCACATGCTACTAACTTTTTATTCCAGGGCTCGCAGTCCAGCTCGCACTTTTTTCCACTTTCCCAACCCTACAGTTAGTAGCAAACAAACAATCTCTTTATTTCCATATCCCAGCCTCTTCGCCCGTCGTGTTGGGAATACGGATGAACGTGCTGCCTCAAATCTAACGGGGTTAAACGGGACGCTGAAGACATGCAAGCGAGTATCTAATATTCCAACGTGCAACTCATATCATTTTCTCGGGGGAAAACCCCAAACCTTAGGCACGATACAGTGTGCCACAAAGAGCTGCCACTATCCACACGGGAAGGGTGGGAGGCTCGTTAGGGGTGTACGATAAAGCTGTAATGAAACAGTTTCTGAGTGCTCGGGTTATACACAGGCTGCGGCTGGCGCGGATGTGACCGCCGGCTGAAATAAATAATACCGCTTTGGGTTCGGCGGGATCTGGAAGCTGCCATCTTCAACTTTAATTTTTGCAAATGTAACTACCACTTCACATTAGTCATTAACTAATTACTGATGAACAGATTAACAAATATGTCTTTTTCCTAACCCCCAATTTTTTAAACAGAAACTAAGTACATCTTGGCAGAAAACACCCGTAGTAGCTCATAGCAGCGCTTAGGAGATTGTTTTCCCTTACGTTCTCAAATGTCCAGTCCCACAGCAAAGCTTTAATTTCATTCTCTGTCTTTTTTTGCCCATAATGAACTTGGAAAAACCTCTGCTCTTCTATCCGAGCACAACGTGATAGCGTAGCTCTGTGTCCCCGTGGGGCTGCGGCACCTCCGGGCCAGCCTGCGGTGTCCAGAGCTGGAGGTGACAGCACGCTTCAGCCCGTCCCTGTTCTCAGGAACATCCCGAATTAATTTCATGGCCAAAATTATAAGGCTGGGAAGAAACGGCCAGCTTAGGGTGGTGGACAGCCAGTGCTGAAGTTTCTTGGTTGGTTGACCTCCCAAGCAGGTTCTTCACCGCCACGTCTGCTACGTTAGTTAAAGCTATATTAAAATAAATCTCAGTTATGTTACTTTATACATAACCCCCCAAAAGGCTGCACAGGGAATAGGATTAAACTTTAAAGAAGTGATTCAATGAAGCAAAACTGATAGATAAAGCGTTTGGGGAGAGTGAGACCAAATCAGGGGACATGGCTCATTTCATGACGAGGGAAGGGTTGGTGGTGCCTCCACCCCAGCCCGGGAAGCTGGGGAAGGGCCAGCAACGTCACTTGCCAGCGGGATAAGGATGAGACCACCGTGCACATCTCCAGTACCAGGATGCAACGTGGTACCACCACGTTTATCCAGCACCTGGCTTTTGGCTGGTGGTTGTGTAGCAAGGAGAAGCTGCTCTACCCCTCCTCCAACCACTGGCACCTGAGAAGTCCCTGCCAGCTTGTAGAGGAATTGTAGAAGAATGAAGGCTGGCTAATTAACATGGATAATCTACAGCTGTGGGCTGGCTTCAGGGGCGGTGGGTTGGCTGATGGTGTGGATAAGGTGCAGCTGTGGCCGGTTCCTACTAAATAGTTAAATAGCTCTAAGGGGTATGGAAGAGGGGCAGCTGAGGAGGAGAGATCTGGAAGGAGCAGAGGGAGGAACTGGAGTGCCCTGGGTGTGGGTGAGACAAGAAGGATGCAGCAGAGGCAAGAAGCAGGGTGGACTGGCCTGAAGAGGATGAAGAAACAGCGTGGATGGTAGATGAACTTTTGGGGGATTGGTGGCTGTGCCGGGGCAAGGTGTGGGAACTACTTGAAGTCAGCCTGGGATGGGGTGGTAAAAGCCTTGCTGCGGCCGCTTGGTTTTGATGGTGCTGTGACACCAGCTCGGCCATCCCACTGAGCATCTTTCACACCAACTTTCCCTCACCGTGACTTCTCCAGAGCTGAGAAATATGACCAAGACCTGGCCCCTTCCCTCTCTAAGCAAAGGGGAAAATTCCTGCTTTGTTGAACTTTTCTCATAATACTTAAAGAAAATACTTAAAGAATGTGTAATAATAGGGGATTTAGAGAGAGAAAAATTAACCACACGGATGAAGATGTCAGCCTTTAGAATTGCACCAAGATGTATCCTGACCAGCTTTACCGCAGGGAAGAGCTCCAGGGGAGGAGAGGGTGACCCCGCATGAGCCCTGCGAGCTGTAGGACCCCGTCCCCAGGGCCACCCTGGCTCTGTTCACCGGTGAAAAGCCAGAGATCTTGGTTTGGCTGCCAGGGAAATCACCCAGGAGAGGTGAAATTAAAACAGTTATGGGGAAGCAGATACTGAGTTATTCTGTGTTCCTGGGCAGACCTGGGGCCACCTGCCCCGCACCTCCTCCCTTGGTGCCAGGGCCAGGCAGGATCCAACCATGGAGCATCCCAAGGTCTTGGGAACCCCAGCCGGGGCCTTACCAGCAGCGAGCCCTTCTACAGGCAGCAACCTGAGAGCAAAAAATCTTTTTTTGGCCTGAAGGTGATGTTATTTTTTACAAACCACAGCCTATATTCTGGTTGCTTCACTTTAAATAGTAATGGGATACCCTGAGACATCCCCTCAGCACTGGTGCGGAGGGGGAAGGTCCTGTGATGGCCTCGATCACACAGTCCGCTCTGAAAGCAAACGTGAGCCGAAGTCTCCCGTGATCACCAAGAGCTGGGGCCAGGGAGGACGAGGGTGCGCAGCACCAACACGTGTCCCGATCAGAGGTCCCAAACAAATGGTCAGGGTCAGCTCTGCACATGCTTTAAGAGGGGGCAGTGGGTGCCTGTCCCTTGCCATCGCTGCCCCAGGGGCATCACAGCCCCCTGCCCAGCTGCCCCCGTGGGGGCTGTGCCCACGCAGCCTCGCTCACTCCATGGGGACGCGATGCCCTGGGGGGCACAGCATGGTCAGCGATGCTTGGGGCAGGACAGGGATGCTGGGGAGTCCCGTGGGGTCCGGCAGTGCTTTCCACAGCCCAGCCAAGAGCCTGCTCTGGAGGCTGGCCCAGAAAATCCAGCCTGTCGGGGGCATTCAGGTTATTCACGCAGAAATTGCAGGTTTCTGGGGCTCTCTGTGATCTCAGTAAATCCTGCCCTCTGCAATAAGCTTCGCTCCTCCCTTCGCTGCCCTTAGAGAAGGTGGCTCCGAACAAGACGTGATGATTTATGCCCTGGCTCTGGTGCAGAGTGCTTTTCCAACTGTTTGCTTTTGACAGGTTCCTTCCACCAGCACCGTCCCTGCACCATTGTCACTTTGCTGGAGGAATCGGCCCCCAGGTGGTTTTGAGACTTTTCCATCCCTCCCTGCCTGGAAAGATAAACTCAAACCCTGGCCTTAAACTGAGCTCCCACCTGGGAGAGATCGACCGGCTGCAGAGACACTCAGCTTTGTTTTGTTATCCTAGCCTCAGTTATTGCGGCTAATTATTGCCATAAATGCAAATATAGAGGGATGAGAATAAACGCTCAGAAGGGGTGATGCACTGGAGAGAATGACAATAAATCAAAAGGTTTGAAAGGAAGCTTTCACTCATCTTCGGAGCACCACGGCGGTTTTGAGTTGTTAGCTTGCACTTTGGTTAGGAAGCGACTTTTGAAATTGAACAGAAAAGATACAATCTTAATATTTCATAAGATCTGCCAATACAAATATCTGTCAGCAGATACGTAAAATAATAGCTTTAAAAACAAGAAAAAGAATCACATGAAATTTTCGAAGGAGGGTGATGTCACCCCCCAACCAAGCTATATATTCATTGTATTTGAAATTAAAACCGCATGAACTCTCCGTGCAAAGCTGGGTGAAACTCTGCTTTTTTCAAGTATCCCCTTAGGGATGCTGGATATTATTTTCTGGTTTTAATTTTAAAGTAATAAATAAATGTGATTGACTTGCCACCCAATACCACCAAGTTGTGCGAAATAAGTAAATGCAATCTGTGCATATTAACTCACAGGTAGTTGCCGTATAAAATCTGTCAAAGCAGTCTGCCTATGGCTAGTGTTGCTGGAGCAGAAGAAAATCAACGTTAGCTTCAGCTTCACAAGGAATTTTAGCTTAGAGAAGAGGAAAAAAATCTGTCTCTGCGGTAATATCTCCCTTTCCAAACTTTCCTTCTGGCTGCACTGGGTCATAGGCTGTGGACTGTAAATTATACAGCAAAAATCAAACCATCTTTTTCAATAAGGGAAGAAGAAAACCATGCAATGATTCATTATATGAAACAGTTCAACCTATGGCTTTCTCTTGCTTGCAAACGTGGGCAGTTCTGTTGAGATCCAAAACCCACTCCAAACCATCAAAACTAGCAAATAACCATCTGGCTTGGTGGCTCAACACCTCCCGTGGCCATAAATTCAAATCCCAGCAACGTTACCAGGGGATTTGCTCTGAAAAACAAGCTCTGTCCTTGAGTAATGTAAAAACAAGGTGAGATGGGGAAGGCTTGGGGGTGAGCTGCGGCTCGGGGTGCAGCTGGCTCCGGCCGAGCATCCACTGGATTGCAGCAGGGAACGGGGCTCTTGGCTTGCCAGGAGCATCCTCTCTTCGTGTCTCAGTGCCTCATCCCGTGGTTGGGGTGCCTGAGTCCTTTGCCAGGGTCTGCCACCCTCACCCAGCACCATCCCTGTGGTATTTCTGCATCCTCCTCTTCTGTCCCGGCTCCAAAACTCCACGCACACTCTTGGGGTTCACCAGAGCCACCATGGAGATGGGCCAGAGCTTACCAGCTGTCATCCTCCATCTAAGGTCTCCAGGATCAAAGCAAGTCAAGTGTGTAGGTGCCGGAGGAAAGGTCTTCCTGCCTGAAATGTAAAATCCTCCACTCTGGCCAGGGTTGTTATGATCTGCAGAGTTTTTCCATCCTTGTTTGGAGCCCAGGCTGCCGAATGGGAAGATTTGGAGGGGACAAAACAGGTTTCCTGGTTATGTGCAATACATTAATCTTAGCTCCTCGTCTTTGCTTATCTTTTTTAGATAAGCTGGGATTTAAAATTAGGAGTACGGAGATGACATCCCTGAGAAGCCTTGGCACCAGGTAGAACAGGTCCTGGCAGCAGCCCCGAAACCCTCAGAACCGCTGCGCCTCTGGGCACCACGGCCCTGGGACCTCAGATCAGGCCCTTCACCTGGAGCATCTCCTGCACGAACACCCTGCCCCGCCAGTCTCAGCCAGCTCACGCACAAAAAGTCTGCATCTCCCTAACCCTCGAGACCTGGAACTAGCAGCTGAGTCTGATTTTGGCTCTGCAGAAAGTTTTATCCATCGAAAAATTGTGTATTTTTTGCACATCTGGTTGTATTTGCGGGTGATATTGCCTTTCAGTGCTGCTCAAGTCTGTCTGTGCCCATTAGTTACCAGAGTAAATAGCCCCTCTGCCTGCAGAAGAGCACTGTGGGGAACCTGGTGGACATTTTACGCTGAAAAATAATTGGTAATTCATTAGCAACCCATGTTCGAAGGCTTAGGACTGAGCATGGCACTGAACCAAGCGACAGGGCAGGTTTTGCTTCTCCTACGGTCGAGCGACCAAAGGCAGGTTGGACGGCCTCTGTGCTGCCAGGAAAAGTAGTTTGGGTTGAAAAAACACCTTTTAGAAAATGCATCTTATCCCCAGAACACAAACCATACCCCATTCCGCTGACAACAAGTGGTCTTGAAGCTTCTATTTTTTTCAGATCACCAAAGCCCCACGGACGTTCCCTGGAGCCGATGACCGCAGCAGATGCTCCAAGCCCAGAGCAGTGTGGCAGGAGCTGCACCAGCCCCAGCCCAAAGCTGCAGCCCCTCGGGGGTCACCCGTGGGCTCCCATGCACTTGGACTTGGCTCTTCCCTCCGCTGTCCCTTCCTCCTGGGACCAGTGGGACCGTAGCAGGTAGCACACGCAGAGGAGTTTGTATAGGCTGTGGGGAGGGGGACTATATTTTTTTTTTTCTGGATTTCTGCCTGTGTCCATGTGTCTGCTCACTTTTATTGTCCCACATTCCACAAACTTAAAGCACTTCCGTGCTGAACAGAATTCATCCAGTCCACGGAAAAACAGGGTAAAGCTCAGCACCGATGATACCAAACCTGCCCGTGCGCATCCTCCCGTTCCCGATGCCGCCCTACCCCAGAAAGAGCCCTTCAGTGAACGATGAGGGACCACGAGGGCTTCAGCTGCAGCACCGCTTTGCTGGGCAGAGAAGAACTCCAGTCTTTCCTTTAACCTGCTTCCACGACGGGCTCTGTTAGCCTGGCTCATCTGGCCCTACCCAGCCGCGGGGTGGGGAGCTGCACTGGTGCCACTGCCACCCTCCCAGCATCTCAGAGGAGAGCGATGCTCAGAGCAGGAGCATCCCACCCGGAGCTGGGAGCAGGAGGTGCTTGCCCAGCAAAGCAAGCCGGCAGACGGGAAGCCTCCCGCTCCCTGGGTAGCTCCCACCAGGGCTCAATTAGCTGTGGATGATGAATCCCAGTCGCCTGGGAGAGACCGTTTCCCCCCCCTTGAAAGGCCAGCCATGGCTCTGAGGCTGCTTGCAGACGCGCAGCCATCCGTACCAGGGCATTGCCTGGCTCAGCTCAATGTGGTTTGTGTTAGCCTGTCTGGGCAGCTGGAGTTTGGAGGTAAGAGGACTGAAAAATGTGTTATCCTCTAATTGTTATAATGCAGGTTATAGCCATGAGATAAGGAGTGTATCAGTGCTCCACCAGTTGGTAAGGAATAAATATTCAAAATGCAGCACTGGGATCTATTTCCCCGTAATTTATAACATTAATAAAATGCAAGTAGGAGGATTAGTAAAAATTAATAATAAAAAAAAAAGCTCATCTTTTGTGGCTGGCAAATACAGTTGAATGATAGAAAAAGGGGTATGAGCTCTGTGACTCGGTCACTGGGCTGTGGGGCCGCGGCGTTTCTTGCCGGTTCTGCGGAAGGCGTTTGCTTCCCTGCACATTTCTGACGGCTCTTGTATGTGTGAACAAACCCTGGTTTGGAAACTATCTTGGTTTGTTTACTTTCACCAAAATCAAGAACACATTGAAAATAATTTGCAAGGCAAAAAGAAAAGCCTTAATTTATCAAGGACTCTGTTCAACAAATAATATTAAATATCTTCTACTACCGGGAAACCTGCAAACCTCATGCTGGGATTTCGCACGTGCCGGAGCTGACCCTGCTGCAGGGAGCTCTCGGACAGTTTCTCAGTCATTAAGTTACGTAGAGTTTTAAGTTTAAAGGAAGAAAGTTAAGTTTAAAACCTGTAACGCTTTCTGGCTTGGCCTCCGTGCCTACAATTACATCTCAGATCACTGCAGTCAAGTGGGGTTGAAGGAAAACTGTATTATTTTTTTTTTTTTACTTTCAGTGGTTTGTTTCCCTTCTCGTGCATCTTGGCTTTTCCTCTCCGTCTGTCAGCCAGGTCCTCCCCCGCTTCTGCTGCAGGTTTAAAAGCAAGGAGGGGAAAATACGGTTGGGTTTTATTATTAAAGGCAAAATAAACTGGCAAAAAAATTCAAGGGGAAAGTAGAACAACCTCAATCTTTTCAATTAAGATTTTTATATGTATTAATTTTTAAAACTAAAGTGAGGGTGATTGACTTGAGTCTGCCTGTGAGTCTACTGCCTCATGTCATCAGAACAGTTACATCACAGCTTATGAAAACAAACTGCAAAATATACTTAGCAGTATAAATATATAGTATATATATAATATACTTAGTAAATAGTGGGACTACCACTATTTACCATTTGCTCAATTAATTGTCTTCGGTGGGTTTGGGTGCAGTTTGTGCAAAACTTGCACAAAAAGGGTGCAGCCCTTGCAGCCGTAGATCGGTCCAGCTTTGGAGCGATGCGAATGGCAAAGGCAATAACCAGGTCCAGCGATGGCGCATCATTAAGGGAGGGGGCTTCCCCTAGCTGTGGCTCCCGTCACCCAGCCATCTCCTGAGCTGTCTTGGATCTTTCCGCAAATAAATCAGAGAAAAGGTTAAAAGCAGCAGCTTATACAAGGTAACCTCGCTGCTGGGAAAAAAAAAAGCCTTTTTGCTCTCATATTGAATTAGGAAATAATTTTGTGGATGGCTGGTGGGTGGGGAGGAAAGTCAGTGCCGTTCAGCATCAGCCCTTACACCCAGCTCCATCCTTTGGATGCCTTTTGGAGGCAGCAAAAGAAACCAGTACCCAACCCTGGCAGTGCCTGCCTTGACGCCAGGGACAGCTTTCAGCCTTCCTAAGTATTTTCCCTCTCTTACAGAGTGAACCTCTGGCCACCGCACAGCCCGACCCCAGCAGGGAGATGGTGGGAGGGTTTGGTAGGGGTAAGAGAGGACACCCAGACTTTACGCTGTGGGATACACAAATTGTCTGAAGCATCCGCTGAATCCAGCATCTGTTTCTGAGGGTTGCTGAATGCGGGGGGATGGACTTGCTCAGATTTAAATAGCGAAAAGCATCAGAAAAAGATGTGAATCCAAGGCTCATCATGCAATAAATATTATGTGTTATATCACATTGCATTACATGTAACGCGTTTACAACAGCATTATAATCGGGTTCTGATGACAACTTCTATCTCTTAGACTCGTGCCGGCTGGAAACTTCTCCTCCAAAATCCAGAAGATTACTCCAGAAACAAATGTAAATTATCCCTAATGTCCCAGGACCTTTGAAACCAATGGGAGCCCTGGCAGTGATTTCTGTGCAATCAGGATTTTGCACTACACGAACGAAGGTAGCGAAACCTGGCTCGCATGCGGAACGCAAAGCACGAGCGCTCCAGCAGCAATTTGAGGATGAAATATTTCTTACCCCACTCGAAAAAAGCCCTACAGCAACAGAACAGGAGGAAGAAAGCCTTCACAATTAACCCCAGCTCAAAAAGCCCACTGCAAATGAAGAAGTTTTTAAAATTCCATTCAGATCTTTTTTTTTTTAAAAAAAAAAAGCATATCAGTTTACATTTATAATGTTGGTATCATCCAGTACTTTAAATCAAATTATAGCTGTATCAGGCTGCTTAACAATGTTTCTTTTTAATTAAGTTTACTAGTCCCACATGCATTTTTTTTAAAAAATAAATTAAACAAACTCAATTAAATTACATGACAGGGGTTAGGTAGGACAGCTAAAAGCCCAGCAAGAATACAAGGACTGGTAAATCCTTTTGGATATACTCACGTTTGGCACTTTTCCTAAACCCTGTAGCCTTGGGGACAAGGTGGCATCGCCTGCCCATGCACCGCGGCACCCACCGTGCCGCCTGCTCACCGCGGTCCAGAGCCCTCTCCCTTAGCTAAGGCATTCACCCTCCTACATGTTTTCCATCCTGCTTTCACAGAGAGTTTAAACAGCTCAGAAGCTTCTCAAAAAGCTGAGCATCCATGAATTTCCATTAATTTCCCACGTTGCAGAGGGATAAGCAGTGCATCAGGCTTGGGCAAAGAGCTGCCTGCCTCGGGGACCCTCTTGCTGGACAAGCCCCAGTGGTGGAAGCTCCTGGGGGTCCCCAGGGCATCACCCCCCCTGCAGCAGTCAGGGCACAAGGAGAGCTTGGGGATTTCAGCTGCCTTCCCTGGGGGCCAGAATCCGGCCCCACGGGGTTTTGGTTTTATTTGATTGAAGAAACCTCACCGAATCAGGGGGTTTGTGGTGGTGTTTGCAGAAGCTCCTTATTTTCACGGGAAGCAAAAGGTGCTTGTGCTGTGTGGCAACTACCGAGAAACAGGCGATTGCATTTTTACTGAGAAAATGTTAATAAAAAAGTACAGGATGAAGGAAAAGGAAGTGAAACAGGGGTGGGCAGCGGACTGCACGTGCAGACCTGGAGGGATTTCTGCTTTTCTCAGCTTCTCTGAGCACGCATCCCAGGGAGATGCTCCGTGAGCTGGGATAAGCTCCCACGAGGGCACTTGCAGCGAGAGCATCCTATCGCTTCCATTTTTTCTGATGCAAATAGCACAAAACTCTCCGGAGTGTCTATCTTTAAAAGATAAAAAGATTGCCGCGAGGATGGCAGCTGGAACTCATTGCAGTGGGGAAAGCCCCGGTGCTTGCACAGCACCTTTCCAAGGAAGCACGAGATACAGCTGATAGCATCGGCCTGAATTTGCACCCTGAATAACCCGCGGTCACGGTAAGATTACCGGGGATTTTTATAGGGGTTAAAATTGAATAATCTCATCGAGGGAGAGCGAAGCAGCAAATCCCCCTGTCTCCAGCCCTGCGGGAAGCACGGCAGTGGGAGCAGATGAGCGTGGTGCTGTGCATGGCCACCAAAAAGCCTCGCAGAGCTGTGGGGTCCGGATCGCCCCTAAGACAAATTTGACATCTCCATGAAGACAGACAGCCATCACGGTGCACAGAGAACAGCCTTTTGGTCCTCTCCGTAATTTCCCCGACTCTGAGGGCTCTGCATCTGGGGCTGCAAGGATGAAGTCAGCCCCGGAGCCGCTACGGGCTGGAAATGATTTCACCGAGCTGCAATGCAGATGGATTAATTCCAGTACTGTAAAGTCAACATGGTTGAACACTGGCTACATCACAGTCTTCATTACTGTGGTCTGGATCGGGTTTTGATGAAGTAATTTCCCTTGGGTTTAGCACTTAGAAAACATATAGGGCGTCCTTCTTGGATTTGCCTGAAGAGCGGTGCCCCCCCGCTCCCCCCCCATCCACCCCAAATTGGCCTTTATCAGTTGCACATGGACCCCTGCGATTCAGAGGGCTTTCAAACGAGGCCCATATGGTCCGTGGCACACGATGCCCAAACAGTCGGACGCATGAAATGAGATGCAGTTTGGGTGCGTACGATGGATGTTATTAATAACAAATGATATAACACTCCGAGGCTGTATCTTCAAATGCAGGGAGACGTGGGATGAGCGCGAGTCAGAAATTCCTCCATCCTCCATAACCAAGTCGACTCCCACAGAGCTCCGTGTTAGGTTTTTCGACACCAGGAAGCCAACGCTCATCATCCTGCTCAGCCTATGGTTTCCAAGAGTCCTTCAAGCAGAGTAGATGTTTATTTTGTCATTTTTTTCATAGCCGTAAACTGGAATTGTCTCTTTGTGCAATTGGAAAGTAGTTGTGCAAACGTCACCGAGTTCTGCCTGGGCACCAGGCTCCGCTCCCGTGGTGGCATCTCCACGAGACCCTCCTCGCGAGCTGCCCGGTGACACGCAGCTCTGCCTCCTTCGCTGGGCACCAGGGCCTGGGTGAAGGGTACTTCCAGGGGCTAATAACGGGGTCCCCCGATCCAATATTCAGCTGTTCACTTCCAAAGGCCTCTTCCTGTCACGGCTTGATGCTGAAGGTCAGCACCCAGGTCCTGGTTTGCTGGCGGGGGGTAGAACCTGCTCGTGACAGGAGAAACCAAAGCTGTTCAGTGCTTCAAACCGTAAAGGAGAACTTGGGCTGCCGATAGGAAGTGACACATCGGGGAGTTTTCCTCTGCATCTCACAAGTCCCCCTTCCCAGCTCGTGGTAGGGAAGGACGAGGCATGCGATACAGTGAGGGCCATGCAAGGGGACCAGCCAACATTTTTCCTCTCTTTTGACTTCAGTAGAGGTGGCGCGGAGCCCTCGGACACGCTCACCCTGCAGCTTTAGCCGGCAGCCCGTAAGGCTTTCTGAGCGCACTTTATAGCGCGATAAATCTCTGTAATGAGCTGGCAACAATGAACAAATCTATGGAAACACAGAAAAATGCTCCAATGCTGATGCAAAGTGCCGTGCACCAGCCCACATGCCACCCCCTTTCGGTGGGCGGCGTTGCAGGGGCAGAAGCTCGGGGGAAGCCGTGCCGGAGCCGTGCGCTGCGCCCAGCGTCCCCGAGCCGGCGGCTCTTGGCCAGGCACGCTGGGGTGGACGCTGGCTTTTCTGATAATAAAAATTAGAAGTATATACGGTTAGACTGAAGCAAAAGCAATTTGTGCATGGTCAAAAGTAAGCAGTTTGAATGGCCCAACATCATTCTTCTTGGTTATTTTCCTGCAGAAATAATATTTTGGAGAGGGGAGGTGGCAGGCAGGTCAGTGGGAAAAGAAGAGATTTGCTCGCATTTAAGCTGAAATCTCTGTATTTTAATTCTTAGTAATCTTTCTGACCAGGAATTCAACCTTGAATGCTACTCCACTAAATAAGCTCGTTGCTTCATTGAGGTAACTTTTATTTTTGATGTGAAGCTCATCGCCTGCCAGTCTCGGGGCTTCCAGCATTGCTCTCTGCCACCCAGAGAGGACAGAGCCAGGCTGCTGCCACCCCCCTGCGCCGGGGTGGGTGCCGCATGGATTCCGCCTCTTGCCCACAGCTGTTTCACCCGTGCCAGGTCCTTGTGTGCCATTTCTGTTATCTGCACCGCAGTCGATGCTCTGGTTTTGTTGTGGGGCTGAATGAGAACGCCTCAAAAGGTGCTGCCATTTATTCTCCGCCTGTGCAGAGTGGGGAACAAAAAGCAGGCGCATGGTGCAGCCGCTGGAACGCCCGACGGCTGCAGCCCGCCAGCTGTCCCCGGGACATGCACCCCTGCTGCTGTCATGGCTTTTTCCATCCCTAATGAGAAGCAGCGGCACAAGCGGCTCCACGTGTCCCTACAGCCATGGCTCGGCGATGCCCAAGGTCCCCTCAGACGCTCCTGCCTCCAGCTGCAAGCTCCATCCTTCCAGCTCGCCCCTCGCCATCCCGCTCCGTAACGCCGCTGGGGGTGACAATGGGGGCCAGGGGTGGTGGCAGCACCACCTCCGGGCTGCTGGGGGGCTGGCGTGGGGCTGGGGGTGCTGGCGGTGGGGTGGGGGTACTGGTCTGGGTGGGGATGCTGGCACTGGGGTTAGGAGCTGCTAACATTGGGGTCTGGGGGTGCTGACACCACTAGAGTTTGGGGGTGCTGACACTGGGATTAGGGGCTGCTAACAGTGGGGTTTGGGGGTGCTCACACGGGGGTTTAGGGGATGCTAACAGTGGGGTTTGGGGGGGCTCACCGGGGGCTGGAGGGGTGATATCACCCG
>JAVJGJ010000034.1:22459205-22473733 GCA_035590215.1 Microhierax caerulescens
AGGAGGCAGAAGCCCCGGGACGGTGCAGCCGCCCCGCGCCAGCAGGGATAACCCTGCCGAACCCCACAGCCGCCGTCGCATCTGGCTGACTCGCGCCTGCAAGTAACAGACACATTTGGGATCCCGGCATCAGGTCACATCTCAGTGGCTGTTTTCAGAAAATGGGGGAGAAAAAAGAAGAGTCACTACTCTGTAGTTCCATGCCAGAGCCTCAGGTGGGAAAAGATGAGGTCGGGCTCCTCCGGGCTTTGCTCTGCCTGGCAGGGAGACAAAGCCGAAGCCGCGCAGGGGAGGGTGGCTGCAGAGCTGTGAACAGGGCCGGCAGCGAGGCAGAGCAGCTCTCCCTGTGGTCCCGGTGATGTGCATTAAATAGAGCGAACAGATCGGCAGGGTGATTTCTCTCCCTGCCGGGCTCTATCGCAGCCAAGCCTGAGAACACCCGTTACCCTCTCTGCTTCTCTGCCTGCTTTGAAACAGGGCTTAAGCCATCCCTAGCCCCCAAAGCTTGCCGAGCGGCGGCGGCGTGCGCAGGACGGCGGGGAGCGGAGGGAAGGAGAGGGGAGGCTTTCCTGGGGCTGCAGCTGCCGCAGCTGTGCAGCTGATGAAGTGATAGCAGGGAGGCAGTCGCCCAGAAATAATGCACACATCAGGTGAGGAAGGAGGACAGGGCAGCCCGAGGAGGTACCTGCCCATGGTTCAAACATGACACCCCTTCCTACTCTGCCCTGGGGAGCAGGCAGGGATGCCGGGTGCTTAAAATTGCCAGTGATGCCCCAGGAAAGCAACAGCACTGCACCAGCCAGTGCCCACATGCCATCCCCTCAAACCAAATCCCCCTCCATCACCAGCAGGGACTGACCCCTGCCCCGAGCAGCCCTGTCCTCCATGGCAGGTGGCAATGAGGTTTAAAACACATGCATTCATCCCAAGCCCGGGGAAACACCCTCTAATTCTGTTCTGTGGCTCAGCCACTCATTTCTGAAGCTGATCACGACTGAAATATTTAGCAGAGGCAGCTATAGGAGTGTGGGTTTTCAAAACGTGCCGCTTTGGTGAGGCTTGGGTCCTGCTTGTACCCTGCAGTCCTCGGCAGCGGCAGCACTGCCCGGCCCTGCAGCTCCCTGCGGAAGAAGCAGCAGTAGGAGACCGTGGTTCTCCTGCTCCCTCGCGTGATGCAGCATCTGGAAAGGAGGGGAGTTACTGTTACATGACGAGCAAGCCATGGAGTGTGGCTTAGGAGCTGAGAGGGAGGGTAAAGAGCAGGATAACTCAGTGTGTACCATGCCGTTAGAAAATAAACTCAAGAAAAAAGCCCTGCAGAGCCATCCACTCAGGACATCAGGCGTTTTCTCTCCGAAAAACATTTCAAAATAATAACTTTTTAAATTGAAGTTACACTGTATTAAATGCCCAGAAAGGGCTTCTCATGTCTTTTTCCCTTGCCTTGGAGGAAATGGTGTCCCCTGCCTCAGGAGCCACCTGCAGATGCAGCCCCAGCCCATTGTGGGTCTCCCCAGCCATATGAAAGACATCATTCCTCCTCTGCCTTCAGCTCAGGATTGTGTTACCCTGCAGTAATTCACTTACAGTTAGCAAACGATAAATCCTTGCACAGTTGGTTGAGAAATCAGGGCTAAGAAGGATGGAAGTGTATTATTAAATCCAAATGGCTCTACAGCCCAAGCCTCTCTTATTCACTTCATAGCAAAATTAACAATATTACAGGGTATGATAAACTGCAGTGCTCTAATAGCTGTTCCCTAAGTACACCTTAAATAAAGTGATCACTTTTTCAGTGAGGTTTGTAGCCTGACGTTAACTGGATGTTAGAAGAAAAGAAATCTTTGGTATTTTTCTTGCATTTCAGTGCAAATCCTTCAAGCTCTGTCCTTTGCTGCTCAGGGTGTCTGGTGGCAGGATGGTGGCTTTGGAGTGAGCCTGGGGCTGCCCCTGACGTGGGTCTGAATCAGGGCTTTGCAGAGCGACTTGGAGTAGGGGGCTGCAATGTCCATAGCAAAAGAAATACTTTAAAAGCTGAATTTCAGACAACGGCACTAGCTTTAAGATAGGCTCAACAGGCATTGTGCAGGTGGGACCGTGGGTCCTTGAGCATCCAGATGCAGGATGCTCAGAGGCATCATCTCAGCTTCTCATGGCCAGGAAGAGAGGTGTGAACTGTCCCTTGGTGGGTGGGTTTCTCTCAGCCAGCATCACACTCCGGTGAGCTGCTGCCATCCGTGATTTATCATACAGAGCAGAGGAGAGAGGAAAGCCACTAAATCCTGACATTTACCCCTTTTTATCAGACATTTGTGCTGGCTTATAACTTTCTGTTTATCTCCCAGCTGAGCTGCCGGCTGTATCATGACACAGCAACATTATCTGTTCAGCCTTTCCAAAAATAGCCTGGGTTCAGGTCAGCACGAAGACAAGAGTATTTTGGCCTTTGCTTTGCGGGCAAATGAAGGCACAAGGCTGAAAACTCTATGACTATGTTGGGTCTACCTTGCAGTGAAAATGGGTATGTTTGTCTGACCTGTTCATCCCCATCTATGTTCACATTTTAACCATACAGATACAATTCGTTCCCTCAGCCTGGATGACTTCTTTAGAGGCTGAGGGTCTGTCAGGAGCACAGTGCAGCCCCCAGGAAACGTCAGGGCTCCTGGCAGGGTACCACCAACTGGGACGCGGAGCTCAGCATCCCCAGGGAGGCTTGAAATGATGCCCAGTGCCTGAGGTCTGTCAACTTGCCATTTGTTTCTCCCTCCTTAGGGCTGCCTGTTCCCCACTTGCCTCCTTACCCCCATACTGGGTACTCATTTCTGAGTGGGTTTGTCTTGGCAAGAGGTGATGGCACATGGTCACTGGCTTCCATGTGCTGTAGCTTCAGGAGAAGCATCCTAAGACTTATTTCATAGAAGCTTAAATTGAAAAATGGAAAAATGAAAATAAAAATAGAAAACCACACCTTTATTTATTTATTTATTAATCTGCAGTTTAGGTGTTGTTTTGGTGAATGCATAATTCCCTCAGCAGGACAGCAGTGTTTCAGGGGAAAAAAAAATAGTATGAAAACAGTAATTGGACTTTCTCAAAGGTGCAAAGGCAAACGAGAAAGATGGAGATGATGCCAGGGAGCTACTGTACAACAGGTGAAGCCTGCACAGGGAAAACTGGATTTGTTTATCTGCTTGCTTGGTGTTTCTTTTGTCAACGTGGGTATCACATGCAGAAAAACAGGTTTCAGATGTTTTTTTTGGGGTAAGGAACTCACAGGGTTTGTGGCCGGTGTCATACAGTGCTGACCTCCCACAAGGCAAAACCTGAGCACTGCCACCCTTCTGGTTCCAGGACAAGGCTCATGTTGAGAACAGATGTGGTGAGGACATGGGACCCCAGCACTGTATTTCTCCATCAGCATGAAGAGAGACAACTCCTTGAGCCAGGTCAGGTCACACCACACAGTGGGGAACTTCATAAAATGCATTCAGCAGGAGAAAGAGCTCAGATTTGTTACATTCCTGATTACTGGAAAAACAGAGCACATCCCAGGCATGGATTTGACTACCCCACACCACAGAAGGTTCGTCCACCTGTTTTTAATGAAGAAGTGGGGCACGGAGAGGTGGAGTGACCTACCCAAGTTGGCAGAGGTGTGCATCCCAGACCTGAGCACCAGGGTGTCTGTAATAGCCTTCCTCCACAATGCTGGAGGGAGAAAGAAACAGTATGAGCTGGCTCTTCGCTTCTATATTTTTGTGAAATATTCCAGCTCTGCTGACCTGTGATGAACGAAAAATGCGGATCAAGGAGACCAGCCCTGTAAAACCCCACCTTCCTGCCCAGATCTCGATCCATGCCCAGTCCAGACTTGCTATGAGGTTTGCAAGGATTTGGGTAACTTTTTCAGATCTGTTTTTTGCCAGCTTCTCTGCCTTTTGGCTTGGCTCATGTCCAGAAGGAGTCACAATGAAGCCACTGGACAGAGTATGTGTTTCCAAGGATAATCATGAGAAGGTGAGACGGAAAGTTTTTTTGCCAGCTTTTGGCATAAGTAGCCCATATGTGCAGCCTGCGGAGCTCGCCCTCGGCTCTGACATGGCGAGGTGTCCTGCTGCACGCATATACTGTGCAAGGAATTTTACTTGCATCAGAAATCCCGGTGACTTTAGTGGGTCACCCTGCATGAGCAAAGCCATCTGCATAAACAAATGATTGCAGATTTGGGATTTCCCCTAGGTTGTAGCAGGTATTCCTGGATTTCTGGGAATCGGGTTCAATCCTGATGTTGTGACATCCATAGTGACCGAGTGACATAGTGACAGAGTCGTATAATAGCTGATGCCACTCCAGAATGTTTTTCATAGGAAACACCCATATTGCAGGTTGATGCACGTGGTGTTGGATTTTCTGTCTGTAAGTCATTGCTTTGTGCAGCTCCATCCTGCAGACCACTGGCCCACACCTGACCAAGCCCCTGAGCATGTGAATTATTTGAAATATATAGTACAGCCCATCTCTGTTCAGCAAAGCACTGAAGCACATGCTTAATTTTTAGCTTAACTCACAGGGCTGTATCTTAAATCAGTGGGACATTCAATCAGTGGGATTTTTTTCCTTCCTAAGGACTGTAGGGTCAGAATTTAATACGGAAAGTCACGGGGATTTTTCCTAAAGACGAAGTTTATAAAAATGAATATTATAGCATTGTTTTCAAACTTATTAACTGTGTCATACTGTTATTGCCTCCAGTCATTTTTTTTAGAAAACAAATAAACAGCAAGTATTTGTCAGTCTCAGCAATAAACTATAGTGGCAGCAAACTTAATCTGGTGTTAATTAGGCTTGTGGAAAACTAAATCAAGCATCAGAAACCACAGATTATTTTAGGCTTCCTCTAGCATAAACACAAAGGCTTGAGGATCCATAACATATTATTTTTGTTGACAGTTTTCCACTTTTCCCTCAATTTATTTCACATATCCGATAGGCTGCTCCTTGATTGCTTTTAGCTCTGTCTTCTTTTGGCCTCAGTGTGGCAGTTTGTTAATCCTTCCTATTTTTGTGTATTTAAGCAGGATTACAAACTTCAAATACATTGTAAAAGGAACCTGTATACAATCTTTCAAAATCATTTAAGTGGGCCAATGACAGAAGTACCAGCCTTGCAAGTAAATACAGAACATTTCGGAAATCATTCCCAGTGTTTATTTATAAGCCATTTTTAATTACTCAGCAGGAATGAATGAAAGAACTAGAAAATGGAGAACGACAGAGGGTTTTGCATTAAGTTACAGCTCATGGAGAACAAGGGAGTGATCGCCATGCTTTCAAGTCTAGATAATTTTGGTGTGTAATTATGCCCTGCTGGTTTATTGACAATCTAATAAAATTAAACTGCACACTATTTTGCAAATAGCATAGGGATCTCTTGAAAAGCTCCACACAGCACAGAGAAATAGTAGATGTCTCCACCCAGGGAAAAGCAAGTAAAGAAGCCAGGTAAATTTTAGATTTAGGTCAGATATTGGGAAGAAATTCTTCCCTGCGGGGGTGCTGGCAGAGGGTGCCCAGAGCAGCTGTGGGTGCCCCATCCCTGGCAGTGCTCAGGGCCAGGCTGGACGGGGCTGGGGGCAACCTGGGCTGCTGGGAGGGGTCCCTGCCCCTGGCAGGGGGTTGGGGCTCGGTGGGCTGTCAGCTGCCTGCCAGCCCAAACCCTTCTGTGATGCTATGAAGTCAATGGCAGAAAACTCACTAAAAGATTAATTTAGGGCCACAAAGGTTAAGAAAGGCAGGCCAGTAATTTTCCACCTTAAGCAATATCCAATGTGTGAGGCTGCTGCATCCTTGCTTACTTAAAAAGACTCCAGGATATTAAACTGGGGACTGCACTAAGAAGAAAGCTCTGCAGGGATATTTATTTCTCCCTTCTCAGCATCAAGATCCCAGTTTCAGAACAGCTTGAAACTGGTAACTGCAAGGATATATCTACAACACCCATATGTACATTATACATTAACACTTGCCAGACACTACCAGCACCACCATTACAGACCTCAGTTTTCCCCAGTATTTATTCTTCCTTGAGTTTCTATTCCCATAAAAGTCAATATTAGATTGCCTGAGAAAGAACAGAGTGTTCATTTATTGGGAAAAGATGATTTTCAAGCTGATTTGCATTAATTTTGAAAGTAAAATTTTTATTTTGTTCCCGTTTCTTTCCAGGAAAAACTGAAGTCATAGAAGAGCAAACCATGTCTTGCCTGGTTTTGATCACTTGGCATACTTAAAACCAAACTCCTCAAAGTAAATATTTCCTATGAAGATCATTAAGGGTGTGACCAACATGTAAGGAACAGCAACAGGAAAATACTACTTTAAACCTAATACCACGTGATGTTGCATTCATTAGTTACTTGACATTGTAGCTGGAACAGGAAATAAATAAAAACACATAAAGCAGAACGACATTTCAATTTGTTAAATGCTTCTGAATCAGTACAATTACCACCCCCACACCACCCCCCACCCCAAAATGCAATAGTGCTCCACCTGTTTAGCAAAGGCAGAAGCTGCCTGTACCCCTTTAGGTGGGCATAGGAAGGCAGGAGGGTCTGGGAGTTTGTGCTCAGCCCATAACCATGCCCGAAGCTGTTACCAGTGAGATATCCAACACGTACCAAAGATATTATTTGGGAGATGATGCCTTGCTCCCTGCATCATGAAAGAGAAATAATAAATGTATAAGATATAAATATATAAGAAATAATAATTTTACAAGGATAAAACTAGCAGCCGGGACAGCCAGTCCAGGAGCTGCACCCTCACCTCCCCCACGGCACAGCCAGAGGTCCCAGGGCTCGCTGGCTGGCTGGGGTGGGAGCCTAGGGTGTGCTCCTGGAAGCTCGCCAGCTCCTGCGCTCTAAAACCCAGCCTTCATTTATATTTAGGGGGGGAAAAAAAAAAATATTGAAAAAACCAGCGCACTCCCACACAGTGCTGGAGGAAGGAAGATAAAGCACCCGTCCTCCTTCCTCCCTGCCCGCCCAACGGAAAGCCCATGCTTTATCGGGTGAAGGCAGGGCTGCCCAGCTCCTGCTCCCTGCCAAGGGACCACGGCAGGCAGCAGGGACAGTGTTTTTAAGAACTGACACAGCACTTTAATAGCAGAGAGAGTAGCCAAATGGCCCTGGGCATGAGCAAGGTGATTGCCCAAGCTGGCTGGGCTGCAGTGCATCGCTGGCAGGTTACGTCTTCCCCCTTGTAAACCAGCTTTTTAATCAGAAACTCTGCTAACTGGTCAAAAATCATTCATAGCTGTAACAATTTTGCTCCGCTCTACACCATTGATGCAATCCTAAATGAAGGACTTAATGAGACTAGCCAAGGGATGCTAGCCAATACTGAATGCCAAATCCTATGGGTTTGCAAGTTTTTTTCACACAAATGCACTCAAGCACTATCATACTAGACATAGATACTCAGAAAGTCAGGATACTCGGGATATTTCATAACTATCACAACTCTGCCTGCTGCTCTGGGCTTTCAAGGGTATTAAATTGAATTTATCATGTACGTGAGCGAGCAGCCCACTTCACTGTCACTGATGATGGGAGCTGCTCAGGAAATGCATGTGTGCCTAATGTAACTGCAGACAGCTTTAACATCACTCAAGCAGCAAGACATTCCCTCTGCCCGGCACTGCCTGCCCTGTTCCCGCTTGGGTTCGGCTCGATGTAGCTGTCCGCAGCGTTAAAGCATCGTGAGGTTGTTACAGAAGAACTGGCGGAAATTAAGGAAGGGTGAATATTAATTTCACCATAAGTGAATTTGCATTATTTTGCCACAAGATGGAGCCTTGAGATTAAACCATTTGAGATTTGATATTTAAGAAAATTGTTACGTTTAAAGGTGCGTGTTTAATTCTCTTAGATTATTATCTGTGTTTTCTTAATGAATCATATTTTTCATCGTCTCTTATTAGTCAGATATGAGGAAACAACAAAGACTCTGCCAAAATTGGTGCCACTCTGGCATAACTCAGTAGAGGAAGATGAACAATGCGGCTTTTCTTCTGCAATAAGAAATCACGCTCCAATACCATGCGATATTCTGGGAGGGGGCGAGGTGGTAGAAGAAAGAGCACTTTGTGGAAATGCTGAGGCATGAGTGGGGATAAAAGGCAGGTACTAGGGAGGCAGTAGGCTTGGATTTTTTTTCTCATTTACCTCCTGGTTCAATTTTCCTTCTGCAAAATCTCCTAGTTTTATATCTCACAGTGATTTCTGAAGGGCAACAGAAAATAATAAGCATAAATATTTTGCCGAGTTCCAGCGTTTGATATCAGCAACAGAATTTCAGCGAGTCAGCCACCCCAGTAGCACCTTCCTCCCTGACTTTTGTTAACAGGCACTTCCCCAAAATATAAAGCCTGGTTGTATAAATAACATTTATCTTTCAATTTCACTTCCCTTTAGCCTTTTTGTTTTTTACAGTGCTTTTCTGGTGAGTTGTTTTCTCTTTTCTTATCAAACTTACTGCGGAAAAAACTGGGAAAAGAAGTGAGGTTTGAATTTTTCTCTGAGGGTATCTGAGCTCTAAAAAAGTCTCTGAAAGTGGTTTTTACAGGGCAAGGAAAAAAAAAAAAGTATTTTGTATTTGGGCATCACTCCTGAGAGCAATAGTTGCCCAGCTCCAGTGGTCCCCACCCTTGGTGCTGGACTTGGGCCAGCAAGGAGATGGAGGAGAGAGCCAAATTTTGAATCCAACTCAGAGTTCAGCAGATAGTAGGGGGGCAATAAGGCTCACTGTGCTCTCTGCGTGCCTTTTTCTGTTCAGGGGTGACAAGGAAATGTCTAAATTCAACAAGAGGAAGGCACAGTGGCAAATGTTGTTCAGTAGATAATAAAGGGATGCATAACCCCCCTGCTCTGGTCTTTGCTGAGAGCCACGGTTCATTTGGCTCGCTGTAAAAGAGCAGTGCCGCTTGTTTTGTGGGGACTGCTCTCCTCAGTAAGGTCAGCAGGATGAGGGCACGGCTGCCCACAGTCTCAGAGAGCTCATGTGCCAGACCCCAGGCAGCAGAGGACAGTACTGAAGTATCTGTGGACTTCTTGGCATCCTCATTTCTCTGTCTCCTTTTGTGCATGGATCCCAAAGGAATGGTCCAGCTCACGGATCAACAGTCTTTCTCCAGAATTTCACCCTTAGCATTACGTTATCTCTAGGTCAGAGTAGAGCAGCAAAGGCCTGAACCTCAGCTGCCTGCGGTGGTCTGTGCTGGATCTGCCCATCCACTGCCACGATCAACCTAAACCTGGATTTCACTGCTCCAAACTTCCCAGTACGCCGCAGCTCAGCCTGCTGACACCATCTCAGCAGAACAGTTGGATGACTGCTGCCTGTCACGCTGCCAAGGGGCGAGCAGATTTACCTTGCCAGTATTTCCTATGGAATACCCCATGGTCCTCTGCCCATCGCTAGCCAGAGCCCAGGCTCAGGAGCCCGGTGATGCTGCGAGGGGCTGGGCACCCTGCTGCAGAGGCAGGATCAGGCAGGCGTCCTGCAGGCAGCGGCGGGTCCAGCGTTGGGCAATGCCTCTCTTGGGAGCTACACCCTCGGAGAGGTCTTTGTCTTTTTTGATAAAAAGCCAACACCCTTTCGTGTGGTTTCTTGTACCAGCTTCCTTATATGACAAAAATGGTTGTAAATAACGAACTCAGTTGTACTTGTGCAACCTTCACTTTCAGGCATTTACAGGCATTGTAAATAATTTCTTTCCCTTTATCTGTTTTCTTATAGCAAATGTCAGTGCTTCTTTGGGGGGCAGGGGCTCGGGGAGGCAGGGATGTGCTCAGCTTGAGCATGCTGAGGATGCACTTTCCTCGCATTAACAGGGCTACAAAACTGCCCTCACTCCAAGTGCTGCCAGATGGCTGCAGTAACTTGCACAGAGGGTCAGAATGGATATCTGGAGGGTAGAGTATCTTTAAAAGCACTGAATTTTACGTTATAGCAATACTTCCTTCCCTCTTCCCCTAGTGCTGTCCTGAACCACTTTTCCTCTGGTGCCACTTGTTCCTCTTGCCTCCCCAGCCCTTCCCCATGCCCAGCACTTTCCCAGCCCCTCCTGCCTTGCCGTTCCAGCTGATTAAAACACGATGAGCAACTTCATTATCAAAACAACAATCTGTGCAATGTCTTCAGTGGAATGACCATTTCCAATGTCTGCATGACAGAAAGCAGGACTGAGGCTGCACCTTATCCTCTTAATACAGTAATTGAACAGAAACTGGCCTCAGCTAATATTAATTTTCAATATGTCTTGAAATGAACCAGACACAGTTCTGCTAATTAAGGTGAAAAAGCAGCTCGTCCAAGAAACTGAAGCAATGCTCTGAGCAAGCAGTTCCAAAGATGTATCTATTTGTTATATTCTGTGTATTTATTATTCCCAGTAGGTTATACAGGAGATAAGTGGAAGAATTTCTAATGCTGTCATTGATTTCAGTGGCATCTTTTCCTATCAGAAAACATCAATCCAACTCTGCCGAATGAAAGTAGCTAAATTTCAGGAGAGTGGCAACGTACACATGGTTAAATTTGGATTCAAGAGGGCACAATCTCTGGGCCTCCAGCATATGACACAAAGTAAGGGGGACACAGTAGGGGAGATCATGTCCTTCATTAATGAGAATATTCACTTGGGAAGGAGTGGAATAAAATAAGCTAGAAATAAGGCCATCGTTCTCCTGACAACCCCATGGGAAACTCAAGTAGTGCTGAGACTGAACTGATTTTCTGACTGAACATGACAGGCATGTGGGCACCACTTCACATGGCAGCAAAAGCAGCAGGCTGCAAACAGTGAAAGCAGCTCTGCTTTTTTATTATTAGAAATTAGTAGAAATTACTACAAAATATTAGAAATTATTACAAATATTAGAAACCCCAAGGAAAGGGTCTTTAGGCCTTTGGGAAAACTATCCCCTGTGCATTCCCAACACAAGTATTTCAATATTATTGTTGCATGAAGCTGGGCCATAATTTGGTTCCTGATCTCTCTGGACATTACCAAAGGATGAAACATTGCACCATAACTGACGAGAACTGTGCTTCTCTGTGATGCAATCATCACAGAAGTAGAAGTAAACACTCTGCTACTTTGGCACCGTTCTTCCTTTAGGGTGACTGCATTGCCACCTCCAAGAAATGGGTCCAAGCACAAAAACAATTGATACTTTGAAAAAGTGACTAAAATTTTAAGAAATTTCTAAATTGCATAAGGACATAGATTTGTTTACTTGGACAAAAGGATCGTGTTCCTGGAAACTCTTCATCGTGTACACTCTGCTGCATAGCAGAGGACCAGCCAGGAGTTAGGAACAGGGCAGTAGGAACACGACCCCCTCCACAACATTAGAGGTAAGAAAGGTATGAAAGGAATGGGAATGGAGTCAAGGAGCAGAGCCCACAGTGCCCCACTCCAGGGCTGGGTGCTAGAACAGCCACCCTTCTTCCATGTCCCAAAGCAATTCCCACTCATCCCCAGAGCTCTGGCTGAGAGCTGCACCAGCATCCCAACACGGGACTTTGGGTGCAAATATTCCAACCAGTCCATAATGCAGGGGATTATTTATTCTTTTTTTTTTAAGTACCAATTATACAGACCAGAAACCTAGAACATTTTACATTAAGTGTGTCCACTGTTAAAGTGATAAGGTATTATTGCTGAGTTGGATGTTCCTCCTTGTTTACCTCATTATTGAGCAACTGGTGTGACTAAAGCATGTGTTACATTAATATATGACACCTAAATAGCCTTGACAAAGGGTCAGAAATGGCCCTGGGGAGGACTGCTATGAGCACAGTAAGTGTTGCATTTGTGAATAGACATGATGCAGTGAGAGGCAGCAGATGATTAGAGACGTTTACTGGGGGCCTGGTGGAGTGGCCGATGCAAAGAGCAGTAGAGCCTCATCCAGAGGGACATGGGTAACCTCTGGGCTGGCAGAAACCCCACATGGTGCAGCCAGGAAAAGTGCCAGGTCCCACATGTGGGCCAGGAAAACCCCGTGCCCTGCTATGGGCTGGGAAGCTGCTGGGTGAGGAGCAGCCCTGCTGGGAAGGACCTGGGGATTACAGCAGATGCGAGGCTGAACAAAAGCCAACAGCGTGCTCTCATCTGTAGTAAGGCAGACCACATGCCGGGCTACAGTAGGATGTGGAAAACTATCACCCCCTTCTACTCAGTGAGACCTGGAGGCTGCATTCAGCTTCACTGCAATAGGTGCTGCACCTTCCTGAAGCTCAAGAAGGACACAGAGATACTGGAGAGGGCCCAGTGAAGAGATGCCAGAATGGTCAGGGGCCCAGAGCACCTGACCTGCAGCGAGAAGCTGGTGGGGTTGGGCTTGTCAGCCTGAAGAAGAGGCCAAAGGGTGACCCAAGGGGTTGAACACAACTATGTGAAGGGCAGCTACAGAAATGTCAGGACCAAACTCCTGTCAGCAGTGCCAGAAGGCAGAAACAAGGGGCAGTGGCCACAGACTGTGACTTGGGAGACACAGGCTGGACAATGGGTGGGGGGGATCAGCAGAAGATAGTGTTGTACTGGACTGGGTTACCCAGGCAGGCTGAGGAGTCTCCAGCCTTAGTGTTTTTCAAAAGTCAGCTACACAAAACCCTATCTAATGCTGGTAATAGTCCTGCTTTGAGCAGGAGGTTGGGCTAAAACCCAACAGAATTCTCTTCCAACAAACATTCCCGTGCTTCTGTGATCTTAAATTCAGGCCAATGCATGTCTTTAACATTACCTTGGTGATATTTCAATATACCCTGATTTGCTTTCTTTAAAAAGGCTTTCTTTCTGAACTGGGGGACTTCATGCCAAAGGGCAATAGAAGAAAACTACCATTTTTTAGGGATTTCTTAATTCCACTCCTTCAAAAGGCAAATGTTATTCACTCTGCTGTCAGCTGGGGAGCCAACACATTCAAGAACAGTGTCACATGAGGTCCCATCAAAGATTTCTGATATCACCAGGTGTCTCCTCAGTATGAAGAGATTTTTGGAACAGGAAAATAAAGTACCGCAAGTTATTTCCTATATCATGATGTGGTATCTATCATATCAACAGAAAGCACCTTCTACAGCAAAACCTGTAGTCTGTAAAAACGGTGTAGACAGTAGATTTGCTTTCCCTTAAAACCAAAAGCCGTCTCCTCAAAATTAATACATTAAAAAAAAATAAAAAAAGACAATTTTGTCGGGTCTGTTTTAACAAGATAGAATTTGATATATAGATTAAACTTTGTGTAAGTATGTGCTTGTGTCAGTACGAGGGGGTACGTGTGACCATGTTTTTTTCTCTCTGCACTGTAAAGAGGAAACGCGGGTGCGGGTGTCTGTGTGTGTACAATCACCAGCCTCTTCCTCTCTGCGCTGCAAAGAGGAAAGGCAAGCTGGGCTCCCCAGCCTGTGTCTTACAGAATCAGCTTTCATCTTCACCCAAGAGCAGACCCCACAACGCTGCTGAGGCTTTGCATCTCGGAGCTGTCAGTCCCTTTGCTCACAGATACATACCATAACAGGATACCGCTATCGCCTCTCCTGCTACTTAAACAGAAAATCTACACCCCCCTGCACAACTTCTCTAACAATCTGCAGATGAAAAAGCAACAAATCTCTTTAACTGACAATATTTGTACTCCAGGCTGCTGTTAAGACAGGTGTTCTGTGGTATTTCTATTTTTGACAGTGTAGGTTTGACAGAGATGAAAAGGGACACCTGTATTCTAAAAAAAAAGCTCATAGGAGTAGATGAGGGTGAAAGCAGATTCATTTTCCACTAATGCTTCTTTTCCAGAAGTTCATATTATTTCATTAGGTAGAAGAAAGCAAAAGGACAGTGCAGCTGGCTGCAAAAATTGGCAATGCATCCTTACTCAAAGGCAAGTACGAGGCTGATTTCTGTTAACGTTAATGGACTGAAGGGCAGTAGGTAAGGTGATAGAATAAAATACATTGTTCCTTAAAGTTCTTAGAAATTAACTGTACTGTTATGATAGTTGAAATATATACTTGCTCTTATTTGGATAGAAAAGTGACAGAAAGGAGGGTGCTATTTGAAGGAAAGGTGTCTCCGTAATTGCATTATAGTTTTTTTTACTAACCAGATACTCTCAGTTCCAGTTCTGATATACCCGTGCATGATTCACAAAACTCTGCTAAGGCCCTTGAAAGAGTCACCTGTGGTTTTACACCCCAGCTCCAAAACCTTCTATAGCCTTTTAGTGCAGTGCTCAGACTAGGTACCCAATTACATCATCTTGTAAATAAGAAAAGTCTCCAGCTGGAATGTCGTCTAGATATAAACCCTTTACTGATATCACATTAACAGATATAACTACTCAATATGCAACTGGTGTGCATGCAACATACATGAATGTAAACAATCAGACAAAACCAGAGGTCTTTATTCAGAATTGCTTCTTTGCTGGAAGACTTCATCAATGTTAAACTGA
>JAVJGJ010000034.1:22479558-22496417 GCA_035590215.1 Microhierax caerulescens
CGGGGCTGAGGGGCTGCGTGTGTGTGTTTGGGGGGGGGAGGGGGTCGCTCACCTTGGGGCCGTCGCCGTGAGGGGCTGCCGGGCGCTGCGGGCCTGAGAGCGCCGGGAAGTGTGTCGCGCCGCCGCAGCGGTTTGCGGTTCCCTCGCCACAGCCGTTTTCCCGGCTCGGGCGGCCCCGGGCGGTGCTGAGCGGCGGGGAGGCCTGGCGGCCTCGGGCCCGCACGCAGCGGGCAGGCCCGGCTGGTTATCTCCAGCTGGGCCCGTGCCAGGGCCGTGCTTCCTGACGGGGTTTTAAACCTTCGTAGCTCGCAGGCGGGGGGAGCCCGGCGCCCAGGCCAGCCCCGGGGCTCGGCTCCCTGCCGGGGGGGGGGAGGCGCGGGGGAAACGCCGAGCACTCGGCGGCAGCTCGGCCCCCTCAGCAGCGGGCAGGTTGGCAGCCGTAGCAGCGTCTTGCAGGCCAAGCACGGTGGGATTAGGGCTCGTCCTCCGCCCGCTGCTGCTCTGAAACCCTCGTAGGCAGCGAGCTGGAGAGCGGCGCTGTGGTGAGGTGTCTGGGCTTCTGGTATGTCTAGCTTAATTTAAGAAACTTGCCATAAAGGGTTTTAAATAGAAACCCAGACACGTACCCTGTGGTTGGCTTTTCCTTCCTAATGAGCTGCTGTGCCACTGACTCTCATTGAACTTTGCAAATCTGCGGGAGACTTTATTTTGAAGATGTCTTACTTAGCTGCTGACGTTCTTTGATGAAGAAGACCAATGTCAAGGTATACAAATCGGTAGCTCCAGAGGAAGACTATGGAATGGGCTGAGTTTATTTGTAATCGGGGAGAAAGAAAATACAGAAAACACCAATAACAAAACTTGTGGTGTTAGACTCTAGTGTCTCTTTTTCTTTTTTTTTTCCCCCCCTTCTAAACTGCAATCTGGAAAGCAGCTTGCCCTCCAGCCTACAGAGCCTCTGCCTCACCTGAAATAGCCACCCTTTAAAAGGAGAAGGGGTGCAGAGCGATGTTATTGCTCAGGGGACTCCCTTCAGCTGTAGGAGTTGTATGTGTGCACAATTAATACTGTAGCATTGAATTGCTAGATCAAAAGGAGGGAGAGAAAGTAGGGAAACAATGTAGATGGAGGACTAATTTGTATTTTGGAAATGTCATTAGTCTGGCTAGTTTCTTGTAGGACAAACTGATCAGCTACTCCTGAGGCAGTAATACATATTTTTACTGGCCCTTTACCGTGCAAGTTCTGAGCATAATAGTTTTAATGTATGCTTACACCCTTTCTTCTCACGATAGCTGCTTTTCTCGATTTAGAAGCTTGCATGTGTTTTGTTATACCTGTTACAGTATTCTCTATATATGTACATTATTTTTAAGTCACTTTTCACTCCAACACTGGGGTTTAGAGTTGCATATAAACATAAAGTTCACAATTTTACTCTAAGACAAACTTGTTCTAGTGCTTCTTAATGTCTCCGTTTGCTGGAATATTTGTGCAGAACAAGCAAGCTTAATGGCTAACGTTGCCTTAGACAGCACAGTAAGTCCCCTAGAATATCTGCACAAAACACTTGAGCTTGCAGAATACTCTCCCTGCAGATTTTTTAGAACTGACTGTGTCAACACCATCTCTTGAGCTAGCTGCAGATGTTAACACAAGTGATTTTTCGTTTCCTCCCTTACTCCTAGTTTGCTTTGCTTGTTACTGCACAGCTTGGAGCTGCCTTTTCTTTGCAGATTTTTTTATGATTTATTATTTTTGAGCAGAGGTTTTGTAACCTACTGGAGCGAAGGCTTGGTATTGTGTTCTCTTATCAGGTCTGTCAGCTCTTTCTTCTTGTATTCAAGCTGCCTACATTGCTGCTTAATATGATAAATACCTGTACATTGTTTGAAATAGGTGTAGTGCAAGTGTAGCTAATTATATGTCGACGTCATCCAAGCACTAGGATGTCTGTAGTGCCAAAACCTGCTGCAGACTTGTGATTGAGTAATCATAGGCTGGATGAATAAGTTACTAAAAGGTGTAGATGAAGGTGGCAGAATATGACAAGAGTCTTGGTCTTAAAAGCCAGTTAACTCTGATTGTTTTCACATAATGGCATATAAATGTGGCATAATTCTGACTTGAACCTGGGGGGGTGGGCGGTTGGATTTTTTTTTTTTTACAAGTGCTTAACTAGCCAGTTGTAGCGGTTTATGTCTTGCTGAACCAACATTTCTCTGTTTGGAGGATGCAAGAGTGGAATGTAGGAGTATTGACTCTCACAAAGCAGCTTGTTTTTTGTTTCAGTACATGCATAGCTGATGTGTTTGACTTTTATACTGATACCTTGCTGAGCACAGAAATACGTACAGCCTTCATAAAAATACTGTAGCTTGTTGTGATCACAGGTTGTTTAAATATGTTGTGTTCTACAGGAGTGCAAATGGTAGGACCCAAATAAAGGCAGGCCATGGAAGCTACTAGATCTAAATTTTTGTGGTTTGATTTTTTTTTTTTTTTTTTTTTTTGGGTGGGGAGGAGGGGGGGGGGTGTTTTTCCTGAAAGACCTAAACCAAATGTGTGTTTGCCCAAAGGAAATGTCTATTCTGTTTAGTATTAGACAGTACTCTGCTCTTCTCTCAACTTGGCTTGTGTGAGCCTTTTACCTGGAAGCCTGGAAAGGTACTGAAAGAACTAAGAGCATTAAATTTGCCACTTAGACATCACCACTAGCTTTGCGTTTGGTATTACACAGCTTGTCACCATGTGACATGATGGTGATGGTAGTTTCCTTTGGACGTGGTCATCTTCTGTCTGAGAGAACACTGGAACTGGGGCGGAGGGAAACAAGTCACTGAACTAAAAAGATGTTTCGGACTGCTAGAAACAAAATTTCCCAGGGACTTGCATGGAAGAAGGAGTATTTTGAAGCTGAAAGGTAGGATATGTTGCAGGGACCTGTTTTTGTCTGGCTGCATTTAAGCTGATAAGTGGCCCTCTTTCATACTGGGTTTCACTTGTGCATATTACAAGCTCTACAGCCTGAATGCTTGACTCATGTCAGATACTGTGTTCCCCAGCTAATAGAATTGAACCTTAGCTTCTGCTGTTAATACTTTTCCTTAGGAAGCCAGACTATCTTAATCCATCTGATAGCAAGAGGAGGATAGGAAATAGGCTTTTGAGAAGAGGCCTGAAAACAGTGTGTACCTTAAAATGACCTTGTTCTACACATCTTGCTTTCCTTGTGCTAAATTGCAGCTGCAGCACAGTTCTTTTCTGTTAGTTACTAAAATTTCTTACACCTCAAATAGGTTCTGGGTAAGGATTTGTCTAGAAAGCATCCTCTAAGAAAATACCCTATTTCAGTGCTGTTTGAAAACTCATCTTAATACGATGCAATAGTATTTCATGTAAGAGTTTTCTTACTATATGATGCTTAACTTGTATTTCTTCTAGGTGTGCAGTGAGAGTTGTAAGATGGTAGGTCAAAGTGAAGCAGTGGATAACAGCTCGCTTTAAATTCAGAGCGGTTAAGCTTTCTAAGTTCTATCCCCCTTTATTCAAAGGATCCAGAAGTTGCCACACATAGGGGTGAAAATTCGTCTGGAAGATGTCTGTTGACTCTGCTGGGTCTAGCATTCATCTTGGCAGGAGTTGTTGTCGGTGGAGCCTGCATCTACAAGTACTTCATGCCTAAGGTAATGTGAAAGTTATTTTTTCTTTAAGCATCACTGAATAAAAAAAGTGTAATTATAAATGGATTACCACTGTAATAGAAAACCTTCCGTAACTGGGACATGAAGACTGTCCTTTATAAAAGATGTAGGTGTGACACACCTATGCTTCCTTGTAGTATAAGCATTAGAAATACAGTTTGAAAGCAACTTTTGCTGTAAAAATAACTGGCCTTGCTCTTGCTTTCAGCATAAGGTGTATCGTGGTGAGATGTGTTACTTTGAGAAGGAAAATCGTGATCGTGCGGTAGAACCTTATTTCCTCCCTATTGCTGAAGAAGCTGACATTCGAGAAGATGACAACATAGCCATCATCGATGTGCCCGTTCCAAAGTTCTCAGACAGTGATCCAGCAGCAATCGTTCATGACTTTGATAGGGTGAGTATATGTGAAGTGATAAGAAATGGACTAGTCTCGTTGTTTGATGGAAAATTGCGGAGCAAGTGGTAACTGTAACAGCTCCAGGGTTTTCATTCTTGAGACCTTTAAAGCTTACTGTCAGCGCAGACTTCTCTTTTTAGGATGGCTTTAAGCATGGCAAGTCTGACCCTTCTAACTCTAATAGTACACTTCTGCAAGGGAGGATGGTTACAAGAATGTTGGAGGAACGTTCCCACAGGGACTCTTAACTGGATCGTTTCTCAGAACACTGCATCTCAGCACTAGGCAGCTTTAAATGTTGTTGCCTGTAGGACATCTGGAAGTGACACTTGCTATCAGGCCAAGAATCACGTAAATGGAAGCGAGAGTAGGAGACCACTGTAAACATGAGTTAAGAAACAGGGAAATTGAGGACTCTTGTAAGATTCTGCCGAATTGTTACAGCAAAAGGTGGAATTCCAAACAAGTGTGGACCTTGGATAAGTGAATTGAAGAATCACTTTCAAGTGGCTGAAACCTAGAACTTTAACATGCTGTATTAGTTGCATATAGTTTCTCTAAAGCAAAGATAAAGTCAAATTAAAACCATCCTCTTTTTATTAAAGTTGCATCAATAGTATTAGCAGTTATCCTTAGTCAGCTGTAAAACCTCCGGTAGGTTGCTAGTAAAGCAAACCTTGGCAATGCAGATACAATCATGGCAAAGACGCTAGAACTGACTTGTGTACTTGTTGCGTTTAATAGCATGGAATGCCACACAGCCAAGCTGTGCTACCTGTGTTCACGGTATTTGCAGCTTTCGTTTGTGGTGTCTTGACAGAAACTTGGCTATATATAAGGATCAGGCAAATTAAGAACTTCAGCTGATTCTGGCTAAGTGCTGTGCAAAGTCATAAGAAAACAAGTAGATATGTTGATAATTTTAGGGCAAGAACTGCAGAGACTTCGTAGCAATGCTGACATGACTTTATAGAGACGAATACTTTTTCTGAAGAGCTGTTTACAGGGAGTGTTTATCAGCAGCTGGATGCCTTTTGTTTGCACAGTGGTTTAACTGCACTTCTTCAGTGATGAGAGCCTACTCCCAAATACTTTCTCTGTATTAATACAAACAGTACACACTTAAAATGATGATAAACAGCTTTTATAGTCAGCTCTTATTTCTGTACAGAAGTTCTTTTGCAAACCATAGCTACAACCAGTGTGTTTGTAAAAGTGGGAATAGCTAAGTTCTTGCACTAGATGGTTCCTGAATGCACTACCTCAATAGTAGCTGCGCATCATCTGCAGCTTTTTGAGCTTCCTCCTTAGTCCTTGTAGAAATGTATTTTAATAATCCAAGGCCACTATTAATTGAAATCTTGTTTTCTGAATAGCTTTTGACAGCGTATCTTGACTTGCAACTGGGTAACTGCTATGTGATTCCACTGAACACATCCATAGTTATGCCACCGAGAAATCTGATGGATCTCTTTGCAAAACTGGCGGTATGTGGAAACCTTACTGTTTAGTTACGCTGACAGGATCACTTTTGATAAGAATGCTGGGTGTTGCTCCTGCACTACAGTCTCTTACTAGAACAGTCCTCTTGCCATCAAAGTACATAATCCCCCTGGCTCAGTCACTGTACTGAAGTTAAGGCCAGCTGTCAGTGTGTATTATGGTGAGTAGATTCATGCTTAATGCTCTTATTAATACCTAGCTTTATGAAAGCTGAAAGCAACTAGCAAATAAGGTTAAATTTAGCTATTATGAAGGAATTTGATAAAGTTCCAAATATCATTGAAAGCCTAAACCTGGAAGTTACTACCAGAAAGCTCACTTGCCCCATGAGAGTTTTAATGAAAAGAACAATGCAAACTTGTTCTTCTGTTTCATTGGCACTGTAGTTACGAGCTCACTGCACGCATTTTGACTCTTCAGTAACTAAAACTTGTATTTTTCCAAGATGATTTGTGGGTCAAGCTGATAGAGCTTGCTACTACTCCAAATTAAATGCAGTACTGAGCTATTGTATGCCAAATGTACTTCTCAAAAATGTCATTGACTCCTCTACGCTTAGTGCTAGAGGCCACCTGACCTAGTTTAGCTTGTTTCATTATTTTTTTTTCTGGTTTTATGAAGATGAGCTTTAAGTGTGTCCCCTGCTCGGTTTTTAGGAGGTGGCCATGAGAGGTGGGAACTTTTTTCAGTAGTGCTCTGATCATCTGGTGAAGATTTAACTTCCGTAGGTTGCACTGCTTTATTTTTATTAGAAATACACTGCTTCAAACATGAAAACTCATAATACTTTTTCAGCTCTTTTAACTGCAGACTTTCTGTTGAGGTCGAATAAACTTGAACGGGTTCTGTTTGTTTGCTTCATGTGAGGCGAGCAGTGTTGAGGTTAACTGTGCTTTGTTTGGCTGTAGCTGCAACTGTTTGAAATAGCCTTTGTCAGTTTTTAACTTCTCTGGTATGCAGCTGTTGACAACTAGCATATCGTTAATATTAAGAAGAAGGAAAGCTGTAATCTAATGCCTGAAGCCCTTCCAAAGCAGAAAAATGTAGTGATGTTTGCCCGTTGTTAGCAGAATACTGTGTCTCAAGGTCTTTTCTCTTTTAGACTGGCTCTTACTTGCCTCAGACTTACCTAGTCCGTGAAGAAATGGTGGTTACAGAGGAGATAGATAATGTGTCTGATTTGGGTATCTTCATCTACCAACTCTGTGTGGGAAAAGAGACCTTCAGACTTCAACGCAGAGACCAGATAACGGGTAAGTTCCATTTAGTAAAAAAAAATGAGTCTACTGTTTGAGTAGGGAAAAGGTAAATACTTCAGACCTTGGGAGTTTTTAGACTTGGAAATCTATGAGTGCTCTACGTGAGCTGGGACTGCCCATAGAACTGATGGGTATTTTCCTCTACTTCCAAGTATGTATCCGAAGTCTCATTCAAACATGCTGAGAGAGTGTTTCAGATACATTTCAGTTATGGAATTAGAGGTTATGTGCCCACTTAAGCCTATTTCTGTTCCATGTTCTGGCTGAAGTTGTAAGTTAGTTTGGCACCAAAATCCATATATTCCATCCAATAATGTGAGTCTGTAGGTGCACCTTAGTCTGTCATATCTAAAACTGGGTTACAGGAGCACCAAATAAAAGAATTATCTTCTGGCTCACTTGCTGTGGAGAGAAAAAAAGTTGAATGGCTGGCTCTGGACATCCCAGACTTCCTCTCTAAAAGAACAATAACAACTTCATAGGAACTTCTGAGCTCTGTTTCTTCCTTGCCTATCTCCTTGCGCCACCGCCCTGCCATCCTGTGGAAAGAACAAAATTTTGAGGTGTCAGTGGTTTGACATGCTGGAAGGAGGCAGCTTGCAGTACAGAAATCTTGACGCTATGAATTTCAGTTCACTGTAGATCTCAAAGCACTCCATAGTTTGTTGCTGTCACCAGACACATACCAAACTAATCCTTTGTGCATTGCAGCCTTTCAGAACTGCAAATGTTTGGTTTGTCAGAACTCTGTGCTCTGGTTTTCCTGCCAAGCTCTTAAGCAAGAGTTTCCTCTGCAGAGTTAGTTTGCAGGGTCAGGAGCTGCATCTGCTGTTTGCCAGTGCCTGTGTCCTGTTACTACACGGAAGGCTGTGTATGTGGGAGCATAAAGCTGATCCTGTGCAGGGCACATGAAGAAACAGTAAATGCTGCCTTTATGGGAGGGGGAGGCATGTGTCCCTTAGCTGATGTGAAGATGCTTTTGTAAACAAGTCTCAATTGAACGCTGCTGTGACTGAAAGACCGTAGTCTACAGACAATCCTGTGTAGGGTCTTTATGATGTTTCCTTAAATCATCCTGCTATAGCATGTTGTTGACATCTTTGCTGCACAGTAAAAGATTTATACAGAATACTTTGCACAGAAGGGTTCTAGTAAATGAGTAATGCTGCTTGGTACAGTTTCAGTTCTATAACTGACCTTGTTTGCCCTTGGCAGGGGTAGGGGACAGGAAATCTAGTCAAAGGGAAGACTGCTGTTGCAGAGAAAATTGTTCCGGGACAAGGCCTGTCTTGCCTTCCAGGTCAAATTTCTAACACGTCTGTTTTCTAGGGTGTACAAGCCATGCACCTATAAATAATGAGACTAAAATGGCTAAACTTGTGTAACTGCTGTGGAGAAGTCTTCTTATTTAGCTGGTGCCGCACTGGCTCTCAGATTTTGTAGAGTTCATGGGTTCACCTGTTAGATCAAACTGACCTCAGGTTCTGTGGCAGTTCCCTGGAGTTGTAACTGAACATGTGTGTGGAACAGGATAGGTCATCCTGGGTGTTCAATTATGTACCCAGTTAAATAGCCATTAGAGACTTCTCAGGTTATACAGGCATTAAGATTGAGGTGAACTGAAGGACAGCCTGTATTTAAGTGTTCATAAACTGAAGTGGTGCTGTGCTGGGTTTGGTTTAAGAGCTAGTGGTTCTAGGCTTCAGTGTATAGCTTCTCTTACTTGCTTAGAACAATTCTCTGCTTAAACAAGCTATAAATCTGTCTTCCCTGGTGGTTGTATTTTGAAGTGCTTTAGTTGAGCAGCTTGTCTTTGATGGCAGGACTACTATATTCCAGTCAATCTAGTAAAGATTCACAGCTGATACAGGTGAACTGCCTGTGTCAAGGCCAATGCTGGCATGTCCCAAAATAGAGAAAATCACTTAATAGTGTTAAGAAAAACTTCAGTGAGATCATCAGTTGAGTGGCAAATCCTCACATGTCTCTTCAAGGTGAAGACTGCTGTATAGAAGCACACCCTGTGTTAACACATGCTGGGTGGGGGGAAGTGCTGATAAAGAACTAGAAGAATGGGGAGTTTTCTGCACCCCTTCTGAGTTTTTATTCTCTTTCCCTGTAATTTCAATCTGCTTTGCTTTTCTTTTTCTTTGTGGTTAGGGAGGGCTATGAGAAACTGCTGTAAAAGATTTCTTTGACACTGTCTGTCACTAAAATGGTAGCTGGGGATACCAGAGAAAAGTGCTTGCTTGCTTTGTCCCTTGTGATGCATGTGGCCCCCCTCTTGTCGTTACCACTTTGAAAATGAGGGATGCTTTTTGATAGAAAACAAACTGGTGTCAAGCGCTGGTGGCAATTCATGGCTGTAGAAACACAACATACTGAATAATGGTATCTTGCTGCTCTTCGCAGTGCTACAAAACCTGTGAATGCTTGCTGCTGGGTTACAGATCTCCTTTACTTAGGTTCTCATCTTCTCTCGTCCCCAGGTCTGCAGAAACGTTCAGTGGAGAACTGTCATTCGATCAGACACTTTGAAAACTCTTTCGTTGTTGAAACAAAGATCTGTCAACAGTGAAGGGTGTTGGATGGGAGGTGACTAGTGCACACCTTCATTGAGAAGTCTGACCATTAGATATCGACTTCTTAAATTAACATGTGCAGTGATAATCAAAAGCCTTACGCATTTTCTGTGTACTGCTTGTATTTCAAAAGACAAAGTCACCATTTCAGCTTTCTTTGATCCTTGGTATAACATTTTAGTTGTCTCATGTAAAACTTAAATTTGAGTAAAGTTTGTTTGTTTTGGGGTTTTTTTTTTAGAAGGTTAATACCAGTTTATCTGTTGAATGTGTTTGATTTAGTGTAATCTGGGAATGGCAGAAAAATATATATAAAAATGTTAACCGATTCCTTGGCTGGAACCAATTCTGTTCACCTTAACTTTCACAGAATGATTAATATTAATAATCTGTGGTTTGCACATCTTGTGTAGTTCTGTAGAATAGCTCTGCACTCCGTATCCTGCCTAAAAAAAACCTTCTGATGTGTATCATTAAGCTTTATTTTAACTACCATGTGTGAAGCATGTAAAATCCAACCTCAGTGATCATAAACCTTTAACACTACCCTATTTCATTTTGTGCAATTACTGTATTGAATTCGTATGTATATTTGGAACCTTCCCCGAGCTTACATTTAATTCTTCTACCTTTGTTTGGTTTTGTGGTATTTAGTTGTTAAGATTCAGATAGAGTTGCTCTTAAAGCTTGTCAGTATTTTTGGTTAAGAATTGGTTTATCCTGTAACTTTCTATTTCAAGAACCTGTTCTGGTATAGCTCACTTGTGAACGTGACTGTAGTTGTAAACTTAAACTACTCTGGCTTATATAAACTTTTCAGATCAACTTTTTATGAGCAAGTAGCGTTACTACTGCAGTCAGACCATTGTTCTTTTTTTATTTTCTTTTTGAAAGCTGCAGTATAAAGTTAATGAAGAGTTAGTGTCCTGCAGTTGAACTTGAGAGTTTTAATAAGGGACTTTATATTGGCATAAATTCTGCAACCCTATAATAAATGTTTCTCTAAAACTCTTGGTGTTTGTGTGACTTCATGACACTCGGAGGGAAGAGTGCAGTATGCTGGTGTATGGCCCACGTGAGGGACATGATGGTTATGGGCCTGGGGCAGCACACAGTGCTCTTCCCGCTTACCCCTTGCCTCTTTCTCAGCTTGTGAAGCCAGATTTCCTTTTCCTGTGGAAATGCTTTGTGGTGCAGAACAAACTTGGGGATCAGAGGGAAGAAAAATGAGACCTCGCCTTGAACTTGATCCCCCAAGGGGCAATTCTTGGTGATGTTTAGTGCTGTAAACTGAATCCGTTGAGCAGACTTCTGGCAGTAGGGTGGTGTCAGTCGTGGTATGGCAAAGTAAGGATGGGTTCTGCAATTCAGGCATTTGAATATTGGTGTTGATGAGACTGGTGATTACAGGTTTGCTTGTCTTAGTGTATTTATGGCAGTGTTAATGAGAAGTCTTTTTAACATACCATAATAGAACAAGAGAGTGGAGGGTTAATCAACATCTTAGTGTAACATCTTTCAGTGCTTGCCTGTGAGCTTTGCTGTGCTTTAAGCTCAGAGCTGTGAGAGCGCTGTGGTGATACTTCTGTGACGGGTTGCTCAAAGAGCTGAAGTGTACTGAACCCTCCTGGCTTTCCTGGAATGTAATTTGGATATGCAACTTGAAGTAAAACAGTGAGCAGGCTTTCTGTGCTAAGAACTAGGGAGTGAGAAGTGACTGTAGGACTGAAAGCAGCTACTCATTGTTTATGGAGCTCTGCAGAGGAAGAGTAGACCACAGTTCTGGGGCAGCAGGGGTTCTGCTGCCTTGTCTTGGTACCTAATGCAACTCTTCTCCCACAGCATATGGCAACGCGGGGGATGCGTCCCGAAACTAGAGCTTTGGTCTGATTGATTCTAAAATAGCAAGTGTAGGAGTGTATTTCATTATGTACTTAAATGTACTGAAACAGAATGCTGTAGGAAGCTCTAATGAGTGTCCCTGAGAGTCAGATAAGCTTTACTGTGGCAGGTACGTGTTATGGGGGAAGTAGCTGCACTGGCAAACTTCTGCTCCAGGCTTGCTGTGTGCTTGGGCAAGTTACTGTTGTGGCTTCCTCCTCTGGAGTTTCAGAGCATAAGCAGGGTGGGTTGCCTCTCTTGTTTGTTTTGGTAGTCCTGAGCGGAAGGGTTTGGAAATGTATTAGCTGCAGAGAGCAAGAAGCATCTGCTTGCAGCTCTGAGGTTTGACTTTACTGAAAACAAAACAAAAAACCCCAGAAATTCTTCCTTACAGCTTTGAGTGACTGTGCAGTAGATGGCTCTCACCAGATGGAGAAACTGTTTCAGCTTTACCTTTGTCTGGTAAAAGATTTTAAAAGAAACGAAGTCAGTTCCTTAAGAGCTTATTAGACGTTCTAGGCAGTATGGCAGGATACTTACTCGGAGGAACAGATTGTTCTTACCTGCTTGGTGCTCTTGCATTGAGAAAGTAGCTGAAGTTTCAGTTGTGCATGCAGTGTGTTAGACTTACTGTCTGCCCATAACCATTCTGTGCTGGGGGCAGGAGCGGGCATCCAGATCGAAGGATTGCAGTTTTAAGGTTGCTGCTATGAAAACAGCTGGCATTCCCAGGATCTGCTGATGCTCTTTCAGTTTGAGTAGCCCCTGTGTTCGGCCGCTCTGTAGGAAGCAGCAGAGAGGGTGAGTCAGCGGAGTCCTGTGTGCCAGTAGATGGCACAGGCAGCAAGCACTGGGGTGTAAAGTGTGTGTAACCGATAAAAACTAGCTGTATTTATTGTAACATACAGGTTTTCAGATATTCTGCCAAAATTACGCTTAAAAATGGTTTGATGAAAGCTTTCTCCGGGGTGGTGTTTAGTGTCTTTGCTTAACTTTTATATATAGTAAAGAACACTTTTCTAATAAAACTGTAACCTGTGTAAAACCCTATTAAATATCAGAGTAAGACTGTGCTTCAAACATGGGTGTGGTAGCTGAAGGGATAACACCACCAATATGCAAATGCAAACTTAATTGCCATAGCAGCTTCTGTTTGGTGTATGTTTACTGCAAAAGCAGCCAGTGTGCACAGGACAACTGGCAGTATCTGTGCCCTTGCTTATTGACAAGTTACCTTCAGGCTAGCTTGCTGGTGGTGTTTCTGACAGTCTATTTAGATGTAAGTTTTAAATACCTCTATGAATGTGAAGCTGACAATCCAGTCCTCTGGGTGATTGCTCTTCCATCATTACATTGTGAGGCTTTTTCAAGTTTTAAGTACTCTAATCTGAAAGACACATGAGAAAAGTCACAACTAAGAACAAACTTGAATTTGTTCCTTGGAGCAGATGCTGTTGACCTTGGCAGAAGCCTGATTGCTTTGTCTGAGGGTGGCTGGTGAGGTGTGGGCTGCTGGTGGTGATGGGTGTGTGACGGATGCTTCTACTACACTAGCTGCTAGTCTACACTAGAACTTCAGAGTTTTCCCCAGCCTGACTTTGTAAAAGTTCATAGGAAGTAAACTGTTGTTTGCATATACGAATACCTTGAGGTGAAGATCCAGGGCTGAAAAAATGGGGACAGTCTGGAGAGCTTTGAAAGACTTACTGAGGTCTTAACCTGGTGTGAAACAGAGCTTTAGTACTTCAGGCTTGATAAACTGCTTGTCTAAAAGGGAGACATTTTTCACAATAAGCTCAACTCTATACTATGCAGTGTTGCAGCGCAGCCACACTTAGTATGGTAGTGGAAAAATTCTCACCTCACACCCACAGCAGCAGTCACAGCGTATGTGCAGGTGCCTGGAGGACGAAGAGCCTGCTAGGGCTTCAGCAAAGCTGGACTGACTGCTGTGGACTACATTAGTTTTTGGTATTGCGGGGAAAGCTCCCAAAAATACAGAGGAGCCCAGCAGACTTCATGGTGAGTGATGGGAGAAATATCAGAGCACTGAAATCGGCTCAGAGTTTCCCTGAGAAAAATTCTTCTTTACTACTTTGAAATCGTTCTGCTGTGTTTGGGATTTGTTCTTCCCCAGTTGCTTCAGCACTGCTGAAGTGGGTGAAGGGGCAGTAGGGTGGGCTGAATCAGTGTCCTCCTCAACAACCAAGCAGCTGCCAGCTGTAGGTTCTTTAGGTTAATGCTTCTGTTTCATGGTCTTCTCTGAAGTACTTGGGAAGGTTAGAAAGGAAAGCAAATGTGATGATGTTTAACTAAAGACAGCCTCTTCCGTTTTACATACCACTTCCCTGACTGTTGCATTCAATCTTGCGTTCTCCCGACATGCCCCAAACTAAAAAAAAAAAAAAAAAAAAAAATAAAAAAATTTAAAAAAATTGTCTCCTAGAACAGAAGAGAACACTTGTAGGGCCGGATAAATGCAGTGCAGTCCAGGAAGCCTCTGTGGTGGCACGGTAGCTAGCTGTGGGGTTGAGTGGCCACTCCAGGAAGGCCGAGCTCGAGGTCAGGCTTGGAAGGGTTGAAGCTGCTTTGGCTGTCCTAGTTTTGAGCCATGTGGGGGACGGCTTGGCTGCCAGCTATGGCATAGAGGCCAAATGCTGGTGCTGACTGGAGCTTCGAAACTGCAACCCAAATAATTATAATATGTGTAATTACATTCACATGATTTCATTAAAATTATTTCTTCATTATGTGTAGATATTTGTGATATTACCTAGGCAATATGAATGGGTGTGTTACCCATCTAGAGAATAATTAATGTCTCTCCACCTAGCGCTCCACCTCCAAGGGAAATTATTTCTTATAGTTCAACTATTTTGTTTACTTAAGCATATTTTCTCTCTTTTTGTACTGTAACACCTCTGAGTTCCACATTAACAAATGTGAAAGTGAATTTACAGTCTTAAAAGCCGTTGTGACTGTGGATGTAGATGCTGTGTGCCTGTTGGAGCAGAGCCTCATGAGCTGTGCCATTTTAGGGCTTGGTGGTGGCTGAAGCTGTTCTGGGTTAAGCCTGTGTGTGGACACCCAATTCTGGAATGAGGAGCTTCCTTCTGACAAACCTGATCCCTTACTGGAGTGGAACCAAGTGCTTTTATTCTGGAGCGAGAGCGCCGGCATGTGGGATTTATCAAGAATAGATCCATGGGTAGAGAAATGTACAGTTTCCATGTGATGTTCAAAAATCCCTTGGGAGGGAAGTGTGGGCTTTTCTGGTCCTGTGGGATGGTGATGTCAGTGGGAACTGTGCACTTCTGATAAGTAATTCAGTATTTGGTTACTTGGTGCTTGGTGGTCGTAGCTGCTTTGCCATCTCATGTTCTGAGCCCCTTTCGCTACTCAGTGCTTAGAAGAGGAGCAGGGGTGTAGCAGCCGCCATTCAGGCCAGGGTGCCGTATTGCCTGGGGTGAACTTGGAAGCAGTGATGTCTTTGCCTCCTCACATCACAGTAATAAATAAATAAATGAATGAATAAATGAATAAGCAGGGAGAGGGGGCAACCAGACTTTCATGCAAATGAAGCAACAGCACTTCAATGGTGCTGAGCTGAGCTGTAACTGCTGGCTTTTCACATAACTTTGGAGTCTGAAAAGAAATGAAAGCGTTTCTGCTTATCTGGTACATCTGTGCTGCAGCGTGAGCTGCTTTCCTTGGTGTCTGAGTTCTTCCTGCTCTTGTCAGAGCCTGTGTCACTGCTCCTGACCCTTCACAAACCACCGCTGAATCGGGGGTGTCTGGGTGGCTGAGGAGCAGGGATGATGTGCCGAAGACAGTCTGCTGTTGCCTGAAAAGTGTTTTCTGTGCTAAAGGTTTGCTTGGCTGGGGGTGGCTAGGAAGTAGAGGTGCACATGGGTTGAGGAGAGCTTGCACCGAGGTCTGCTGACTGCTGGTGGATTTCTGAGGGCCTGTTTTCACCGTAGATTGAGACCCTTGATTTTCAATAGGGAAATGACTGAGAGTAACTGGAGGGAAAAGGAAGTTCCTCGCTGGATGCCTTGAGTGTAGGAGAAAAAAAGTGAGCTCCAGCTCTCAACAACTTTTGTGTTTCTTTTATAAATATCCTATTTGCAGATACACTGAACATGTGCGTTTATCTTTCTGCAGACTTACAATATCTGTTGTTTCTTAATGGAGCTAATGGTTTCCCTCTGCAAAACATTTCTTTTTGCTTTCTTAGCATCATTTGATTTTCTTTCTCTTCTGTGTTTTCATTTACTTTATTTTTTTTTTAAAAAAAAACAAACAACCAAACAAAAATTGCTTGCCAAAAAAACTCTAGTGCTCCAAAGGGAAGATGAGACCTCGCTGCAGAGCTGGCATCTGCAAGAGAACACTGATGTTTGGGTGAGTTGGTGCCTGTGCTGTGAGGCTGGGCCCCCATCCCCTACAGAAAAGCATCACCCCCCCGCAGGGGAGGTGGTTGGAGGGGACCTGGTTTGCCGTGTTGCTGTTGCACACCGCTCCACGTAGAGGAGGTCATGCTGGTTGTGCCCGTTCCACTGAGGAGCACGGGCGCGTTCATCAAAGCCATAAAATCTCAGCCTTGCAGTGTTGGTTTTGCATTCGTCCTTTTGCCTTTGAGCGGGCGGTGTTGTGGTCCCCCACCGGGACCCTACCAAGGGCTACTTTGTTCAATGCACATGGAGGCCAGTGCACCCTCGTGAGGCCCTTGCAAATACGAGCTGCCAGCTGCGGAGGGCTCGGCACTGAGCTGTGCAGAGCCTGTGTGTGTGCTGGCCCAGCGCTGGCCTTAGCCCTGGCCTTGAGACAGCGTAGGGACACCTTCCAGTTGCCAGCTGTGACTCAGAGTAAGCCTCAGAAGTGTGTGGCTGTGCCTGAGCACAACAGACATCCGAAGGCAAAACCCATCAGCAACCGTGTCGTCGGCAGGGCTTGAATCTGGCATTTCTGTGCTTAGTTCAGTGCTCGTGTGCCGTATCAGCCCACTTACTTCTATAGTTTACAGTCAGGGGGGGTTATTTCTTTTCAGCTTCTAAAAACCTGACCAGTTTGGTGTCAGGTTGGCTTTAGTGTCGTGCTGCAGTGGTGGGTGCTGACAGCGCTGCCTGGGCGGCAGATGCTTCTCCAAAGGGATTTTGATTTCTAGAAACAGTCTTCCCTTATGCTGAGCTTGTGGGGTTTTATTAATTTATTTTTAGGATTATTCCTAAATGCAGCATAAGGCTTAGGAGCCTACTGGACCAGCTGCCAAACAAAGAGCTCTTGGGTGGTGGGAGAAGACCTTGAAAAGCGCTCTGCAGCACTGCCCGTGTTACACCAGTTGTGCACCAGTGGGAAGTGAGGCTGTGTCCCAGTGAGTAGTGGGGTTATTTGCCCCTCACCAAACCATCCTGCTTCCCCATCCATGGCAGCTCTGGCAGTTGCATCCCTCCGTGCGATGGGCAGAAGTGCAGTGTGGTGCCTCTGGCCCCGGCGGGGAGAGCACCCAGGGGCCAGAGATCTGCTCCTG
>JAVJGJ010000034.1:22521858-22546034 GCA_035590215.1 Microhierax caerulescens
GCAGGCGGGGGGGGGGGATTTTGGGTTTTTTTTTTTAAGTGGCAAGGCTGACTTTTATCCAGCGCCATTCTGAAATTAAGGAGGGGAGACCAGTATCGCTGCTGGAGGAGTAAGACCACTGGTTGTGGATGTAGCACTGAAATTCTTTAAACACAAGTAACTTTGCAATTAATTAGGAGGTGAAGGCAGCTATTAAAATACTCGTGTTTCTTTTTCTGAGTACATTAGCAGTATCTGGAGGCGTATGTGGCGGTCGTTATTGGAAATTGCCTGGCTACTCTGAATCACTCTGCGCCCCACCCAGCCCCACGCTGCTGCGCTATTGCATTTACTAATCCCAGATTCACTGGCAAACTCGCCCTCATCTTTTCCATGGGCTGGCTGGACAAACTAGGCTGAAGCTGGAGAGCCCCCGGCTTTGGGAGCCCTGGAGCTGGGGGACTGGGGCAGAGCTGCCTCCCTCCAACCCTGGGATGCTGGAGAGAAAAGAAGTCTAGGAAAAAAAAAAAATAAAAAAAAAAAATCCACCTTTGGCTTGAAATAAGCTCCTGATCTGAAGTAGTGGAGGCTTTTTGGCAGTGGTGTTTTAAGCAATAATTTTGTTTGTTTAATGTAGGCACTAATAGGAAGCATGTAAACAGAGCTGGCCAGTTACGGCAGCTTCTGTCAGTAACAACAAAAATGAAGTATTTTTTTGATAAAACATGCTCTTCCCGCGCACTGCCGCACACAGCAGCCTGCTTGGCTGCACCGAGCTCCGCTCACCCACCCCTCGGCGCCCAGCGAGACAGAAATACATGGGCACAGCCAGAAGCTGCTGAGGATGTTATACCAGTTTCTGCCTGATAAGATCTCTTGAAGAATTAAAAAAAAAAAAAAAAAAAGTGATGTTGCTCAAAACTGCGATAGCTTCAATCTACTGAAGAAAACATGCAGCAGAAAGCAAGCTTACCTTCCCGTGACTCCCATCCTTCGGGGGGGTGACATCCATGCTAGAGAGCAGGAGGAGCGAGCTTTCTGCTTTTATTTCCTACAGATTTTTGCAGTGATCCCAGCCCCAGCGACTCCTCGTTAAACTTCCACATGTTTTCGGAGCACTGGAATCCTGCCGGCATCTGCAGCCCAGTACAGTGGCTGCAGAACAGGAAATCCTGTATTTTGTTTCTCTTCACTGTACAACGTATACAGCTAATGACATTAAAACAACGGGGAAGGCAATGACGTCCCCTGATGCCGCTGCCTTGTGATAAGGGACCTCAGGCGCCGATTTCTTCCCTTCTTTTTGTGCAGAAGTTATTAGGTGTCCTTCGGTCCAGCTGCTTCTGCTTTTATCCAGTCACTTGCTGTTTGCTTGCTAAAAAATGTAAAATACAGAAGCAAAAAGTCTTCCAATAAGTGCTTGCTAAAGGAAAACTGAAAACTGTGCCAGTGCGACTTACTGGAAGGCAGTAATTTTCCTTCGTTTTCTTGGAATTTTGGTTAGCCTCAGACTATCAAGGCTATAGGCTAAAGTTAAGGGTTTGGACTTCATTTCTGAAATAATATGATGGTTTATGGTGGAGATTTTCCCAAATTACTATTGTTTTAAAAATACATCATTATGCGCGTCATGCCAATTTTTTTTTTCTGTCTCCTTTAATTCCTTTTCTTTATATATATACATAATTTTTACTTCTTTTACGGCCTGCTAAGCAGAAATGTCTTCTTTCTGAATTGCTGAAAACTGGCAGGCATATATAGTGGTGTAACTTATTGTGAGCTGCCTCATTTCCAGCTGAACAGTTTTACTTGATATACAGTGTCACATCTTATGGCCCAGGGCTCGAGGAGGTAATAGGCTGTTGGTGTCTCTTCCCTACTTACTATAGGTAATGTATAAATAGAGCTGTTCTTGCTGTATTCATCTATTTTCTGTAACTGGTCCTATGACCCTGCTAAATCAACAGAATTGTGACTGTGGAAGAGAAATGAAAGAAGGAAGCTATTATAACCTTTAATTGTACAACAAGTCACCAGCTCGGGGTCTGGGAGCAAGCGTGCGTCTCTGCCCACGGCGCCTGAGCCCACCAGCTCTGCCAGCTGGGCAGCTACTGGGGTTTCTCCGTGCTGCCGGCGATGCTGACCACGGGGACCCGAGTGCACTCCTGTGCCGTGCCGTGGTGTTTCATGATAGTAGTGTAGAGAATGGAGAAGAGGATCCTTGACCTGAAGTGTCCTGGGGCCAGTGGAGATGCAGATACTTAAATCCGTCGGTCAAATCCTCACAAAGGGAAAGGCAAGACCAGTTTATATACAGTTTATATACAGTTTATACAGACACATATATGGGTTTCTTCATTACTGCTTGCTTAGCCATCATGTAAATGTGGCCTGCTAGCAAGTAAGTACCTGTGAAGCCCCATGCTTCTTGCCTCGGTTGAGAGCAAAGTGATTTGTAAGACACGAGCTGTTTCTTGTTCCCAGCTTTCTTCCTGTGCATCTTTTTCAGCAGCTGATGCTGAACCTTGGAAGAAAAAACAGTGCTTGTGTATTTGCAAAACATTTGCAGGAGGGAGGCTGGCACTGCATCTCAACTCTCTCCAGAGGTTAAAGGTTTATCGCAAAATGAAGTGGCTGTTTTATCAGGATATCCTGCCTAGGACATCCTACTTCTGTGTCCACAGCACACATCCAGTGCTGTATCAGTGTAGCTGAGCCCTATTTTTAGGTACGTGTTTACGGCAGGGCTGCCGGGGGAGGAGAGGTCAGGGGATGTCAGGCCATCATGAGGGTCGGGCTCACACCTCGGGGCTCATAACCATGTCGAGTCCTTCCTCTGCTCATCGTTTTTTTTCAAGTTCTTTTGCAGGAAATCTCAACCTTCCTGGTCTTAGGAGGCTGACAGGTTGGCGAGCCTCAAGCCTCTTCATTCACCATATACTAATCAACGCCTCCGCTTCTTTCAACTGCGTGCATATTTGTGTTTAGTACTGCTGTTCTTCTGGCTCATGACCAATACTAAACATGCATTTTATGCTATGCAGTCTTATACTTTCAAAGGCAGAAGGCACAAAGGAATTTTTAAATAACTCTGAAACTTTATCTAAGGCCTCCAGATGAAGGTTGTCTTCGCCTTTGGCCTGGTATCCTGTGGGCAGAAGGCCAAATGCATATGATCAGCATCTCTTTAGGCGCCGAGCATTTAGAACTATCTGACAGGATGCACCTGAAGGATGTATGAAAAACGGCAGGACATGCGGGAGGAGGAGGTCTTGTTCACACAAAGCAACTCACACTTGTGCAGAGAGTTGTTACAACTTGATCGGAGCCAGCGGCGCAAGGCCCGTGGGGCTGGGCGAGTCCTGGTGCCCTGCGGCACATAGCACCTCTCACCGCTGCACAGTGGTCGCTATAGGGGCAGTAGTTTGTAGGAAGATTTGATTTATTTTTACAGTAAATAATTGTCTGCTGCTCCCTACCTTTTCGGTAGCCTTTGTGTAATGCACAGACCCAGCTTTTCTGGTCAAAATGCACTAGTCGTAGCCCTGAAATCTTTTAAATGCGATGGAGGGTGTTTGTATTTTTGAGCTGGCTCCTAGCTGTTGAGCTGTTACCCTGCATTTACAGCATATTTTGTTTTTTCTTTGCACAGAGAGCTAGTAATTTCATTTAAGGAAAGAAAACGAAGCTGAGGTACTTGCAAGATCCTGCAGCTCACGACCTGAGGCTGCAGAAAGGCATCAAAACCCCTGGGGTTTCTTTCCAAATGTTTGCTGTCAGGCAGGGCAGGGCCCTTTCTCAAGCAGGACAGGAGCTCCCAGACCTCTGATACCAGTTAAGATGGGGTGGCGATTTGCTGACACTGCAAAGAAACATATTTTCTTTTGCTAGCAGGAGGGTGGCTCGTGTGCTAGAGAAGGAGCGTATGTCATGCCATGGTTTTGCCCAGGGCTCTGCCATCAGGGGACATGCACTGCCGTTGGTGCAGGTGGCTTGGAGACCCCCACCATGTTCCTACCCTGAGCACACCCCTTCAGGATAAGGTTTGACCCAGGGTTGCCTGTGGAGCCCTTCGCGTCCGTCCATCACAAACCTGTGTAGCTGTACCCTCTTGATTTGGTTAACTTCTGCCTTTCTGTGGCATCTCTGTTGGAAGACTTCATTTTTTGTGTGTCTGCCCAGGAAGGATGGAGATGTCTCCTATCTATAGCTGGTGAGTCTGGGCAATGGGTCTAGCATAAGAGATAATCTGGGAGCAACATCGTGAAATTATATTTCCTCTTGTCACGGTAATAAACACGTTCTACAGTTGCAGGAAACGGGGTGAATTACAGGAACTGGTGCCAGGCACATTGTGCCTTTGAAAGTGCGAGAGCACCGGCTGGCAAAGCCAGCACCGGCAGCCCCAGGTCTTGTGGTGGATCCAGTACCTCCCAGCCACGAAGGGAGCCAAAATGCTGGCCTCCTCGACAGGAACACTGGATTTCTCCATTCTTTTCTCGAGGCACAGTGCTGAGGTTTCGGAGGACTTGAACTAAAGGCTTTGAGTTTCCCATATAGGTTTTTGATAGCCAAACTGCTGGTCTTTGACTTTCTACATGCTTCCAGAAAATTACAAGTTTTCCTTCACCCCTTCACTTCGAATCATTGCTCTCTAGGCTAGCTCGCTATCATGACCATCTTGGTTAACTTTCTGCTGCGGTTTAACCCCATCCAGCAACTGAGCACCAGAAGCCAATTTAACTCTGTCCCAGCCAAACCCAGTATACAAACCCCAGAAGAGACCATTAGACCAAGTTGTCTGCCCTCCTGCATGGCAAAGTGATTTGACTTGAAAGGCTGAAATTGCTGATCTTGTGACTTCTCCTTGCGGGCTGAGGCTGCAGTATGTAAAAAGGACAGTTTTGGGGGGTCTGAGGGAGTGCAGAGGGTGAGTGAGGCAGGAGGACCAGGGGAGAACGCGAGCAGCCAAGGTGCTTGGGGATGCCATCATGGTGACAGGGAATGGTGGCTGACATGGAGCCACCAAATTTGTGGTTAAGGATGGGAGAGTCCCCGTCACTCTTCAGGGGTTCAGATGCTGGAGCAGGTATTCCCGTGCTGGGTCTGCGTTATAACTTTCAGCGTTTATGGGACTGCAGTGACCTATTTCTGTGTTACCTTAGCACCGATCTTGTCATCAATGGCACGAGTGCTTTTTTAAGCCGTGTAGATTTGGGTCTGTGAAATGATTGTTGAATGAGATAGCAGGATGATTTCTGCGGTCCTGCCTGCACGTGAGGATGACAGCAGTCGCCTCTGCCCGCCGAGTCACGCACCACCTGCCGCGCAGCTGTCTGCATGGAGGACCTTTCTCTCCCTTAAAGTAAGCATTGTCGTTTAAAAATAATACAAAATAAATACCAGTTATATTAGCGGGGTGAAAACCTTTCTGCAGGCAAGTAAGCAATCTGTTTAAGAATAATAGAAGCTGATGCTCTTCATCCTTGAACTCTTTGATTCAAAGAGGAGCCGATCCCATTCAGTTTTCTAGGTACAAGCAATAACTATGAAATTCAGCTAACATTTGCAAAACTGCCTTTATTTTTTTAAGCATCAGGTTTTGGAAAGAAAAATGTAGGACAAGCTACATAGTTACCATAACAGTGCCTTCAACTTATTTTCACCTGCGAAGTGGAGGTTTGTATGAGAAAGAAATCACAGTAAACAGCTCCCAGTCACATGCTAGCTGATCAAGGTCCATAAAAATTCTTAAAACAACCATTGGAGTTAAAGTCTCCTTCCCTGACAGTGTAATACAGTGTCTAGCATAGGAGAGAACCGCTGAACTGACAAGAATTTAATTACACAAGCTTAACTGTGTACCTGAGCATGAACCTCTGCTCACATTTTTAAAGGGACTACTTGCAGTGTGTAAACATGTACGTATATCATTGGCATGATGAGCTGCCAGTTAAATGAGAGAAAACATTTCCATTTGCTACGGTGGGAGATGGGCTGTTTGCCTTCTCTGCAGCTTTCTCACCAGAAAACTAGAGAAGTCTGCAATAATACTCTCACTGTGACAGTTTCTTCCATCAGATAGATATATTTGATATTTTCCCTTATCTATATGTAAGATCAAGCTCATCATACTGCAGCCCATAATCATTTTCTTACAAATGGGAGGAGAACTACAAGAGCTTGTTGTATTTTATCAGTATGTCTTCACTTCCTTTTAGAGGAACTCCAGTGTAATGGTTATTTAAACCTGGCTACTGTTTGCTTTTTCCAATTTTATTGTAAAACAGTCAAGTGGGAAAATGCAGAACATTTTCCATTGAATTAAAATGTAATTAAGTGGAATTGAGTAGTTAGATTTAAAATATGCCTAGCAAGTGTGTCTGGTATATCTTCTATTTTTGTAGCAACATGTAAGATGCTGTTACCAGTGCTTACTGAGATTTGCACACATTCCTTTTGGAAAAACACAGGTCGTCAAAGGCAATAAATCAGCCCCTGTGTTTAGCCAAAACAGTCCCCGGGTATCGTGAGGATACTCTTGAAGTTACACAAACTGGTGAACTTGGCTGAAGAGCTGTCACTAATTTAACATAAGGGGTAAACAGCATCCTTTCTTGTCACTGCTTTTCATACTTCGTCACTGATTAAGATCATGAGATGAGTTGGTGGACAAAATCACAATGAATAATTTACTTAAGAAATTAGCATATGCTCTATTAGTGAAATCACCTTGGCAAGGACACCTCTTTTTTCAAAGATGTGTCAGCTGAACCCATTGAGCTGAGGTTTCACCGGGCAGCTCCATCACAGGTACTTCAGGAGCCACAAGTAGAAGAGAGCAAGGACCTCACGGTACCACCAGCATTGCCAAATCCATCTGCACGGATGCTGAGTCCAGCTGTGTCCAGCCCCTGGCACGCTCCCAGTGGCCCCAGTCACCTTGGGGCCCAAAGGTGAAGGCCATGTGCTGGTGTGCCACTGGCCAACAGGGGCAGTTTGGAGAGGAAGAAAGTCACTTGAGCAAGGGAAGGTCCCGCCCTCTGGAATGTCTGAGGAGCTGCTGGAGAATTTGTCTTGCACCAGCTGTAGGTGCAAGTTATGGGATGTGAGGAGGAAATAACGAATGAGGGTGGGAGGGGGAGTGCAGGGAAGGTGAAGCAGGGGTAAGCGTGGTGAGCAGCGGGGTGCACTCAAAGCGGGGAGCAGGCAGTGGCAAGCCGGGTCTGCTGTGCTGAAGCAAGGGCCAGCCTTCACACGTCCGCAGCGCTGAGTGCGGAGACCAAACCAGCCATTTATTATTACTGGCCATTTTCAGGTTCTTGTATGCATTGTGTGGTTTTAGCAGAGAAGAGACTTCAGAGAATGTCAGTGTATGGGTGTGGGATTGTCTCTGGCTTGATCATAGAGCCATGGAGTTGGGAAAATAGAAGAAAAGCTTCTGGGACATTTCCACCATTTCCTTGTAAAAGCTTCTGTCACTCCCTTCTGTGTATTTTCTAGGCAAGCTCGGTCAGGTGTGGGTGGCACAGTGGTAGGTGCAGTCACGCCAGTTGGGTTGCTCATCACCTTCCAACATGTTGGTTTTAAAGTTTTGTCTTCTACGTGGAAAGATTTCTACTGCCAAAAAACTCCTCTGAATAAACTTGCAGGATCTTCCACAATGGAGTTGGTAATCAAGTATCACAGAACAGTCCCAGATTCCATATGAAATATCCTCATTCTTTTAAGCTGGCTTTCTTGTCATTCCTTAATTGATGAGGCGCTCTCTTTGCTCATGAGCCGACTCCTGACGACCATGCTGCTGTGCCTTGATATCTGGTCCTGGAACTCTGAAGTCATAAAGAAATACAGGATTGGATCCAAGCAGCAGTCCAGGCTCGCGAGACTTAAGCAAAAGGGTTGGGCATAGAGCGTGATGGTACTGAGGAAGCAGTCTGTAATGACATTTTCTTTCACCAACATGTAGAAAAAGAAGTTGATGTGGTATGGTGCAAAACACACGCAGAAGACAATGGCACACATGGAAACCATCCTTAAAGCCTTCCGCCTCTCGCTACTGTTTTGCAGTGGTATCTGGAAGCCCCGAAGAGAGTCCTTCGTTTTCCAAGTGCAGAATAAAATAATGATGAGTGGGCCGATGAAACCGAAAAGCTCCGCCGTGCCTGTCATCAGCACGGTGGCCACCTTGCTGTCGATCTGCCGGACCTGAAGGTCTGCGAAGCAGGTATTTGTGTTTTTGGCCAGGCCGTAGCTCCGCATGATGGGGAACGGCAAGCATGCCACCCCGACGAAGAGCCACACCACAGCGCTGATAGCTACGTCGTACCGCCGCTTCCAGTCCTTGGCTTTGAACGGCTGATACAGGAAAAAATACCGCTGGATGCTGATGCAGGTGAGGAAACAAATGCTGGCGTACATGTTGAGGTACTTCAGGTAGAAACACAGTAAGCAAAGGAACCTCCCGAAAGGCCATGTGGAGTTAATGTAATAATATATTCGCAGTGGCAGCGAGAGGACGTGAGCCAGGTCGGCCACGGCCAGGTTGATCATGAAAATGACGGCTTTGTTGTTCTTGCTGATGAAGCGGCACAAGACCCACAGGGCAGCGCTGTTTGCCAGGAGGCCGGGGATGAATATCAGGGTGTACGTGGTTGCGTACAGGCTGTTTTTGAACGTTATGTTGTGACTGGAGCAGGTCTGGTTGTTCTGTGTCATGACTGGGCTGCTGGAAAATTCTGTTGTGGTATAGGGCGGGTGGGTCATTCCTGCAGAGAACAAAAACAGAGGCTGTAAAGGCAAAGGCACTGCAAGAGGTGTCAATATTCACATTTGCATTTCTTTTTTGACTATTCAGTAGAAAGTAGAGGTTTGGAAATGTCTTCTGTGTAAAATGTCCTGCTGTCGTCTTCAAAGCTGCCCTTTCAGAGGTCTCCCACTACTCGCACAGAGGTGGGAACCTTTCCTGTTGTGTCAGTCCCCTTGCTGGGCTGTCTGAGTGCCATCAGTATGGGTGAAGCTGGGCCGTACGGCTCACAGAGGAGCAGGAGAAGCTGGCTGTCCTAGACACCTCCTCGAGGTCATCTGTGGCTTGGTCTCTGGGTAGCAGGGGAGGAATACCTGGAAGAGAGGTGTGCCACAGCCCAGCTTCAGCACATGATGAACCACATGGCCCAATGAACAAAATGTGGGTGCCAACCCCTGAATCATACCGGCCATTAAGTTGTACGTTAGGCAGTGTGGGGTTGACGTGTCTTCTGACCCCATCAGTGGACCTCATGGACCCATCTTCTCTAGCACGGTGGGGGCAGGCCAAGCGCAAAAGGGTGGCAGAGTTTGGCTGCTGTGAATGCAGCCAATGCTCCTGCAGCGTGCTGCCCGTGTATTTAATATACTGTGCTAATGTAACAAGCAGAGACCTAATCAGATCACCAACTTCCATTCCTCATCGCCCCAGCAGCCTCAGTGTAACACTGTTTTCCATCAGATAATTTTATTTTTAGATGCTACTAATTTCTGGCTCTCCTTTGAATCAGATGAGTACGGGTGGTGAAACGTCTCATGTTTAACTGTTGGGCCATCTTTCTTTTGTCAGCTTTTGTAACTGGGACTTGTCTTCAGTAAGGCAACACGGGTAGTAGGAGTTTGGCTTTATCGGGTATTTCCCCATGGGGTTATAATTCTCATTATGGTGATTCCCTCCTGCGTCTAATCTAACTTAAAATTGAATATTAGCTTCCTATTTCATACGGCACTGCAGACACTGATTCATTCCTTCTGACTCATTTCCTTCACGCTGGCAAGGGGCATTTGCCAGAATAAGTGTCTCCTTAGGTACATATTAGTAACTTGTACCCTGTTACTAATGGTTTTTTCCTTCGTGTTACAAAAAAAAAAAGTAGAGTTTAGAGCTCTCAAGTGACAAAGAACACAAATAGCTGTGTTTTCAGCTTGTTAATCATTGCAGTACTTGGACTTGGCAGCTCATACAGACTCTGTTCAAGGCTGCTATGGAAGGGTTGTAATTCAGGCTCCAGAAATGTCCAGACATGGCAAGGTCCCAGTATGGGACACAGGCCACCCTCACCATGGGTGCAGTGGCTCTGGCTGACACTGAGGGTGAGCAGAGCCACCTAACCAATGCTCTTGCAGGCTCCTCAAGCAGATGTTGCTGCTAACTTTCTTGCTTTTATTTTAAACCTTGTCTTTCATTTTCTCACGGTCTTCAAAAAGCAAGGTCTGCGTGTTTATCTCCTGCAGCACCCTCAGCTCAAGCAGCTGGGCTGCACCCTTCAGTTACACCAAACATCAAAGAAATGCTGCAGCCAAGAAACGCTCTATCTAATGCCTTTCGTTCACCAAGATGGCATGAGTACACAGGGGCCAGGCGCCTCGGAGCACACCTCCCAGGCTGCTTTTGTCCTTCTCTGGAAATCCCTCCAGTCTGCAGTTCGCTCCCAGTAACCCTTGCCCCAGGGCAGCTCTGGGATGAGATGCTTTGCTCCGTGGTGGGGTGTCCCCAGCTTCCCCCATCTGGGACACCACAGCCTTACTGCTATCGTGAGGCCAAAACATGCCCATGGGGTGGAAAGAGGCTCAGAGGGTGCTGGAAACAAGAGGGAAAGATGCACCTGGCCTGTGGCCTTATCTCCACCGGTTTGAGAAGCAACGCTGGAGGCCTGCTTTCCTTTCTGGTGCCCCTCGAGACACCAAGACAGGGAGTAGGCAGGGAATGGAGCTGAGCACTGGGGTGTTCACTCAGGGCATTGCTTTTCAGAGCAGTAAATTTGGGTTATATCCCTTCATTGAGAGTGCTGTGAATTTCTGGCGCCCAGGACGTTTGTGATCCCTTTCCATCTGATTTGTCTGCAGCTCTAGCTGGCCATGCTGTCTGCTGCCCTTGTCTGTGGTAAGAGCACAGCTCATTACACCTGATTTTGGCCCCTTCAAGTGACCTTACACATTGCCAATAAGCCATTAAAGAGCAACTTTCAAAGTCACTAGCTGCCTGCTTTCCCCTGCATGTCAAGGTTAGACTGACTGGTGGATGCTCCTCCAAACCACAACTGTTAGATGGCCGCTGAAACCACGGAGGGTTAGGTACATTTGCAAAATGTTCTATTTTAAGGACGTGCTTATATTTGAATGCTGGCCAGTGAAGACATGTTCTTCAGTTCAAATGAGTCATAACAGTCAGTTTGCTAATTGAGGTCCCTAGATAGGCTTATTTACACTTCATATGACAGCTAATGACCAGACTGCAAGGTCAGAAATCAGAATAATCAAATGCAGGCTGCTGACTCAAACTGGCCTCTGAATGGAACCATTTTGGGTAAACCGATGTGTCTGGGACGTGTCTGCTGGAACATGAGGGTGATGCTCAGTGCACGCGCTTGATACCAGAATTCAGCCTTTGCTTTCTGATTGCAGCAAACTGATACAGAGGAGCACAGGGCTGGGCTGCAGAGTGCCCAAGGCTGTGGCGGAGCTCACAGCACACAGAGGTTCCCCCTTGGCCTTCATCTTCGTTTGCTAATTGTCCACAAGGTGTCAGAGTTAATCAAGATTTCATTTCTTTGCCCTCCTCTTTGAGGTATTTTTCTAACCCCCAAGGGACCAGGGCTGTCTGAGTGGCAGGAGGTGGAGGCGGTAGTATGATCATGTTCTCATGACTTCGTGTTGCTATCTTCTAGGGTGATCCCAAATGATGGGGATGATCTTAAAAGTCTTTTCCAACCTAAATGAGTCTATGATTCTATAAGCAATAGGACAAGAGGAAATGGCCCCAAGTTGCACCAGGGGAGGGTTAGATTTGGATATTAGGAAAAATTTCTTCACTGAAAGTGTGGTCAGGCATTGGAACAGGCTGCCCAGGGATGTGGTGGAATACCCATCCCTGGAAATATTTAAAAAACATGTAGATGTGGTGCTTAGAGGCATGGTTTAGTGGTAGACTCAGTAGTTCTGAGGTAGCAGTTAGCCCTGATGATCTTAAAGGTCCTTTCCAACCTAAACAATTCTGTGATTCAAATTAAAAAAGCTTGTGTTGCAGAAAAACTGATATTAGGGAAAAAATGCTGCCAGGAGTAGTCCTCGTTGCCGGTATTTACAGGTAGAAAAGTCCTAAAAAGCTGCACTTTGGAGACCAGGGAGCTGCTTTGACCCTTGGGGTCAAAAGGTTATAAAATCTGACCAGTGGAAATGTGGATGATGTCCCATTCCCACCACCTCAAGCAAATGTAAAACTGTGTTTGATGAACAGGAGATGTATGGCCCGTGGAGTCAGAAAAAGCCTCTCCTTGGCATCCGAGGGACTCAGCATCAGGCCATTTATAGCGAAGTGGACTGAGCAGGATGACCTGGCTGGCAGTGCAAAAGCCTTGACACAATTAATGTATACGTGGGTGATGTCTGCTGGCTCATCAGAACAGGGCACTTTCTGAGAACAAATCAAAGTCATAAAAATATAATAAGATTAAGCCTTCTCTTAATACAAAATGCACCCAGGCATATGCACAGGGGACTAGAAAATGATTGTTTCTGCCCTTCCTCCCACTTCTCTTGTTGAGATTGAAGCTTCATCCCACACTGTCCCCTTATCTTCACACCTGTGCACAAAAGCAGACACACAATTTCTGTCTGAAATTAGGTCTCCAAAGCTGTAAAGAAAGCAAACCCATTTGCTGCAAGATGTGTGTACAGCAAAGGCAGAATACTGAAAAGCTCCATCAGATTTTATCAATGCTTATTTATGTATTGCAGGGAGACAGCTCTTACTGCAACTTTGTTTTCGGAGTATAAAATTTACAAAAAAATATGGTAGTAAATAAATACACTGTTATCTAACTACTATTTTTTACATTTTAAATTAGAGTCTTTTCCTGAGGCTGTTGCAATAAGGACATAATTAAGTGCGCATATTATTACTTGTAGCTGGAGGTGTGGAAACTAAACATGGCATTTCTAGGAAAAAGATCTTCATCTTGATAGGACTGAGAAACACAGGAATGTCGTTCCAGAGTCCTGGATCTTTCTGGCATGCCCATCAGCAGACAGGTTAATTGATTTGATTAAGACACAAATGCCTCTACACTCTGCCCTCGTTGCATGGCCATGAATGTCTCACACTATTGCAGTCACTTCGGTATGAAACCACTGCAGTCAGAAGTGGGAAGTTCTACAGTTAAGGGTACTTTTTCTGGCTTTCATCTTCCGCAAAAAAAAAAAAAAAAAGGGGCAGATTTGGGTTGTCTGATCTGTTGTGATGAGATGTTTTCAGTTTGCAACACTAGCCTGATTCTCATTTCTACAGCTCCAGCAGCTGAAGAAGCAGGGCATGCTCAGGCAGCAGGACCCCGGCAGCCTCACTGGAGCTGGGTGTCCCAGGCTGGGTGTAGGGCTGTACCGCGGATGGATTTCCATCATGGGTGTGATTCCTGTGGCTGGTGATGATTGCACAGGAGCCAAGGTCCCAGCACTTTCACTTGACACCAGAAAACATGCCCTTGAACAAAAAATCACACTCTTCACACATCCTACTGCTCCAGCCTGCTGCTGAAGTCCTCTCCTACTCTCCTACATACATCTGCAGCAAACTAGATCTGACGAACTGACTCACCTTTGGTGCAATTCCCTTTCAATTTACTTTAATAAATTTCAGATTCAGGGGCTACCCACTAGAACCCTGTCTATGAGTGCCAAACTGCAGATGTGCTACTTTGCTGAGCTCCCCTCAAAGCTGAGCTGCCAGTGCAAGTGAACCTCAAGCCCATCAGTAAACCACCTTTTACAAAATACAACTGGAAAGCTTCAGTCCATGAAGTAAGTTAAGTTTTAATCCAAACCAGTGACTGCAGTCTGAATTAGGAATTAAAACTGCCTCAGGATTCTCATTAACAAAACCAGGTCCAAGCAATCCTGCTGGTTTTGTCATCTTGTGTCCCCCTGACTAATATTAATTTCCTACTGCTGCAACTCAATCAAAGAGCATTGGATGGCACAAAGACAGGCAGCATATACGTTATTTTTATGGTAATATAAATCACCTTTAGAACAAACAGATTTGCAAGTTTCCCTTGCGGTCAAGTATGATTTTAAAATAAAATCTATTCCCTCAGAAATCAGGCCAAAGAAGGAAATTGTGCCTAGCAATGACACTGGAGAGCAGCTGGAGAACCGCTAATTGCCCATGCAAAAACATTTTGCTTTCTCTAGCAACAGCAATTTCATGCAGCTGCCATTTCAACTCCTCCATGTGTTCATACAGAGGATTGGCGCGCAAAGAGGGCTGCTGGTTTTTTCAAGACTCGAAGTGCCACAAACCTCCTGGCAAGAGCCAACCCCTAAGAAAAAGTCCGAGGAGAGCAACTGCTTTTGTAGGAAACAGCATAAGCCCGTTAACGTTGGTTCTAGTTCACAAAGAGAGAGCTCAAAAGCAGCCTTACCTTTTCGGGCAGGACCCCAGCTCAGCGCAGCTGTGCTGTCAGGAGGAAGCGGAGTGTCCGTCTGCACCGCACCAGCCTTGTTTACGTGTGCACGGTGTCCTGAATGACATCACTGGGTGCTGCAAGGTGCTGCTTTGCCTAGACTCAGTGCCGGGGCTGCCACCGGGGTGGGTGCCCGGCTCACAGCTCCCACCTGTTTCTGTGGGACCTGCTCAGCTCCGAGTCCCGGCCAGGCATACGCACAGTTGCCCCAAAATCAGGTTTGTGTGCCTTCATCGTAGGTGTTTTCTCTACTGCTGCTCTGCCAGGGTGGCTTGGCACCCCTGGGGCTGCTGTGCGGGAGAGGGTCCCAAGTGGAGCTGGGTGCTGCTCTGTGCAGGGCACCCCTTCCTCATCTCCCACCCTTCCTCCTCTCCAAACACTCCAGAGGTTTCTGCCTGCTTCTCCCTGGGCAGTTTAACTTTGCTCTCACCTCCTGATCATCAAACCATAGAATCATTTAGCTTGGAAGAGACCTTTAAGATCATCGAGTCCAACCGTGAACCCAGCTCTGCCAAGCCCACCGCTGAAGCACGTCCTCCGCAGTCCCAAGGGGCTGTGTGAGCCGCTCGGCTGGTGGTTGCTCTGTTTCACCTCGCACGAAGTCCTCTTGCTGACGGAGTCTAACTTCCCAATGGCTTTTTATAGCGCTCGTGTGAGCCTTGCTTGACAGTTCTCTTGAACAAAATAAACAGGCAGCTCAGTTTGCACTTGGCTGGAGCTCGCTGCCAGCAATGTCAAACAGTGGCACTTCTGAAGTGGCTTCAAGAAATGGGGTGAAATCCAGCCTCACCCTTTTCCCAGGGTGGAAATGCATTAGTGAGGCTAGGGATTTACCCACTCAGAGGATCTAACTGGATTTTCAGAAGGCCACCGGGAATCTGATCTGTTTTCCCTGCTCAGGATCAGCCCCTGGCTTGCAGCACACAACTGTCCCTGTAGCTCAGCAGTTCAGCTCTGCTGTGTCATGGTTTAAGGGTGTGAATCAGCTGCTATCTGACGTGGGGACAATGTCGGCGATGTCTGACTGCTCAGCAACCCAAAACCAGTGGCTCTGGTTCAAATAAGACTGCCCCACAATGAATGCCCCCTGCAACACAGTGCTGTGCTTGACAGGCCGTCCTGTTTCCATGAATTGTCAAAGGAGGTTGGGAGATTGTCAGATGTTTATTTTAAAAGTATTTATATGGGCTTCATGAGAAGCAATAGTGAGCTTTTGGCTGATGTTGCAGTATTTATCAGTACATCCTGTTTAGCTGATTTTTTTAAGTTGTTGATTGCAATGGAAACATTTGCTGGAATTTATCCAGTCACAAAGTTGTCTTTAACATAAAATCACCACACAATACTCTGCAGCCCGACAAGATAAGCAGAGCCTCATTTGGGAACAGTCATTCAGAGACAGTTCACTGATTGACCCGACTAACATTTGTGGAAAACAAACATTATCAACTCTTCTGCAGATGCTCTCTTGTCTGCATGAACTTCCATCCATAACGCTTTCAGCCCTCACTCAGCTGTCACTAATAGACCTGAGTGATTTGAGCAAAAGCCACAATCTTTGTAGGAAGGAGACGTTAAGTTAATCACAGCTGCACCTGTACACGTCAGTACGTGAAATGCTGCAGTTAGAAAAGTAAATATAACAATAGAAGAGGGTGCTTGTGAAAAGACACTATATACTTAAATACAGGTCTACTTAGAGTAAAAAGGGATGCAGCTACTGTTGCTCTCTACTCATGCACATAAATTGTTCTGGCAGCCTGGTTTAGGGCACATTGTTATATGAGAAGTGTAGGGCCAAGAAAGGGATGCAGAGGCACAAGTCATAGCGCCTGCAGAATCGTTCTGCTGAATTTCTTCATGCTTAAATTTACACAGTTGCAGAGAGGCGATAACATTTTCCTGTCTGAAACTGAAGGATGTTTGTGGCTGGGCCTTTTGTAAGACTCATCTAGAAGATTACATACATTTTAAAAACCCCGTTCAGTACCACACATGCTTGGTACTGGATGAGGACTATGGTATAGCCTGTCTGGAGGATTTGAACCTTGCTTACCAGTATTGCATATCAGTTATCCTGCAGGCAAGGCGTGAGGAAGTGGCTTTTTCTGCTGATAAAACTGAACTTTTTCTAGGGATTCTGCAGACAGTTACACTGGTTATAGATGTGCTCTCGCTATAGATCTGTTTGCCCTAATTATGCAGGTAAAACTTCAGTTTGTATAGCATGCCAAAGGCTGTTCCCACTCTCGGTTATTGCTTACCAGAATCATGAGCTTGCCAGAAATCTTTGCTACCATAATTACCTATATTAGAGGAGAACTTGACCCCTGCAAAACAGCACGGGCAGTATTTCCTGGAGTTCGGAGAAGGGGCTTGACCTCAGCTATATTTGTGCTGCTCTGGGTTGGTTAAAGTCATGAGAGCAATACACACTCTCATGGCTTTAATGCCAAAAGCAGCTCCACATTTGCCTTTTTGTTCATTAGGAAGCTTGTTTCAAGAATGAGCGCATGTAGAAATGTGTTACTCTGCCTTTTTCATGCTTCTGTTTCCTTTCTGAGTTCTTTTCAAAACCCAAAATTAGGTCGCTACTATGTGTCGTACCAGGCAATAATAGCATCAGTGCATTTTAGCTCATAGAATATTTGAAGCAGGGTTTTTTAAATATGCATGTTTTCCATATGTACAAGGGAAGAAGTCACATAAGGAGAAAAATCAATCTCCGTGAAACAAATTAAAGCTCTTTAGTAAGAACCAGGGGAAATACAATTGCATGTCTAAATTACTATTAGTATCACTAATATTATGTAATTATTAGCATTTGCCTGAAATAAAGACTTAGAGTTAGATCTTATGTCATAGCATGGACAGCAAATTTAGTTTACTGTCAACTCAAGCCTTTGTGGTACAGAAAAGCAGATATTCAGTGAAAGATACTACCAGAGTTATATGAGTTTCATCAAAAGTTGTACTATGACAGACAGAAAGTAAATATTTGTATCCTGATTGTCTGTTTTCTTATGGAGAATTAGACGGGCTTATTTAAAGGAGTACAATGTCTTATAATAGAAAGTGAAAAGCATACATGCAGATTCAAGTACCTAAATATGTTGTTTATTTTTAAATCCTCGTGCATGGTATAAATCAGATAACAAAAAGAGGAACACAGAATGGCTAACATTTCAAAATTCTGTACTTTAATCTGTGTATTTGGGCCTCCAGATGGTAATCATATTTTCCCTTGCAAAAACAAACCCAAAAAGCAGGCATATTGAGAAGGTAAAACCTGGGTGTAATGTGAGAAATAGTTTCTAATTACCTGCCTGAATTTTTATAGCAACTGAAATATCATTGCTCATTACTGACTCTTTTGCTGTTACAGAGCTACAATTACATAACATAGTTAAATCATGTTGTTAGTAATTTCCTCTAGTCCTAGTACAGATGCATGTGTTACTTTTGTCCAAAAGAGAGGCAGATTCTGTTTGAAATAGATAGGTTTTTAATTGAAAACAGGAGCATTTCCTAATAGAGGAGCCTGCTAGTTCTGCCTTAGTTCATCACTGACTACATCCCACAATACTCACTCCCTTCTGTGGGCTCTTGAAACTGTGAGTAGATAATGAACTGAAAATATTTGTATCCCAGTGTTTCTACAGTAACAAAAATATTCCTCTCTGACATCAGAAAAAGAATGGAAATCTTAGAATGTTTTGAAGTCTGGGGTACCCAAAACCTTGGAAGCTCACCCCAGATTTTATTCAGACCAGCTGAGCACCTCAAATTTCTGGAACTGGATAAAACTGAGATTTTCTTGTGGGAGATTTGAGGCTTGCCAATACCAGCTGCAAGTATTTACCCATCAGAACTGCTGCTCTTTTCTTATTGTTATTTACTTCTGAAGTTCTGTTTTGTAGCAGAAACTAAAAAGGAAGAAATATGTCTTCTACTCTAACACACCAGAGCCTCTGAGAAGTGTTTTCCATGAGCTGATACTAAAATTAGTTTCATCAGTTGCCTTTGCTACAACTTCTTTACCATCCTTTACAGTTCAGAATCCCTTGACACACAGAATCCAGTAACCTATGGCCTTTCGGAGGGGATAAAAGAAAATTTTGTAGGGGAGGAACCCTGAGGGGGAGGAAGGTGTGCTTAATTTTGTCAGTGGTGATTTAAAATTCTTTGCCCAGTTTGTCCAAGAGGCGTGCAGAAGTTCTCTTTCCAAGGGGATCTGTGTAGCGGTGAGTAACCCTGCAGCAGCTGCTGCAAGCCTGCACATGTGATTCCTTTTTCTTATCTGCACATGTATTGAACACAGCCTTCACGGGCCGTTAGGAGCTTTGTGCTAACCCACTGCCTGGCAGTGTTCCCAGAGGAGAAAGACTGGCACAATCTGGTGAGATCCAACCCAATGTAAAGGCTATTATTATCTTTTAGGCTTTAGAGCTCTCTGCTTAAAGATCTTCTAGTATCAGATCATCATACTAAGGGGACCAAAATCATCTTAGAAGCTAGCTGCTGGAGTTATGTCAGCTCTTACATGCTGGTGGCTAATCCCTCTTGTATTATTGGCAAGCCAATTACAAGAGCAGTCAGTAGTAATGAAAGTCTGCAGCAGTGGTGTCAACTTGTACATCCTCAGGTTGTTGTCGTTGGGGAATCTACCTGAAATACAACAGCTGGCTTTCAGGAAATTAAACTTTCAACTTGTATTGGAACCACTGGGGCATTCCCACACCCACAGCCCACCCTCCTGCCTAAGCCTGCATATACAGTAACTGTAAAGTGTGGTAGCACCTGGGTCAGCAGGGGAAAGCTCATGAAACTGGTGTGGGAAGATCCATGGTTCTGAATTCAAGCATTTTCATGCTTGCAGTACTTCCTCTCAGCAGACCGAAAGAGCTCCCACCCATTTTGCAATGCTGACGAGAGAGCATATGAGAGCACGGCATGATTTAACACACGTGGAGAGGCAGAGAAGTGGGCACCAGGAAGGCTGGAAGAAACATGAGGCTGCTTCAAAAGCCTTTGGTGTGCCAATGTCCCAAACTGACATTGCAGGCTGCTGCGGCCTGCGCAGGATGGCTGTGAAGGGTAAGCATCTGCATGTGAACTGGAACGCAAAAAGCAATGAAGTCCATGGGGGATTGCCAAGACTGGAAAACACCCTCCTAACAAATATGAGCAACTACCGGTCATGTTCTTCATCACATGTTTTTTCATAAGGCTGTGCTTCCCTTTCACTTCAACTGGGTAGACAGCAGCAAACAGGAAAATTCATTAAATGAGGTCAGTGCACAGATCAAACTGTACAAGAGCAAAAGCAAGCAAGTCGACTTAAAAAAAAAGCAAGTCAACTAAACTCAATATATCAAAATACTGGTAAGAGCTTGGCACTAAAACTAATCCCCTGTAAGCCCCTTTCATATCTTCTGCCCTGAACCAAAGCCAGCTGCAGCTGAAGGAAGAAGAAATCCTTTGCAACTTGCCTGGCCATCCTTCAAAGTCATAACGAAGCGCGTGCAGCCAGCAGTGCATGGGCTGGAGCCCAAGCAGCCGTACATGCTGCTGGCAGGCCACAGGGCTAGCAGGAATCCAGGCTGGAAAGCTCTCCCTGGTGTCTAGGCGGTGAGGAGGCCAAAAGGGTGCAGAAGGGCTGAGAGATACAGGAACGGTGGGACTGTAATGGAAACACCTTCTATTCGTGCTCTGTAGGACAAGACTGTGCTATAAATGGGGTATTTCCCAAAGGAGGTTAGCCAGCGTCTGCATCCCCAGGAATTGTGCAGAGCTGGAAATGTCATGCTGGACTGGTACGGTAAAAGGCCTGTCAGGTGCCATGTGGGATAAACGAGGTGTCTTACAAGCATGAGTACAGGGCTAGGCATGTACCTCAGTATCAAGATGTAAACCTGTTCAGAGACAAAAATGAGGTCAGTGACATCAGTGACTAACACTGAGAGATCAACAGCCGTAGTCATATTTTGGGTCTACTCTGGGTAGCTGCTGCCTGGTAGAGACTCAAAGGAGAATGATTCATGGGAGAAAACAGGCTCATGAAACAATCATTTTATCGTTTCATGAAGATCAGAAATAGCACTGGCAATACCTACAAATCAAAGCATCTACAACAAGGATTTCACTGGTTGACTGGAATAATGAAAGGGCATGCGAAGGTTTTGCTCCTGTCACTACTTTCCATGCATCTAACAGAGCAGGATGAAGTCTTGGAAGCTGGTTTAATTTTCCGGCCCAAAGGCAGAGATGCAGGGATGTGTGTACAAAAAGAGAGAGCAGCTTTATCTCAGCCCTTCCTGAGAAACATTAGCTAAGCATAATCTGTTTTGGGTTTTTTTTTGCTTATGAAGATATTTCATTAAGATATCATCCTTGCACTCAGTGCCTAACTGTGCCTGAACCCACCGGAGCTGAACACCACCGGTTAATGAACGCCAAGTTTGCAACTTCCTGGGTGTAAGGACAGAGCTGCAGCTGAAGACCTACCATACAGCCAGTTCCAGGCAAACAGGCAAAAGAGAGCTGGGGAAGGAGGGTAGGGAGGTATGGGAAGGAGCTGTGGCATCCCACAAGGAGCTGGAATCGGTCTTCTGAAACTGGTGGGAGGGAGCAGAGCAGGAGCCAACAGGACTGCGTGTCAGGCCTGGGGCCTGCTTCCCATTTTGGAGAATGCTGTCCTTTGCTTGCATCCCGCAAGGGCTGTTAAAGCCAGCTGTGTGTTGGAAGGAATGAGTAAGTCTTTACTAGTAAAGGCAGTTCATTTGGATAGAGGAGTCAAGATTTCCTTTGCAATAATAATTCATTGACCCTGTTGATTTTTTCAGTCACTACTTCTCCTTTTGGTTTCTCCAACATCTCTGTGTTCAGGTTGTCTCCTTTTTTCTATTTTCTCTTTCAAATTTGTCTTTCACTCATCAGTGACTGTGTTTCTCTGACACCTGGGAAGGAAATGCAACACAGTAATATCTTAATTTCATACCTAATAACATCAGCAGCAATCCGCAGTTTTGCCATGTTTCAAGCAGAAAGCATCCTTCAGATTCTGGGATGACACAATGGTTAAGCTACATCCTATTTTTCTTACTGTTTTTTCTCAGTTTTTTAACTTCTCCCCCCTTTCATTTTCTATCCATAATGTGGATTGTATCAGACCACCAACTCCTTAAATGGTATTTCTGAAGCTGGGGTATTGGTTGCCTTAAGGGATTTGAATCTAAGTTGGTGTTTCTAACCATATATGATCAGATATAGGATTAATGAGCTAGGAGAAGGAACATTTGTGCCTTTGAGTCAGTCTAAATTTACTTCCCTCCCTGTATTGCTGTTGTATTGGCAGAGGAAAAGCGCAACTACCAGCTGCACTACCCTTGAACCAGCACCACAACCCCTATCTATTCATTAGGGCTTCCATTCAAGCTTTAACTGGAAAAATCCCATGCAAACATTCCACATCGTTTCTAGGGCTGTTTAAGTTTTTGCACAGAAATTGGGCCTATTTGAAGTGTGTTTAAGCTGTGTGTGCAAACAGTAAGGCCATTTAACACAAACATGTCTTGCAAAAGACTTGCACTAAACCCGCACTGTGTGTGGGTTTAGCTATGATACCTAATTAAGGAGCCAGATCACAACAGTCCTACTCACCTTGAGAAAACAAGTGTCCTGCAAACTTGTAATGCTTTGAAAACTTTTGAGGATCTGTTTGAGAGATTCAGAAGAAAACTTTCAAGATTGGGATAATAACTCTGTCTTTAAAACCTTTGAGAAACAGAAGAGCATGGTCTGGGGGGCTCCACGTGTAGAACATCTCAACAAGTAGTTGAAGAGAGAAAAAGATCAGAATTGGCTTCTTAAAAAGTCTAATTGCAGACTAAAAGTTCCTTATCCCCCCTCCTCCCTGAACTCAGTGGAAGAATGTTCAACAGTCCTGTGGTCCCCTGTAAATCAAGCCATAGCTAATCCCAGTTTGTATTGGGCTCTGGTTGAGAAACAGAAATTATAATTGCCTGTGAACTAGAGCTGGACTCCACACATTCTCATTTCAGGCTGGGTTATGGTTTTGGGGGCTTTTTTGTTTGACTTTGTGTTGGAGGGATGTTTTTTGCTTGATGACCTTTCATAAAACACTTTGGGGTTTTTTTTCTGTTTACCCCTTGTATGCAGAATACAGATGTTTCCCAGATCTGTCAGTAATTCTCAGCTTCCCCTTCCACACTGATATCAACCCCATCTTTACTTTTCCCAGCATATCTCAGCAACTTTGCATCTAGATAAAAAACATTTTTAGCCACAGTAAATTAAAAAAATGCATTGTCTTGGATAGATGCATCTTTTCATTTATATGCATCATATCACCATGCATAAATCCATGGTGCAGTGATTTTTTTCTCAGAAGTATGGTACAGTTAAAAAAAAAAAATAGAAACCACTGGTTTGTGGTCAAGACATGCACAGTGATGTGAGAGTTTTATTCCACTGAATAACGATCCATAGATCAACCATGGCAATTCCTTTTTCTTCTTTTTTGAACTGGGAAGAGAGCTAATACCTGGAAGGACCACTGAACAGTCACTGTATCAGGGATTTCAAATTAGCTCTATTAACATGTATTTATTAGATTGCTGCAGAGCAAAAGACATCAGGCTTCATCAAAGCAATGTCCTGCCTTTTGTCAGCAGTGTCAATAGATGCTTTGGAGGAAGGAAAGAGATTCCTTCCACAGTGTGTGTGGCAGTGAAGCAGCATGTATTGCAGCAGGAGGGAAATTCCAGGGAGAGCACGTGAGGGCTGCTGTGAGGTCTGGGCTGTGTTTAACCACTCTTACTCACTGCAGCAGTGCCGTGGCTGGTGAGGGTTTAGACAGCTTGGGAAAGTAAGAAGTGTCTGTGCCCTGGAAGATGGTGCCGAGGGAGAGGTGTAGCAAACAGAAAGGGATAAGCATGTCCTGGCAGTCGGAGCAGCTTGCAGGAGGAGGAAGGGAGAGTGACCACAGTCTGGCGCTGAGGTGGTGCCAGGCACAGACACCTCTGAACCGCAGAACAGGCCTGCAGAGCCGTGAGACAGAAACAGGGCTGATGTCACTTAAAGTCAGAACTAATCTGCAAGCAGGAAATGTTCGTTATTTGCTGGCAATATGGTTTCTTGTTAAAACTGGCAAAAGTAATTAATCCTGTTCTCATGGGGAGTGAATGAGTGATGGCAATAAAATGTATTTTTGCTTCCTCAAACATAGATTAAAAGCCATTGCAGAAGTGAGAGTAGCTCTGCAGTTGAGGGAACTCACTGTTTTTCGGTCCTTATTCAATCCTCTCTCTCTCTGTTTAGAAAAGGATAACAGAAGATGGAGGGAGGGCATTTAAATCCTATTGTGGTGCTGTTTAAACATGACCCTTTTCACATTAAGGTGTGAACTCATCACACACAGCTTAGCAGCCTCTTCCGTTACAGCTATATTTTAAAAATTGTATGTTTCAGCCTAAAACTCAGCTACCTTTTGTCTCATAGCTGCTTCTTCAGGCAAGGCTATATATAACTTTCATCTGAAACTGGCCCAGAGCAGTTTGTCTGCTTTCTGCTCATATATGTTGGGGCCAGACCCACTGCATCTGCAAATCCTTGAACGATAAGCACTCCCATGCCTGACGTTTGGACACTTAAGTGACTGCAGAGGCTTGTGTTCGGCTCAGGGGTTTC
>JAVJGJ010000034.1:22546134-22561213 GCA_035590215.1 Microhierax caerulescens
GAGGCTTGTGTTCGGCTCAGGGGTTTCTCCTCCAGCCCCGGGGGAGGTAAGCTGAGAGAGGGAGAGAGGGAGCGTGGGTGCTGCAAGCGGGGACCTCAGAGGAGAAGCTGGGTACATGATCTTTCCCTCCCTCTTTTGGCTCGCTGAGTCTTCAGTTCTTGGCTGCACAAGTGGAAGAGCTGAGAAAGGAAGGGTGGAAAGGCACCCTTCCTTTTTACAAGGAATAATTGACAAATGCAGTAGTTAGGGCAGTCTCCCTTGAGGTGTGGGACATGGGTGGGAACCCACAGTGGATGCCAGCACTGAGCCGAGCAGGTCCTCTGGCCACGTGGAAATTACAAAGGACAGCAGTAGCACAACCACAACTGCCAGGCATTTGGTTCCGTTCATTTATTTTAAACACCACTGCAGCTGCATTTTGTGAGGAGCCTGATCCTGTCAGTGTAAGTGTGCCTTGAGCACAGGGACTGGGTGGCCTGAGTTGTCCAAGAGGCTTGGAGGAATAGCTCTTTCCTGGATTCCTGCCAGAATGGGGCAGGAGTTTGGTGTTGAATGGCTCTGGACAGCACAGCTTCAGGCATGTGGCACAATTCCAGGAACCATCTGTAGTGCAAGCGAAAATGTGAAGTGTCTATAGAACTTGGGCACATCCAGGGCAGTGCTGGCTGCCTGTGACTGCAGTTGTGGGACTGCTGTCTTACCATAAAGCACTTTTAAGTATCCCAAATCCTTTGTTCAACCTCAGCTTGAGTGTTTGGGAGTGTGCTTGCTGATGGAAAGCTGATCACCAGGGAAGACAATCAAAAGGTTTCTCCATGTAGGTCACCAAAGGAAGCTTTGAGGAAAAAATGCTTTTCTCTTAGCCTGTTTCTCAGCAAGAGAGTAAACTTGGCAAAAGGCTGCTAACATTGGCCATGCAGCTGCATGACACACAGCATTAAACCAGCTGAATTCACTAAGGTTTCACATTCATTCACAAAATATTCACTTTGGAGTGGCATGCTTGGGAGCTGCCTGACCCTTTGTATAAATGTCCTGTACTCCCCACTTGTTTATCCTGATTTGTGTGACTGAAGTGTGTCTGCCCCAAGAGGAATCCAAACAAACTGGCCTTGTTGGATAATCTCGTGGTGCACGGATGCCCGTGTCTCCCTATGTTACAGTTGCTGCAGGATGCTTTACCCTCACCCCTTTTAGCTCCAGCGCTGAGCAGTGTGGCAGGATTAGCACAGTTCCTTGCGTGAGCTGTCTGGATGTTTATGCTGCTTTGTGGGGAGGCTGCATAACCCACACTGTTTTGTGCAGCTGTAGCTAGACTGCTGTTAGTTCCCCAGGCAGCAGATCCGAAGGCCCCCAAGCTATGAGATGAAGCATAGATAAATGTCTGTGTATTTATATAACTTCCCTGATCAATTATGTGAGCACCTCATAGTCTTTAACGTGTTCAGCTTCCTAGAAGAGGCAGTTATTAGCTCCGTTTCATGGAAAGAGGACCAAGGGCTAAGACAAAAAGCTTCTGATTTCTCATGTTGGTCTTGCTCCCTTTATCCACAGCCCTTCATGTCAGTGTTTATTTGGCTCTGCATGTATAGCTGCCTGCCCTAATAAGAGATCTCCATGTACAGAGGTTCATTTGCACTGCAGCTCTGCTAATGGATGCAACCCTGCCAAACCAGCTGGCCAGCCTGCAGCCCTCCAAAAAGATCCTCACAGATTTTAGGGCCTTTTAGCCTTCCTAAAGACCAGAACGTGTCCAGAAGACTTTGGAAGTCTCAAATCACTCCCTTCTGAAACAGCAGCTGGTTCTCAATCCATTCACTGTTCCATCTAGAGAGGGAGGCAGCTGCTGTGCCATTAGCACATGCATCCTGCGTTGCAGGACTAATTGCTCTCCTTATTTCTGTGCTTGCTAATCCAAGCTTCAGTCGCTGGGGCTGGCTTCCAGGTTGTGCTATCCTTCCCGTTTACTTACTGGTGTGGCTCTGTCTAGATCTTTTTTTAAGCAATCCTGGAGAAAGCTCTGAAAGGGGTAACACAGGCAAAGGCAGATGGATAAAGAGTTGCAACGAGCACTCTGGGCACAGTGCAGCAGGAGGTCGTTCCCGATTGCTGTGCTTTGCCTGACAGCTGTACTAGTTTTATTTTATCACATCAGACAAGGCTGCTTCTACCACCCAGGGCCTCACTTGTGGAGCAGCCCACATCAGAAAAGACTACAGAAGAGGTGGATGAAAGACTTGCACCAAGAACCACTGGAGAATTTCGGGAATTGCTCAGAGGCCAGCCCCAGCGTGACATGAGGTGGCCAGGAGGAAGCAGGGCAGCCAGGTGAACCACCTTGTGTGTAGCTCTGTCTCTCACAAACCTCACAGCTCTTTTAGAAGCTGTTTGGACTTTGGCTCTTGCCTCTGCCAAACCTATGTCTCATGGCCTCTGCTGTGGAAATTCATGCTCCTTCCAGCCTCTCTGCTTCTGCAGGACCCTCCCATGGAGTCATGTAGTGGGTAGGACACAGAGGGTCTACAACAGCATGCAGGCATGATGCAGAGCAGGAGGGATGGAAGGTGAGGACCATCACCAGGCACATCCTGTCTTTGTGCTCGGAGGAGGCCAGCAGAGATCTGCTGAGGGGAAAAGATCAATCCTGGGTTCACGAGAGCACGTTCCCACACTGAATTCAGCAGTTAGGGTGGTGCTGAAGTGAGGAAAGAGGCCTCTGCTCTCCAGACAGGGCGCTGGTTTATTGGAAAAGGAGGAAGTGTTTTTTTTAGAGGGTTTCTGTGAGAGTGACTCAGCGTCTTATCATAGAGAAGTCTGGAAGGCTGCAGGGCTCCATTGACAACAATCTCATAGCAGTGTTGTTTAGCAGCTGCTAAACCCAGTTACTAAATCTTTGCTAGGTCAGTGCCCCTTAACAGCCCTAAGCAGCCTCAGCTGGGGCTCCCCACACCTGCTCTCAGCTCTATTTCAGCTCAGTTCAGCCCCTTCCTCACCCTGGTGCAGGCATGCCCATCTCTGGTCCTGCCTCTGGGATGGACCTCATACCTGTGCAGGTAATTTAACTCTGGGATGGACCCTTAGATGCATGTTGTAATTTGTTTCTTTGACCACTGTTCTTGTGGGGGAGGTTTTGAAGTCTTGTTGCAGCCTGGTCTTTAGCCCTGCCTCTGGCTCTGCTTCCCTCTGCTCCTATCTGGAGTGCTTGGATGGACCCTGGCTGTGTGCTTGTCCTGGCTGGCACTGTGGGATAAGCTGCTTGCCTAGGGCAGGGGGCTACAGCCAGTGGGTGAGGGCACTGCCTGTGCTGGGATCACTGTTGGCTCCCAGGTCCCTGTCCTTAGGGAGCAGCCACCCTCGTGCTCTCTGATGGTCTCCTGTTCCATCTGAAGTTGTACATAACTTCCTGAGAATACCTGAGTAGCTGCCCTGAATAGCTGCTTCCTCTCAAACAAAGGAGTTGGAATAAATAAAGGAGTTGTGGCTTCCAGGTCAGTGTTAGAGTGGCTAATTTTAGGTTTTGAAGTGAATGCAGAACTTGATATGGTGTTGGTGCTTCCCATATGTTTCCAGGGAAAAGTGAAGCATCTTAAAATGGGATCTGGAGCAGCCAGCATTCTGTGCAGATAGCAGCCTGAGCTGAGCTCATAAGGAGCACTGAGCCCAGGGACCGTTTTTTGCTTTTATTTTTAAAGAAAATGCTACCTGTTTTGGAGATCTGATAGCTCTTGCTGTCGGGAGGGTATAAGCAGAGGGTGTCTGTTGGGTTCAGCCTCTCTGTACAGCCCTTGTTAGGGCACAAGTGAGCACCAGCTACTCATGCTGGGCTTCTCCTTTAGTTACCAAGAAGAAATGGGTATGGTTAAGGTGTGATTGGTTTAGAGACCTCTTCTTAGGAGAACTTTGCTATTTTAAGTGCCTGGTTTTATCTGGCGACTAAAGGGAAGACAAGATGACTAATTAGCTTTAAGATTATGCAAGCTGTGTCCCATGTCTGGAGCCATAAGAAGGCTGAGATCAGATACAGCTACAGAGTTCAGACAGAAGTATGAGAAGCTGTAGGTTGTCTGCTTGGGATGTAAGCTCCTAAACTGCACCTATGTGAGCTGCCAGAAGGCTTTTGGGATTTAGCCTGGCACACCTGACGTAAAGGGCAAAGCAGGAGCTGGGCCCCCTTCTTAAACCCAGAGCCCTTCCAGCTGCAGAACTGTTTTTTCTCCCTTTCATTGATGAAATCACTGGTGATGGTGTCATATAGTCCCTCTTCTTCCCTGCTAGCCTCTATGACCCATTTCTCACTCGCTGGCAGGCATGGCCGTGGAGTTCAATTTCAGACAATGATCTTTACAGGGTAAATGATTTTATAACTGTGACTTATTAGGTTCTTGGGCTTACTTGCTATTTGAAGCTTATTTTTCGGCTTCAAGCTCTGGCTAAATGGACTTTCCCTGGCTGAAAATGTGCCTTCACAACAGGAAGGAACTTGACTTTGTGAAGATTTATGTCCATTTTAACCTAATTATGTGAGTATTTGTAACAATAAGCTTCAGTTCCACTTCAGATAGTAAAATTTCTGTAAGTGGTTATTTGCCCCAGGCTATAAAGTACCTACAACTGAAAGACAATCAAATAAAAGAATTTGTATGTATAAAACATTGAAAATGTGTTTAATTAAAGTCTAGACCCTGTCTTAAATTGTTTGTGTGGAAGACTAAGGATGTGGAGTTGAAAATACAACTTACGTAGAACAATACAAGAAAATGTTAATTTCTAAAAAAACGCTTAAGGTAATTTAAAACGAGCTTTAAATGTTTTCTGGCTGAAATGAAAGCAACAATGAAAACACTTCTGTAGATGTAGGGAAAGCAGAAGACTACTTCACTGTTATTGAGAAAATTTGAAATGAGAAAAAGACGTTTCTCTGAAACTAAGGACCAAAATCTTGATAGAAAAAAAACATTTTTGGTCTCACAGACATTTCCATCAAATCAAACTTTATTTTAGCAGTAAATACATGCCCAAAGGTTTTAAGCAAAGGTTCACCTCAGCAAGCACTTCATCTTCCTGTTGCTTCATTCACCCCTCATTTCTCACTCTGTGCAGCTGCTGGTTTGTTGGTTTGGTTTTTTTTTCGTTTTAATGAAAGTTATAACCAGATGGGCACTGATACAAAACCTCGCCTGCTGCCTTGGCCCCAGCCCTGGGGATGCTGCAGGAAATGGCGGCAAGGAGGGCCTGCAGTGCCGTTAGCTGTGGAGGCAGAGGAAGCGGTGGCAGTGAGAGATGAGTCGCTGTCACTCTGGGAGCACACCAGGAGCGGGGGGCCATCCCTTGGCACCTCTTGTCCCGGGGCATGGTGACCATGCTGGCCCTTGAGGGAACTTGCAGGCCTCCCAGGGCAGGTGCTGCAGCAAGCACTTGTTCTTAGTCAGATCTCCTCAGGGTGTTTCCACTGTTGTTGTTATTTTTTTTTTTGGTGTGCGTTTTTCTCCAGTGTAGGATGGACCAAAAGAAGTGGTAAGAGGGAAGCACAGAGCCATGTCACTCGCCCTCCGCAAAGTGCTGGCAGGGCGAGCAGGCAGCGTGGCCCCCCGGGCCCCAGCTGGCCGTGCTGCTCCACAGGTGCCATAAGCACAGAGCGTTTCAGCTTGACGATGCCATAAGCTGGCAGCAGCCCTGCTCCCCTGAGGGAAGCTCTGCTGGGGAGGAAGGGCCTGGCAGCCATCTTGGCACTGCCCTGAGGTGGAGCAGCTGAGTGTTTGCCGTGAGGGCAGCTGGCACCCCACGCCATGCCTCAGTGCCGGTTTCTGAGGGAAGATGCCTGTTGCTGTTAACTGAACCCAGAAATGCTTCTGATTTACATCCGTCTGCAGAAGCGCAACAGCCCTGCGTGCCACTTCTGCCCTCCGTTCTCCTGTGCAACTTCCCTGACAGTAAATATGTCCAGCTTTTCTGCTTTCCTCTGCTCACCTGGCTCTTTCCACCACGTCTTCCCTCTCTCAACCCTCATAAAAATCTCCTCTCTGTTCTGCTTTTTCTCCCTGGTACTTTTGTCTCCTTGTCCTCCTCAGTTCTGGAGATCTTTTTCTTATGCAGGCAGATAACCTTCTTTATCTTTTCATCTCCCACACTTGTTTCCGCTACTTCTGCCAACCTGGCTCTTACTTAATTAATTTCCTACTTTGGTTTTTTACCTCTCCCCTACCTTTTCTGTCTCTGAACCTTTACTATGTTTTTAGAAAAGTCTTCATCCCTCACAGCCTCCTTAGATGTCAGCTCTCCAGGCACTGTTCCTGCCTTACACAATGTCCATTTTCACCTCCCTTGCTTCTGCTTCCCACACCTCTCTGCACCCCACAGCCTTTCTCTTCTGCACTTCATGATTGTTGATGGGGACCTTCACTCAGCCGATTTATGCAACATCAGATCATGTTTCTTTATCTTCTTTTTGCAGTCTCCTCCTCGTGGCCTTTCATGACCTCAGTGATTCCTCTTCTACTTTTGCTCCTTCCTCATGTTGCATGGTCCAGCCTGACACCTCCAGGCTCTGCGTTTCATCCTATACTCTCTTTCTCGTTACGTGTGTACCTGGCAAGAATGCTATTTCCTTTCTCCCATGTACGTGTGATTTCTTCCTCAGAAATTGCGGTGTTGTACTTAGCAATTCTTATCTGGGTTAATCCCAAATACAAAGCTCTGTCTTCTCTTGGCCAGAACTCCATAGTCACCTGTTTTTCCTGACATGTCTAGTTCTTTTTTCAGACTACATCTTCCTCCCTGACTTCTTTTTTTTAAGGTTTCCTAGAGAATGCTGTTTTTCATTCTCTTCTATCCTCCCTCTACACCTCGTCTCTGGATAATCCCACAAATAGAAAATCTTTGCCTGTGCTGCAAAATGTGCAGGGTGATCCTCTGTGATGCTTCTGGCCCACCTTCCTTTGGCTGAGTTACAGCCTCAGGACAGCCAGATGCTCACTCCAGATCAGTGTGGTCCTTACTCTGCTTTTCCAAACTTATCTCCTGGGATTAAAAAGGATGCAGTGGTAGCATAGAAATTGTATCTGCCATCTATGTTGCTATAGCTGTCGAGTCATTTAGCAAATTTACTGGAAAATCATGACTCAGCACCCTAATATGTATGGAAAGCAGCAAAAAATGGCCATCTCTTTATTAGGATTTTCACATGCTTTGGCTTTTTACTGTTAGGTTGTTTAAGAAATGGAGACATCTTCTCAAAAGAATCCTTAACAATTAGTTGATGTTAATAAATAATTAGCCTCTCTCCAAAAAATCATTGACACAAGTTATCTCCTGGACCTCCATCTTGAAGATCAACTTTCGCTACCGAAAAAAAGTTTTTGATAGCTTGCATTTAGCTCTTGCTTCCCTAGAAAGAGCTGTGCCAGCTGATCTCATCCTTTAAGTTTTCAGTAAACTGCAAAAGCACTTGAACATGTGCATGACATGAACAGCAGCATGGAAGTGAGATGGGTCAGTGCTCAGAGGTGCTCAGGACTGTGCCTGTGCTTCATTAGAAAAAGAAAACCTGCCATCTGGCAAAGTGATGTTAGGGTGGGTCCAAGCAAAGCACCAGTGCTTTCAATTTGGAATTAAATAACTTTCTAAGATGTGTGAAAGTGGGGAGCAAAAAGAGCTTTGTTCTTGTAAACCTCAAAGGAGAAATAACTTGGCTTAGGTTTACACTTTAACAGGTGGTGGGTGGTTTTTTTTTTATTTTAACCATTTCATCTGTGTCTGTTTGAAGGTCAGCCAGTTTCACATCATCTTTTCATGGGAAGCTGAGGGTCTTGCAGATTGTCTCTGCTAGTGATATACCTGATCAACTATGCAAATATGAAGACATTGGTAGTTTGGCCTTCTTGGGTAACAGAAGTTATCTCTTCTCCATCTTGTTGCAATAAGCCTTTTATAATTGTTTGACAAATCTGCTATAATGACTAAGTTCCCTTTGAGACCAATGACACTCTGGATCAGAGTATTAATAAGAAAAGTTATCAAAAAGTTTGCTTGGCACCTGTATTTCAAGAGTCTCGCACTGCAAATTCTCAACATTTGTTTGCTGCTGCTGGCAGAACTATGACCCTGCCATCACAGTACCAAGGGGTGTTAGTGCCAAAGGGTGACTGAACTGAATTTTTGAGAGCAATCTGATAATCCATGAGCATTTCTCATGACAAAGATGGAAGGAAGGTGGTGGCAGTGTGAGGAAAGCTAGAAAACAGGCACAGGCTGGGGTGTGTTACCTGCCTGGGCCTTTTTCCCAGGATGGGGAAGGCAGGAGAGGGCAAATTTCTAGGATGAGCTGGTTGAATTGTTCAGTTTAGCTCTGTTTTGAGGGGGCTTTTTTCCTGCTTTCACCATCCTTTTGTTTCATTGTCTCAGTACCTATTTGAGCGCAGTGTTGTGGTGCATGCCAGTAAGTACGCTGAAGAGGTATATTCAGTGTTTTCAGGAAGAAATCTTATTTCTACAGGGGTATTTTACATTTTTTATTTATTTATTTTTTTAAATAAGCTGACCTGCTTGGAGAAGTAAATCAGAACTGAATAGTAATGCCTAGGAGGAGCTGGTGTTATATGATGACTTGAAGATCTTGCAAAGCAGAGGTGTGCTCACCCACCCGCTGCACTGCTTAGGCTAGTTCCTTGTGTTTTTCTTTCTGAACGCATGATGGCACTACATGCTTTAAGCACTAGTTACAATATTTAATTTTTAAAATAACGGAATGCAAACATCTAATCCTTTCCTTTACAGGAGCTTGTAAGAGATGAAAGAAGTGTTTATTCCCCCATGCCTAAATAGCTCATCTTCCTTTCCTTTATAAAAACGCAATCTGCTCCTTACTCTTCTCATTTAATTAAGTTCTGCCCTTATTCCTAACACTGCTGAATCTTCTCTTCTCAACAGGACAGTGCTGTGTCCTGTTGCTTTGAATCACAGTGTTTTTTGTGCAGGATGGTGCTTCCCCTGTGTAGATAACACAGGTTCGGGTATTTATATATGCTCAGGACAGTGCAATGGGAAAAGCAATTTCTGGCATTGGAGTAACAACCATTTCATCAAAGGAACCTGACAATGGTGGAATAAAGAATAGGACCTTCAGAAGCAGCTGTAGGGGGAGAAATTCTTGCTATGACTATATGGCATGATGATCTGGAGTGTCTCAGGCTAGCTTGGATAAGCACATTTTAGAAGAGCTGTTTTTGAAGAGCAGTTATGATTATTTTTTTTCCTTATCTTCCCTCTACTTACAGGGTTCATATGGGTGGCAACAGTGCTTTTCCTCCAAAGATATCCTCAGTTTTCTCTGGCAGTAGATGAATTTATGGAAGGCAAAATTCTCAGTCTGATGTATTTTACCAGTTGCTGTGAGATTCTAATTACACCTTCCTTTCATGTCCCATGGCTGCCCTCTGGTGTTACTGGGGCTCTGTGACGGGACTGGCCCATTATCAGGTTTCTGGTTGTCATTAAGTAGATTTGCATGCAGACTTGGTAGCTTTGAGATACTGCACGTTTTGTTCTGGGTTGCTTATCTTTTGCCATTACTGCATGTGAGGTTATGATCTAGGACCAGACTTACATTAACAACCCCTAATACAGGCACCGTTTTGTTCTAACAGACTGGTTTTCCCTAAAAGGCTGTATCTTACAACTGTATTTGTGTTCTTCACTAATGCTTCACGGTTTCTGCACCTCTTTCCTTGGTGCACCATCTGATTTGACTTCTCTTGTTAAGTTTGACATATATAACTGTTTGGTCTGTGATAGAATGAGAACTTCACACAGCAAAACCACAAGAAATGGCTCTCTTCTCTATTTTTATAGCAACCAAAATCATCCATGCCTATTCCCTTCCCTTGTGTGGGACAATGGTTTTGATTCAGCAAGCCAGGCAATCCACATTGAGTAATTTGGGAGCACCTTGTATTCATTCCTTCAAGCTTTCTGGAACCACCAGTGGTGTGGGCAGTTTGTGAGAGGTACTGGAGCAGGCAGCTGTGCTGACCAGAGGTTCAAGTTTAACTGGAGAGTGGGTAAAAACCTGACAAGGAGCAAAACAGACTCATTGCACTGCTTGGCTCAGAGTGACATCTGAGCAACACAGACCTGCTGTAAACAGGCTTATTTTATTTTTTTAAAAGAAAAAGGAGGTGTTTGGAACATAGACAGCTTAAATTGTGAATTGTTAGTATCTAACCAGTGGAGAACAAGAAAACTTTGAGAGCCTTGCTATTTTCTCATGCCTTTGCTATCTTTAATAGCTTCATTAGTCTCTTTGTTAACTTCAGCAACCCACAAAACTGAGCAGTACTGACTGCACTCCAAAGGAGTGGCTGCAATGCCCTCAGGAAAGCCAAAGAACATTTGCTTACTGTAAAGAAGATACAAATGCATAAGCCATATGTGGAGTTAGAAAGGAAGATGACCGAAGGAACAGGCAGAAGGCAGCAAGCATGTGAAACTCAGGGCTTACAAGTGTGAGCATTCTCTCTCTGAATGCATATGCCTAACTACATGATAAATAATGCTTTATAGCCGAAGTGTGGGAAAATAAAACATTACTGGATTTAAAATGTGTCAAAACCCCACTCTAATTAAGAGTGCCTTCATGAGGGGGAAGGTTGTGGTTGTCTTTCATGGGTCAGAGAAGCACAAAGTGATGCAGAGGGAACCCATCTGTTGCTCATAACTGATGTGCCTTGGACAGCTTCTCATGTGCAAGGGCAGAGAATAAAAAAAAGAGTATATTCTTGGTTTTCCAGGCACCAGAGTAGAACTGACCATGTGGCTGCTGCAATCATTCTCTCATTGGAGAATCCTCTCCTTGTACACAGAACCCAAGTAATTAGATGCATAGACTTGAGAAGCATCCTTTATGACCTTCAAGGGTCAGACTTTTCCAAAGACTACCTTAAATGACAGGACAGCAGAGTTCTGAGAGCTATCCTTCAGGGGAAAAAAGAACAGAAATTCATGCATGCTCTGTACTGCCTTTGGGAGGGGCAGCCCAAGTCCTGAAGACCCAAGGATGTTGGAAGCAAGTCTTAGCAAAGTGCTTTCAACCCTGAAAAGGTTAATTGAGGAGGCCCTAGTCCTAATGACAGTAAGTACAAACCTACCAGTCATTCCCAGACGTTTCCTGTGGAGTGTATTGACACAGCGTTCCTGCAGCAGGATGATGGGGAGAGGAGACAAGTTGCTTGTGTGTTCTGGGAATTAAGGCAAACAAAGCATCAGTGCTCCTACGTAGCCATACAAAGCGTTAATGCTCCCAGGTAGCTCTGGCCAACTTCCAGGTCTCATTGGTGAGAAAAAAGTTTAATTGAAACTCACCAAAAACTTCTTACTGGTATTGCTAAAAGGGGTCTTGGAAACAGTCCTCCTCTTGATTTCAAATGTTTGATATTAATTTTTCGTCTAACTGTATCATCTGTAAATTAAATATAGCAGTGGACACAAGCTTGTGTTCTCTAAACTGTGTGATTTGCAGTAAAGCATAAGACACATCCCTGAAAAATCCCTACTTATTCCAAATCTAGGATCGGTGCACATCTCATCTGAAGACTGCAGTGCACACGCTTGGCAGGGCAGTGGTGAAATCGGAATCTAATCTTCAAATAGTACCAGCGAAATTATGACTTGTCACCTACTGGAGCTCTGCTGGTCAGAAAGCAGCAAGAAAGACTTGGAGATAGGGACTGGCAGGAGCTGGGTGCTAGGGAGCAGCCCTCCCTCCCTCTATGAAAACAGCCGCAAGGAGGATGTGGTTTGGGTGGGAATGGGGGTGTCAAGTCACCCACCTGTCTTTGGTCATCAGCATTCACCATAGGGGTTGTGTTGCTGCACAGCAAAGGGGTTCAAGCAAGTCTCCAGAATTCTACAGAAACTACTCTCAGGTGCTGCTGCTCAGCAGGAGTTCAGGTGCTGAGCAAAGCAGGTGCCTTGGCCCTGAGTGATTTCTGGGCAACTAGCATAATAAATTAATAGCTGCCTTCCACAGCAGTCTGTAAGCTCTGTGGAGCACCCCACTGCAGGGAGTCTGAGGCTTCAGTCAGCTCAATGGGAAGAGGTGTTGTAATATAAACTTGTAGTAATAACAGGTCAGTGACGTTTTCTCAACAGAAAGCTGTTAAGGGATCTTCCTGTCTTGTGCCTGGTAAATATTTAGGAATTATTATATGTGTGCATGTAGTAATGAGGAGGCAATTCCCTGACCTCTTAGCTCCAATATCGTTGCGTGTGCATCTCTCACCTTGCTGGCTTTCTTGATACTAGCAATGATGTGTTTATCCTTCCTGACTTCTTATACTAGCACGCAGTCATTTCTGTAGAAGAAAACAGGATGAGCTGGTGGCGTGGATCCTTTTTGGGCTGGGAAACTTTGGTGTAGGAGTTGATGACGTCAGTGATTCTGAACCTCTCAGTCTCTATTGTAGTGCCTGTGAGAGTTTCAGCACACAGAATCATTTAGGCTGGAAAAAGACCTTTAAGATCATCAAATCCAACTTTTAACCCAGGACTGCCAAGTCCACCACTAAACCATGTCCATAAGCACCGCTTGGTAGGTGGGGGGGGGGGAGCTATAAAAAAGCAGCTCATGATGGTTCAACTTATCTTCCCATTTCATGCTTTATATTCTGGGTTTTTTTTATTTCCTATCTGTCCTACATTACCTCCCTCTTCTGACCCGTTATGTCTGCTCCCTAGCTAGCTCTTACTTTCCCTCTAGTTCTTACAGATTTCCTTCAGCTTTACCTTTTTTTTTGTTGTTGTTGTTTGTTTGTCTGAGCCTATCTTGCCTCTTTCCCAGTTGTCTGCACATCCCCTTTTCATCTCTGTCTCTTTTTTTTCCTTGCATCCTTCATTTACCTGGGGTCATGGGAGGACTCTGAGCTCTATGTCTCTCTACTTTTTAATTAGGTAGAAGCCATTTAACCAACCCATATTAGCTGATCCCAACTTCGATGCTGATTCTTTAATGCAGGGTAACACATTTAACTAGGTAAAATCAAGCTAAGGGGTAACTTAAGGACTTGCATTTGGGGAGCACCAGTTGCCAGACAACATTCAGGTGGATTTCCAAGGACAGGAGATAGCTGCAAAGCCAGTGCTAGGGCTGATTTTACCTTTAAAAGTAGCAAAAGACTCTAAGCAGGACCTACCTATGGGTGGGTGACACCTCTATATCTGCAATGTGGCAAGTGTGGAAATGCAGGCTGCTAATGAATGCATTCCTCTTCAGGGTCTCCCTCCGGATGAAAGGCAGAAAAGTATTGGGATCACCCTCATACCTGATCCTGTATGCATCGGTCCTGCAATGTGCAAGGAGTGTCATCTGCCCACAGTCACCAGCCAGCCTCATCCCCTTGATTACATCCTGCTTCTTCCTGAGCATTGTGCCTTTGGATCAGAGGTAAGGAGTCGGTGCCTAGCTGTTGAGTATGCAAACCCCTCTTTTGGGTACACCATGTTTTTATTGTTCTTGAAAGCTGAAAGAAAATGTTTCTTGTTCTAGAAATTTACTCTGAGATGGGATGCTTTGCATTTTTGGTTATCATGGTGTCTAATGAGCCATTCCAGTGACACTCAAGAGAACAGGGGAAGGCACATGGGAGCATGCTTAGAAATGGCCCTGGACCCTGTACCAGCCAGGTACCCTAACCTCAGCTCCCATTTAAATGTGCACCAGAGCTTCAAAGACCAAAGAGAAATATTGATGTTGCCTATAAACTAAATTCTTGATATTTTGAAATAATTGCACAGCTGTTGTCCCAACAGCTCTAACATGAAATGTGTCAGCAGTGATTTAGCATCTCACGGCCAGGCACGCTGGTCATGGTAGGATGACTGAAATGAAAACCAGCACACCTGGATAGTCACAGTCAAGTAATGACCAGCTGCCTCCTTCCCACTGATAGGTTTTACTTAAGTGTTGAGCTTTTGGAGATGAAAAACAATGCTGTTAACATTCAGGCCATGGAAGCACTCGTTCGTGAAGCCTCTGTGCTAGTGCATGCAGTGGTTTGCTGCTTCAGGTGTCCAGACTGCAGGAGTTTGTAGACTCAGGATATTATGCCTTGTTTTGTTGGTTTGACTGTGCAATTCAGTGAGTGTCTGGGGGTTTTGTTGTTGTTTTAAGGAAAACCTGTCTGTCTCATTTCCATACTTACGGAAGAACACCCTATACAAACAGCTCTGATTCTGATACAGAAAAATAGTATGCAGAGAACAGGCACCTTGGCATGACCCCTGAGCTAGGTCTGGTTTCTTCCAAGTCCATAATAGCTCAGAACCAGCTCAGCAGAAAGCTCCTAAAGGCCAATTCCTTTTTTTCCCTTGGGTTCTGGGGGATGGCTAGAGGAAGGTCTTCACAGAGCTCTCTGAGGGTTGTATTTGGGGTCAGCATCAGTCCTACCTGCATCACACCTCTGAGCTGAAGCCACTGATGGGGGTGTACTTGTTCAGAAGCAAAGAGGTGGTATGCAGCATGCTGGGCAGGTTTTGTTCTTTTCTGTATATTTCTAAATAAACAGTATAAATGCCAGTCCAGCTAATGGAGAAAATCCAGACTGTTTAAAGGGAGGTTAGGTTCTGTGTCATCAATCTGTTCTGTGTCTTCCTCTGTCAATCGGTGTGACTATAAAAGGTAACTGCTTCAACATTAGTGACTACAATAGAGAAGACTAAAAATGTTTCTGCATGATTCTCTGAAGTATACACCCTTGGAAAAAAAAAGCCTCCTTTGCTCTCTTGCCCTACATCTTCACCTGAAAGTTTGCCTCTTCCATTAGGAAACTGTTTTAAGTGATGTATGGATGTACAGGTCACACGGGGAGAGCAGACCAAGAATTTGCAGATCCTAAAATGAAGGATTTTCACATTGAAGGAGCTCTTACTTTTAAATAGATCAAGCTTAAAAATAAACCCAGTTGTTCTTGTGTGTTCAGCATCAGATTTCCTGCAGAAGTAATAGTAATAAGGTATTTAAATAATGACTTTCTCCCACTATCCTGAAGCTAGCTTAAAAAGAGTTTGGGGGGGGCGGGGGGGGAGAGAG
>JAVJGJ010000034.1:22561313-22583564 GCA_035590215.1 Microhierax caerulescens
CCCCCCCCCCAGAGAGCTATGGAAATTCAAACTTGCCAGGCCATATACACAGGATTAGAGTTTTGACTATGAATCAAGAAACAAAAGGAACTGGATTAAAAGTCTTTTTATCTGAATACACATCTTCAGCAGTGATCACTTGTAATCAAAATTCCTTGCCTGATTTCCTGCTGACGACATAAGACTGCAACCCTGGCTGCAGTACAAGAGGAACTAACATGAATCTATTTTCCATCGCTATGGTGCTAGGAACAAATAGCCTTTTTTTAGGATAGTCTCCAAAATACCACTGCAGCTTGCTAGCTAACACTGTCATTCAGCTTCTGAATTACCTGCATGCCTTTGTATTTCAATTTATCTTCTGTTTCCTTAGTTAAAACATTGGTTTCCATATGGGGATGGACCTTCCTTCCTCACTGGCTTTTCGTGTTCCCAGTGTGAACAAAAGAGCATGAATCGGAAACCTGGTATCTACCACCAGCTTTTTTCCTGGGAAACTAACTGGCAATCACTGTGATCACTTAGTTTTAGCCAATTGCTTCTTGACATCTGGAGTTGTGTGAAATGCTGTGCTTTCACTGAGCTTCGTCATTATAAAAATGACTGGGGAGATGGAGGTTTTGTAAGAATTATTTTCTTTAGTCCTGTGAAATTACTGAGATGGGAGGACTTTTTCCATGGTGTGAGGCTGCAGTAGGACTATGCTGTTCCATGCAAAGTAAGATGTGACCTTGAGCTGCACAATCTGACTCTATTTGATAAGCACCTTGTAGTTCTGGCTTAGTGTTATAAAACTGAGCTGTGCAGCTTTCATCAGCTCTATAAGGTGCCTGTAGGCTTCTCAGAGCCCCTGGCTTTGCACATGGGGCCAAGCACACTAAAAATTAGCTGCTTGAATTCTTCCTGTGAATGTGTCCTTTAACATATCTCTGAAACTTTGTGATGTGGCTCAGCCTATCCAGTGCAACGTCAATGATACAGACAGATACCAGGCCCAGTCTCTGGTATCTATCCATAGCAGCCGTGCATAGGCTATTGCAAAAAGAAAGGAAGGGGGGTAAAAGGAGAGTAAAAATACACCTGATATATTTTCATGAGAGCACATTGTGGAATATGCTCTTTCACTTTAAACTCTGCTTTGCAGAGGAAGTAAATTTGATCTCTGCTCCTTGCCTAGAGCCCTTAGGTTTCTTTCTGTAGCAGTCAAGTGAGACAAAGCCAGTAAAAAATATATCCTGTTCTAGCCATTGGTCTCACCCTGCTCCAGCTGCAACTGTCTGTTTAGCCTTACCAGATGAAATTTTACTGCTGGAGCTTGAGCTATGAAACTGAGCAAGTTTTATGAGGAACTGCTTTAAATCACCTGTGTTACCCATCTCCCCCTGGTGAAATATTTGGTAGAAGAGCAAGGGAAAGAGCAGTCCAGGAGAGAGGTGTGAAAATACTGCTAGCAATGGCTGCTGAAAAAAAATCACTGTTGGCTCACAGAGCCCCGCACAGTGTTTGCTTAGATTTCCCATTTGAAGCACAGATGACTGTGGTGTTGATCACCATTGCCAGATAAAGATAATCTTTAATGGTGAGATGGTAGAGCTAAGAAGCACTGCATGAGTCAGGGCAATTGTACTGTTTGTATGTAGACTGCTTCTATAGTGAAAAGCATTAAGTGTATCCATTAGGAGCAGAGGCCACGTCCTTTTCTGCAAAGCATACAGAGAGGACCCTTGTCTGAGATGGGTGTCCGTAACAGCTCTTATTTCCCAAACAAATCCCTTGTCAGGAGGAGAACTCTTGCCTTGGATTCTCCCTCCATAAACAGACAGAAAGGTACAAAGATAGGCAGGACCTACTTCTGAGAGCTCCCACACGTAAGACGAGTCACTCTCGAACAGAAGGGTAATTCCAGCTGTAGCTGTTAACTCCACACACCACAATTTCTTTATGTAATCAGGAACTTGTTCCATCCATCTGCTGTATAGATTCATTTGTAGCATTTCCTTTTTTTACTGAGATGTCCTTTTTGCACTGTGATCCTTCAGCTGTGTGCTTTCCTGTGAGTACTTCCCATGGCTCTGTACTGCAGCGTGTTTTCCCAGTGCTGGGGCCAGGCGTTCGCTCCCTGAAATCCCTGCCAATTCTAATCTGCAGCTCCAGTGACTTGGCACCCATTTCTCACAAAGACCCTTGGTATCCTACACCTCTGTGCATGCCTCAGATACTTATATTTATCTTTGCCTCGTTTGGGCTCATCTGCTACGGAGTTTCTGCAGATGTTTCTTTATTTAAAGCATACTTTATGAAGGGAAGGAAAGGAGAGACACATGCAGAGGAAGGAGGTGTGTTTCATAGCATTGCTTACTCTGAAGCAACTCTGATGCCAGGAAAATGTGTATGTCACTCATAATTCTTTTTGTCTCATTTGTTCTTTCCTCCTATTCCCCCTCCAAAAAAACATCAACAGGAATTCCCTGCTTCCTTACTAATTACATCTCTGTCTACAATAAACCAAGAAGGTCCATCAATGAGGCAGTATGTGGTCAAATGATGGTTGGAACCGCTTAGCAGGAAATTTGGTAGGAAAATACAAGTTCAGCAGCTTAGCAGGCTTTATTTTTAGGGTGCGTGAGCTTATTTAACTCGGATGTAAACTGCCAGATTTCTATTGTTGTCAGATGGCTCGTGTCCCACCAGGCTGAGTCAAACTGGTGACTCATGGGCAAGGAGAAGTTGCTTTGGCAATGGGTTGTGATTTTCTTCCCTCCTCCAGTCTAAGATGTTGAAGATGATAAAAGCTCCAGCCTAAGATGATAAAACTTGTTTGCAAAACTAGTTTCCAGCTTGTTCTGGGTAAAAAAAAAAAAAAAAAAAAAACCCAAACCACCCGTTTGTAATCAAAAAAACATTGCATTGCAAAATTGTTTGAAAAGCACCTGAGGTATTGAAGTTGGGTGCTTTTGCAGTTGGTGTGGGCTGTCTCTGCTCGTGCTCTGGGCTGGCCAGGTGCAAGCCAAGCCCTGAATGGAAACAGCAGGGACGTGTTAGCTCAGCGTTGTTCCTTGGCCAGCAACCCCTGCCGAGAACTGGGATTTATTAAACCTGGAGCACAGTGCTGTACTGAGGCAGGGACAGGGATTTCAGGTGTAAACTGTCTGGCATCTAGCCAGCTTGGCAAGTGGATGTAAAATCCTGTGGAAGATTCAAGCCTGTATGTTATTTGGGGAAGTTCATGTTCTAATTCCAGCACACAACCTCTCTCCTTCCTCTCCCTCAGCCTTCCTCCTCCCAAATCCTTACCCTCCTCTGTAGTACAAGCTACTCCTAGAAGTCACTAAATTAGTTCCTTGAGTTACATACATGCAGGATTATCTTGGACTCCTTACTGTGCTCACTGCTTACCCTTCTGCCCTTTTGGCTCTTTAAAGCATTGTGTGCAGTCGGATACCGGCTGGGATACAGAGAGGGCATGCTTTCAGGCCATTGCCTGTAGAGATGAGAAAACCTTACAGCATTTCTGGTAGTTTTGTATTACCATGTGCTCTGAAGCAGGTCGGGGAGTCTGGTGCCTTGCAAGAGAGCAGCAGCTGAGCAGTGCAGGGCATGCATTGTATCGAGCACTCCCATATCTTACACCCGGGTGTGCAGTAAAGCCTGGGTCAGTCTGTAGTGGAGCTGGAAAGCAGCAGGTCTGACTGTGTTGGGTTTTTTTTAAGGCTGTTTCTTCAGGCTTACAGCACCTTGCAAAGATCCTCCAAGTTCACTTAGAAGTTATGTAGAAGGAACCAGATGTGACCTTTTTTCAGTTACTGCAGTCACCAAGAGGTGTTTGGATCTAATGACTTGTCACCTTGCCTGGCAGGCATGTGGTTCAGAGCACTGGTTCCCCTACACTGAGCTTTCTCCTCTGCATTAGTGTACGCTAGGCATTGCTGTGGCAGCTGTTCAGGCACCTATGACGTGAACGGTTGCTGTCAGTCTTGAATTATGCTCAACCGTGCCCCTTAAAATGAGTAGCAAGTCTCTCACTCTAATACAACTTCTTGTTCTGTAGATCTCATCAATGGAAAAAGATGGATGGACTTAGCAGAAGGTACAATTAAAAACTTATTTAGTAGCCTACTACAGTGTGACACTTCTACTTCTGGCAGGCTTATATTGGTTTAACTTTCAGTGACTGAAGTACTGAAGGGTCTGTTATGAGTTCATAGTTTGCTAACTATGTAAGTTTGTTTACTCTTTACTTTACTTCTGAAGGACCTTACTCATCATGAGTTTCTTACTGCAGTACATACCTGGGCCCTTCGCTAAAATATTAGGTCACATAATGTCTGAGGTTTTGGTGTCAGACAAATCCACATGTGACTTTTTTAAAATCCTTAAATAGCCAAAATGTCCAGTTCTGCAGTTTTTATATCGAAGTCTAGCTCAAGGCCATGGCAGTCTGTCACATACAAAGACTCCTCGCAAACTCAGGCAATTGTTCTCACTGCTTGACAGTGGTTATTCTGATTTTTATTTTTATATTTCTCCTCTTTGGCCTTGTGACTGATCCATACACTCAAACCATCCTGCTTTGTCTAACAGAAGCGATAACTCCCTCCTCAGCTGCAGGCTCCCTGATAACCACAAAGGATGCGTTTAACAGTATTGTTTAGCTCTTTTCCAGGGACATGTTGCTGTATCAGCAGAAAGTACTCTGATGTGAGAGCTGGAGTGCCAAACCCAAACAGGTTAAGGTAACTAAATAAAAATGGAGTATGAGTCAAGCTGTCAAAGTAAGGAAGGTGATTGTTGGCTTTGGTGTGTATGCAGCCAGCTAGATTAAGTAGCAAAACGACGTGTGCAATGGGATCACTTCTATATTGAACAGTGAAAGAGTGTTTGAATCGCCATTGATAATTGTGGTTTGAACTATAGGTATGCTGCCTCTGTGCTGACTTCTAAGGATGAGGTGCTAGTCTTATCAGCTAGGGAGTTTCAGCATTCAGGTGTTGTATTTAAGACTTCACATAGAAATCAAAATCCATCTCCACTTCTCCACTACACATCTACCCTTTATTCTGGGAGAGGAGCACTGGTCCACTGACCTGAGCTGCAAAGTTGGCTTTAAAAGATCCTGTTGTCTTACCCCCACAGACACCCTCCCCTCAATTGTGCCAGCACAACCATTGGTGGTATAGAGCTCTTAACAGGAACCTGGTTAAATGATCCAGGTTGAAAATAAACACCTGTTTTAGGGGGGAGGTGGTGAAAATAAGAGTTACTTTTAAACCACATCACTGACCTCCAAAGCAGTTGTTGCACAGCTCAAGGGCAGTGGGAGAACAAGAGGGGTGTAGGCAGAAGAGCAGGCAGCAGCCTCTGAAATCAGTTTTTCTCCTCCACCTCTTTTTCAAGAGAGACAACTGAACTGTGAACACTGGTTTCAGAGAGTATCAATTAACCGACATGGGTTATATTTAACGGGGGAGTTGTAGAGTAAATATTTAGGAATATGAGTGACTGCTGCATGACAGCATCTTATGTGGACCTCCCCATCCTCATTTCCACCTGTGATCCCTAGCTGCTACACTGGTTTGTGATGATAAGATAATATATGGGAACAAGATAGGCATCTGAACTGCCAAACAACAGCTTTGTTTATGGCTGTACCAACTTTGTGACAAACAGTTCTTGCCAATATTCCCCTTTCTCATGAGTTGGGTTGGTTCTACCATTCAGGTATGTCTTATTTCACACATGCAAGTGGGAGAGGGGTTGGAAAATGAAAAATTACTCTCATGAGCAATGCTGAGGGAAGATGCATTTCAAATTATATAATTTGCAATGTAAAATCTTTAGGTTAGTGGAGGAATTTTAATAGGAACCCTTGGCCCCTTGTTCTGTGGCCTCCTAGCTGTTACACATGCCAAGTGACCTCTGCCAGCAGCAAAAACAGCATAATCAATGACCAGAAACAGAAAATGCCTTATCCAGATACTACAGCTAGAAGAATATTTAGCAGGATATGATTGTTGGACTTGAGGCTGAAATTTGTCCTTTGGTGTACCTGAACCCCTTTTCCTGCACAAACCTGAAAATGAATCAAGGTCTCCTCTGATTACTTCCTGGGTATGGTTGCAGTAGCTAAACACCTGGATTTATACTGATTTTAAGAAGTAATTTTGCATACTTGATATTGTTCACATGCAGGAAACTTTGTTTCTCTCTGAAAGCTCTACAGTTGTGTGAGTGCATCTCTGCTGTACTCTCAAGCATATGAGCAGTGCTGATCATGCTGTTTATAACAGAAGGTATTTTTTTGCTAAAATGTCTTTATTGCCTTATCTGGAGTGGCATGGTCAGCAATATCTATTGCTGTATCATGCCCTGTGCTTACACAGGGCTTTATTGTGGTGGGGTTTTTTAGCCCAGGTTGTGAGTGCATTACTACACAGGCTCTGCACAAAGCTGGCATGGAGAGTTTGCAGAGCAAACTAGAATTGGTAATATTAATAAGTGACAAGATGCCACTGTTAGAACAAAGGATAATTTTTTTTTACCTGTGACCTGTGTAAAATTTGTGAAAATATTTCCCAACCCAAGACTCTACATCTGTGCAGTAGAAAGCAATCCTCCCTGTGATACCTGTGTGCTGATCTGATGCTGTGCCATGGGACACCTCTGTTTAAAGCACTTTAACCAACTCCCTAATGTAGCTCGTATTGATTTAGTACATGAAGTAACACCTCCACTGTGTATCTGCTGCTAACTTGGAATTGTTCAAGTGTGCCATGTGGTTCTCCTTGTGTAAGATCTCAATGCTCACTTTGCTGAGATGGCTTTACTGCCATCTCACTTCCATAGATAACACAGCTTGATGCCAGCTTTAGAAGCAGCATAGTCCTTCCGTTGGTCAAAAGATTCATTTTCTACCATTAGTGTGAGGACACAAATTTTGTGCCATGGTTGAGTTTGAAATTTATGTGTAACATCCAAAACACCAAGTCTAGAAAGAGATTTTCCTTTTCGCTTAGAGAAGATATCTGCCCTCTCTTTCTCTTTGGGCTGAGTGTGTGTTACAGTAGGAACAGTAAACAGATTACAACAGTAAGCAAACTCCTTCCAGCAAGGCATGAGAAACAAAATGTGAGGGTGAAAGAGGGACTGCAGACATGCACACTGAAGGGGAAGGCAGCTGCTGAAGGCACAAGCGAAGACAGAAGGTGTTTTGGCAACACGGGTTCTCTCTTTGTCACCCTGTACTGGAGAGAGAGATGGGAACCATGAGAAACAAATTTATTGAATAGCTTTGGTCTTATCTGTCTGTTGTGGTCTTAGGATGCTGAATCTCAGAAGTGATCTAGTGAGTAAGATCCAAGAAAGTATTCCATGACTGCAGAGACAGTTGAGGTTAATGATGCACTGCCTCAGAAGCAGCTGGGGGGATTTGTATGAAATAAGAAAAAGCAATGACTGGTTTCCCAAGCTTATGGTTTCCAGGAAATTCTCCATGTGTGCTGGATGTACTCAGTTTAAGATCTACAGAACTTAAATTTAAATATTATTGCAGTTGATATATATATTTATAGAAGTCAGAGTAAATAAGCACGCTCACACATACTGTTTTCCAGAAAAAAAAACTTTCCTTTTTCGTTATACACACACATGCACTCACATGCACACAGATACATAAAAGAACAAACAGTGCAAAACATGCATGTTGTTAAGTTCTCTACAATATTTACATTGGTCAAAATCCCCCAGGCAGAGAAAAGCTAGCACAGGAGTTTCTTAGGTACTGGACAGTGAAGTGTTCTGGGAAAACATAGGCACAGTGATCCTGAAGAGAAACCACCCAACTCTTTGCTCGCTCCAGTGTTTTAAGTATGTATATGTCCTGTTGTTTTTGTATGGAAGTTAAACTTCAGAATTAAAACCACGAACAGCCGGCAGTGTTAAACACTATTTTTAAGTGAAGTGACATTTTCCAGAGGAAAAAAAACAACCCAGGAATGGCACTGTGCTTTGCTGTGAAATGTACCCGTTTTATAGAGGTTAAAATCACTGTTTTAAATAGCAAGCTTAAGACTGTATATTTTCTGCCCTCCCTTTCTCGCAACTCAGCAGGGTCCAAAACCCCAGCAGCCCTTTTCATTGTGAGGACCTCCAGCAGACATAGACCTTTGCAGATGTCTGCATCTGCTCTGTCTACAGCTCTGCTCAGCAATCCTTCACACATCTGTTGGTGCAAACTCACTATGTTTCACTTCTACAGAGAGGGACAGAACAAGCCCTTATTAATATACCCAGATACTGACAGAACAAACAGGAAAGGGAGAAGATTCCAGCAGGTGAAATCAGTACCTAGGGAAAGTACCTAGGGAAAGGGGTCTTTGACCGCTGCTGTGGGAATTAAAAAATGTGTTTTGAGTAGATCTTCCTTGCTTTCTAGGCTTTTTGAGTGCATAGTCTTGAATCTCCCAGAAACTTAATTTTCCAAGCAAGTTATCTCTATAGTACAGCATCTTGGGGGTGGTTTGAGTTATGGTCCTTAGGAGTGAGTCAGAGAGTGAATGCACAGCTCATACCCACGCAGGACTCTCAGGGGTAAGCTTGAGGTCAGCGTTTAGAAGTTAAAATTGCAGCTTTTCCAGCATTAAGGGGGGAAACAGGGCTTGGACTTGTAATCTTCTGAACAACAGCTCTGCCTCTTTCTTAAATTAATGCTGGACAACATAATCTGCTACTGAAATGAGGACTGTTTTGTTTCTGTTCTTATTTGCGGTCTGTCCTCTTGGACGTGGCAATGCTGTGCTCGGGGAACGTTTGTTCCGCAGGCAGCAGAGAAGGAGGGGGTGTCTTTCCTGACCCTTTCTGCAGGACTGTCCCCTTCGTGCAGCTGGCTGCTGTGTGGAGCAGGGGGTGTGCAGGAGCATGGCAGTGGTGTTGCCTGTTCTGCTTGGGCTTTGCAGCCTGGGTCGGTGATAATTTGAGTATCTCCGTGCTGTGGGTGGGCTGCGGAAACAGCCTCAGCTGTTCCCCTTGGTTCCCTCACACCTTTTATTTTTTTGCTTTCTCTAGAGGACTGTGTAGACACACTTTCACAGGAACTGCCGTTGTCGGTGGTTGTCCCTGTTCTGAGACAGCATTTCCTAGATGGTAATTTCCTGCCCATTTTACAGCAAATCCGCCTGCTGGGAATGATATGGAGTGTTACTGGGGAGCTCTTTAGGGACACCGGCCTTCAAGAAGATCGTAAGAGGTGCTGTATAACCCTGTCAGTGTGAAAGGTCCCCTTTTCCTTCACCAGCTGTTTGTCGGAGGGAAGCTCTCTCTGGGTTATACAGCTTGGTTTTGCTGGGTAGAGGGCAGGGAGGGAGAGCAGAGAGAGTCTTGCTCCATCATCCACACAGCACCTCAGGGAGAATTTCCTAACAACGTCACAGGGATTTTTGTAGAGGCACCTAGAGGCTGAATCCATGCAGCAGGTCTGCAGCAAGCAAGGTTAGGAGGAACAGAGCCTCCTGCCTGAGCAGCTCTGTGCTTGCACATGCAGCACAGGAACTTTTCATCCTTCTTACTCAAGGAGTCAGCACACAACTTTTATATGTGACTTGTGCTGCCTCTTTGCCCTTGCGTTTCATAAACTTGAGCCTGGGTAGTTAGCACTGATTTTACAAAGCTGGTGAGGATTTACGTTGTCCCACAAGCACTTGGTATCTTTCATCTGAGGTAGAGCCTGTTGTGTTACTAAGAAAAGCCTGCTCTAAGAGGAGAGGCTTTCATGGTGACTGTAATACTGGACCCTGCTTTCCCTGTCATGACATCTACCATGAAAACTAACATTGGCATGGCATCTTGCATGTGTGTGCACATGAAAAGGCGAGTTTGGGCAGAGTGGTTTTCAGATTGCCTTTCAGAGCTTCAGCTTTGCAGCAGGGCAATGAGTTGCAAAGGTGGTGGTTAGCTTATAGTGAATGCATTACATACGGAGGACTGGGGAATAGGAAGAGTGAGCTGGCTGGGAGCAAGAAATTCCTTGATTAATGCTGTATGTTTAGCATCTGAGAGGACTGCTGGGTCTGGTTTCTCAGCTTCAGCTAGATAAAGGCATCAACTTATATTAATTTGATTTTTGGTTTTAAACTCATAGTTCTGGTGCGTGCTGTCTGCTAACAACAGCCTTTTGTCAGACAGAGAAGGAACACTCAGCTGCACCTCAGCCAGAAAAACTGTGAATCCACTTTTCTTTTACCACCATCGCTCCTTCCATCTTGGCTTTACCAACATCTGAAAAATTACTTTTCCTCTCTCTCAATGCATAATTGGTTGGTTATACATAACCCATAGAGCTTTACTTGGTATACCTGACCTAGAAAAAAAGATTAGTCAAGAACTATCCTACCAGATGTCAGTGTCAGTCAACATATGATCTCCATATAATTTATAAGGTATTAAATTACAAAATAATGAATCTTTTCAGTTAGCATTTTGGCACATGATGATGGTATTACATTTTATGTGAGAATATCGACCACAGCTCTTGCCCCATAAAACTGCAAACAGAAACTTGTAAGCATTGGCACTAGTTTCACTTAGAAAAAGACACCCATTATGCTCGGATTACAGTTAAGCTATGTACGTTCAGCCTGGAGGTTGTCCAGTCACACGCAGTTCTTTCCCCTCTCTCTCCTTTAACATTTCCTTAAGAAGCCTAGTGGTTTCTAGGTTAGATTATTATTTTTTTTTTTCCTTCTCTTGGATTTAACTAGAGGAAGGTCTGTGGGGCAGAAGGTCTTCCAGGATTCTTCCAAACGAGACATTCCTCTGCTGTCAGCTCTGAGGTGCAGGGTCAAATTCTGCTCTTGCTTACACCGGAGCAACTGAGCAGCCACCATGTGTGAAAACAGCCCTGTCCCACTAAGATCCCAAACCCCATGTAACTCGGGAATCTTCTTGCTTGCAAGTGGAAAGAAGCAGCTTTAAAATAAGATTTACAAGCTGACAGTTTTACATTGCATGTTGAGATCAAGCTTTTTAATCCTTTTGTAAAACTGACGTAATAAGGGGGTTTGCCTTGGAGAACACTTACTCATGTATCATGTATTTTTCTTGCAAATAGGAAAATAGTTTTAAATGCACCCTCAGCTTTTTAGTTATTCCTTCCACTCATTTTTCTCTCTCCCATCCCTAAAAACTGAGCTCTTGTTTCATTACACACCATTTTTAACAAACAGTTAATGGTAGGGCAGTGGAACAGGGCTATGCTGCCTCTTTTGCACAGCTTAGGACACGTCAAAGTTGTAGATGGTTTCACTCCCCCCTCTTCTTCGCGTCACAGCACAGTGGTGTGAAGGATGGTTTGCTGCATACAGGAAAACTCTGCCTGTATCGGCTGGTAAAATTCCTCTTGCCTCGCTTTGCATTTTGATGTGAAGTTATGGAAACCGCTTCTCTGAAATAGTTACAATTTATGGCAGGTGCTGAAACTGGCACATCAGTCAAAGGAAATATGATTTTTAAGAAGCTCTCTAAACAGTTTGGTTCAGGTCTGCACAGGAAGCAAAGTGGCACAGAACTTTGTGTAAAGTTAAATGGCAAATACTGATGCTTCTTAAAATACAACTTACTGCTTTTGTTTGAGGCAAACCTTTCCCAGCTGCTGACAAATTCACTGTGATTGACTGTGCCCTTGCCCTATCACATCTACCACATGCCACCAACTAGTTTGGAGCAGAAACAAAATGTGAAAACAAGGACAGATCATCCAAAGTGGTGTTGTCTGAGGATTTAATATACAGCAAAAACCTCCCAAGCCAATCTTGTGTACACGTTTCTCGGAAATACAGCTGTAACTTAAAGCTGAGATATAATACTTTGGCGGCTCTCATACTCCCTGCGTATGAGTTGATCATGTACTTTCCTGCAGTAGGAGCCAAAAGCCAGGGGCACGAGATAAAGTGACAGTCATTCTAGGGCTAAAATAGAAGTGTCTCTGGGGTCTGTTTTAGCTGTGGTAAGCACCTGGGTTTTTTATTCAAAGTGAACGTAGTGCTAAATAAATATTCCCATCAAAGCATTAACATTTCTGTAGCTGAATTCTCTTCCCACTTTAAAAACCTCTGTTGCTTTAAGTAGTAATCACATTTGATGTGTAGCTCTCAACATCTTGTGAGGCTTGATCTGAGAGACTTAAGATAAATAGTTGAGTGGAAAACATCTGTTCAATCAATATTTTGTCTGTCTTTTTTTTGGCAACATAGTCCTAGAAGTAGCTTTGTGCAGTACTGTGGAAAATGTAGCACAGTGATCTAACAAGCTGTAACTTCATACTTTTTCAAGTTAAATTGTTTTTCTCATTTATGTGTCTTACACTTAAGAATGAATCAGCCTGTTAAGGTCAGTATTGCTTCAAATATGAAACAATGGCTGGAGAAATGAACCAGTAAAATGGTAAACTAGTAAAATGCAATGACATACAGAGAGTAAAATTTCCATATATTTCTATAATATATAGCTATAAAGGAAATGCAGGACACGTAATAAATTAATTGAAAAACAAGAAGACATTGCTGTAAGAAAAGAGTGTGGCTGATTTGTTTTACTTGCTCTTCTTTTGGAGTTAGTTTGAGACCCTCTAGTTTAATTAGTTGACTGTACAGCAAAAACCAGCAAGCAATCACTTACAAGATCTTCTCTTCATTATATGCTCCAACACCAACTGTCTGGATCCAAACAAGCGCTTTAGTGAGGTCAGCACTCTGTGGTTCTTCAGCCCTTTAGCTGCACTCAGTTTCCATAGGAGAGATTTGCCCTTGCAAGAGCTTCGGGCCCTTTCTTTCAGCTGAATTTATAGCCTAGCCCTTACCAGAAATAGTCACTTACATTCTCCCGGGACATAAAAGCCCAGGTGTAACAGAGTAGTAATGAGCTCTTTACTTCTCCCTAGAGGTGGCACTTAGAATAAATTAAAAGACAGCTTAATTGACAAAAATGAAACTTCTTACTTCAAAACTGCGTTATTAATTATTCTCTCCTCTTATTATTTTTGTTACCATCAAGGAAATGTTTTGCCTACTGTTAAAGCAATTATTTACACTTCAAACCTCTCCATACATTAAATTCAGCATGGTCGTATCTAGTAAAACCAGGATGTGTACTCTAGCAGTGAAATAAGGAAAAGCCAGAAGCTTTTATTATGCCTTTTTAAGCAAATATACATATTGTGTGAAGTTATTGAGTTAACATATGATGATACATCTCCAGAAGGCATGAAATATTGGGAGATATTGCTAAGAAAACTAATTCTTCTGTTTTCCAACTGGTACCGTGTCAACTGCTGGGGGGAAAAAATGCCAAATGTTGGCACCTTCTGGTTAAAGAAGCTGTTCTTTTCTCTCCTTAGTTGGCATGTATGTTGTTACCAATCCATAATCTCCAAAGGGAGATCCATAGGGATTTTTGTATTTCACGTTCACCTGTTGCATCTGATGGGACCATCCCAGTGTAAGGATTTGTCTACCTGTTTAGTTATCCCCCAGGCAACTTTTCTTCATTAACACCACATGTGAGCCCACATATTCTGAAACACCTATTTCACATATGGTGTTAATCAAAAGTTAATGGGGGCTAACTTCATGTGTAAACATCTTGCTAGAAATGCGATTCAGATGTTGGGTCCCCTCCATTCGTAATAGCCTGGTCACTTATTTCATCCTGTGGTGCTGGTAGCGCAGTCTTTGTTAAAGGTGTCTCAGTCTTGAAAAGAGAATCCATTTTTATCTGGGTTTTTATGTTGAAAGACTTCTGGAAGGATTCTGATGTGAAGTAATAGATGAAAGGGTCAAAGCAGCAGTTCATTGTTGCAATGCACAACGTGATTGGGTACAGTGTCCTCGCAAACCTCTCCAAGGAGCAATTCGCTATCGCTTGGGACCGCACAAGAGCATACAAGAAGAGTATGGAATTATAAGGCACAAAGCACACAACAAAAATGGCCACGTGCACAATGATCATTTTCAATACTTTCTCTTTGTTTGTCCCAATCTGAGACAAGGTGGCAGGTTTCCGGAGAGTCCTGAGAACTAAAGAAGAGCATGTAAGGTTGAGTAGCAAAGGAATTATGAAACCTACCACTTCAATAAATATAGTGATCTTAGACAGATAGGTTTTCCAGATACGTTTGGAAAAACCTTCAAAACAGGTCGTGCTGGTGTTAGAAATGTTGGTTGTGGAGAACAAGGAAGCTGAAATTCCACCGCTGAGGACCAGTATCCAAACACCAGCACAGACTATGGCAGAATTTCTCCTGGTCCTAATGGTGCGAGATCGGAATGGATAGACGATAGCAAGGAAACGGTCAACGCTAATGCAGGTGAGGAACAGCATGCTCCCGTAGATGTTAGTGAGAAATGCTGTACCAGAAATCTTGCACAGGCTATCTCCAAAAGGCCAATGCCTGTTAAAATTATAAAAAATTTTAAAAGGCAAAGTGAACACAAAAAGCAAATCTGAAACAGCTAGGTTTGTCATGAAAATGGCTGTTTCACTTCGCATTTTCATCCGAAAGCAGAAAACAAAGAGGGAAGCGCAGTTAGTAATCAAACCAAGGATGAAGACCACGCTGTACACTGCTCCATACAAGTTGTACTTAAAGGAATCATCTGTCAAACAGGTATGATTGTTGCTGTGGTTTCCCATGCCAAGTCTCTGATGTACTTCCAAAGAACTTCAAAGTCTACTTCAGTGACATCCATAAAATAAGACAGTGATCTCTTCTCCTCCTGAAGAAACACATTCCAGGAAGGTTGCTTGACACCATGCTACCGCGTCTCTGTCACGAGTACTTTTATCCTGAAGGAGAGAGAAATAAATTACACCAGTCTTGCAACCTGCTATCACCTAAAGTGGCTGTGCAAGAGAACACGTACTCTTTCCTTTCCAAATGAATGGATGTACAAACAAGGCCAGTAATTAGATTTCAAGGTAGTCTTTATAAATTCCACTATTATTTTTCATATTTGAACATAGCAGTTACTGTATTCAGCCTTGCCTTTCCTTCCCCCATCACTCCCTCACCCTACTATTGGAAGGAGAGCGATTGCTAATTCCAAGTTTCCACTTGGAAAGGTTTTCCTTTAAAATTTGAGGTGGAATTGGCCCAGCATATTTGGAAACAAATGAAATCATGGACCTACAATTTTGCCCAGGTATGGAATCAAACAGTCTGAAATGTTCACCCAAACTCGTAACAAGAGTAGAAAGAAGCTGAAAGCTTTAGCTTTTCACTTTTAAGTGTGCAGAAATTAAAATTCTATGTTTTTTCCAACCTTTTTTTGGTTCAAAAGTATTAAAAAAAAAAAAGGCCCCAACCTGCGTTAATAAAGTACTGCTTTGCCTTTTTTCTACTTGAAAATAGGAGCATCCTTACACATGTTTTCAAAGTGAAAGACTGAAATGTTGTATTTCAGAAGCGTTTTTCAAAAATATTTTCCAAAGTTATGCTTGCCACTTTTGGAAAATGTTGCTTTTTTTTCTTCTCCTTAAAAAATTCTGCAAAAATGGTACTGCTTTCAACAGGACTTTTTTTTTTTTTAAATGTAAAATGATTTGCAAAAAGGACTCTTCTAAGCTCTACCAACAGCTTCATTTCACTCCTACTCTTTGTCATGATTCAAAACCTGAAATTTGGAAAAACTCATAAACTACATTCTTGTAAGACTTTGTCCTAATTCTGCAAGCTTTAGAGAAATATATATGAAGCAAGCATGCTGTTTGTTGGACATAAGTGCTTTCTGAACTGTCTTGATGCTCTCTTTTTGTTATTCTAAGAATTGTTGTTAAGGCCTGTGAGGATAAGCAGTTGGAAAATCTCCCTTGTTGGAACAAAGAGAGTTTGTGAGTTTGGAACTTCGACATGGTAGTTGTTACATCTTGGAAATGTGGAGCAAAGCTCAGTAACTAAGGGAAAGACCTTTGCCTTGTAAACTATAGCAAACCAAATGCGAAACAAAGATTGTAATCTAAGAAACATTGCAGTAGTTACTACTACGGAGGAATTTAGACAGACCAAACCCTTGTTGAAGAGTAGGATCATTTCCAGAAAGTGATTCTTTGACAATGTAGTTTCAACAGCAAACATGTAATGAGTTGTGTTAAAGGCTGAAAGGCGACATATAAACAAACTGGGGAAACAAGCATAGGATCGTGACAATTTGGGATGCAAACTGATGAAAATCAAATGCTTTCCATATGTTTTCCTACTGGAAAAGCTCATGCTGACAATTGTTCTTGCACACAGACTGTCAGTCAGCTGGTAAAATGTCGAGTGTTAAGACTGATATAATAGCTGTTAGGTGCAGATCCTACCCTCATCTGGGAGTGCCTGCACAACTGCAGGCTCCACAAAACCCAGTGCTTTTTAAGCAACAAGCAATTTTAACAAATTTAACAAATAAGCAGGCAGCACCTTGCTTTTGCACTTTCTAGATTAGCTGGATGTAAAGCGAAAGAGCAGGAAGGGAGGATCCCCAGCTCTCACTCCTCAGAAAGATGATTTTCAAATGGCTTGGACCTTTTAACATCCAAAAAGGTGATTTGGAACTATCAGGCCTTTCCTGTCAGGGGGGTTCACGCTCTCCACAGGCCAGGGCAAAGTGGTGCTCCGTGGTTTGTTGCTCTGGTTGTGTTTGCTCTGCATGCCTTGAACCACCGCAATTCCCTGTGATTTTTGTAGGCTCGTTTAGTACACGTTCTTCACTCAGCTTTGTGAATCCTTCCTTCGTTTTAGTTGCATTTTGAGTTACACATCTGCAATACCCTGCCTTAGCAAATGTCCAAACCAGGAGTAGATATGCCCTTATCTGATTGCTGATGATTTTGTGGCAATGGTAGAGCCGATCCCGTGCTGGAGCCTTCCCTACAGCACACGTATGCAGGCACTTCAGAGCCTTGTAAGGTTTGCGTCATGGGGACAGACGGGCAGAGTAGGGAACACACTGTGTAGGGGAGCAAAACCTTCCCTGCACCCTTTTGTGCTTTTGTACTCATCTCAATGTTTTTTCCTACTAAATTTGTGGCGAAATGAACCTTACTGTGAAATGCTCTTAAAAAGTTACCAAACATTTAAACTTACAATAAGGACAGTAGTAAAATCTCAAAGGTGCACTTTCTTTGAATGCTTGGTAATCTAAATAAGCAAAGGTCTCCCTCGCCTACAAGTTGAAATGTCTTTAAGCAAGAACTCAGTCAGATTCAAAAGCACATATGAGCTCCAACAGGAATAGATGAGCCTCTTAGCTTAACCCTCAGCCTAATGCATTAAATTCTTGGCTTGTAAATCCCTTTCAGTAAAGAAAGAGACTGCATGTTATCTCCATCAGGAGCAATTTTTGTTTATACTGAAATGTAACCTCCATAAGTAGATAGTTTTCTTCTGCAGTGAGTAAAAACCATGTGTGCCACTCTCCTGGTCTAGGCTTCACGTCTGGGTCCTAACAGGGGAGGTCTGAGAGGGATTGGGTGTCCAAAACCTTACACAGCCACATCCCTGGGAGGTGGATGGAAACCCCACTTTCCAGTCTGTGTGCACAGTCCGGGTTTTGGCTGTTCCTCAAAACACAGCCTGATGCAGCAGGTTTGAAAGGCAGCTTTGAGATGCTTGCCTTTACTATTGACATAAGTGGTTGTTGCCAGCAGCCTGACCCAGATACTCATTACACAGGAGAAAAGATGCTCGATCACATGATTGTTTTTTTCCCTGCTCTGCATCAGACAGCCACAAGGTCAAACGCCAGTTTTTCTTCTGTATAAGTCTGCAGCAATTGCCTGCCAGCTATTGTTTAGCTAAGTTATGGCCTTTAAAATATAGGCCTATGTTGTTTACGTATGTAACACTGAGACATTTAAACATGCAGATAAGTTGCTTTGAAACTCAGCCATGTGCTTTAAATTCTGTAGCATGAGTTTCACATTCAGTTTTCTGCATGTAAAATCCACTTTCCTTCCTCTTCACAACGGATTAAAGCAATACGATGCTCTTTATGTACATAATGTTCACTACTGCTATTAACTTGGGGGGGAGCAATACATTTTAAGATGGTGAATTAAGTGAATATAAAGAAAACCACTTTACTGTTCTGTATTTCAGGCCAAGACTTTTAATCCTGTATCTACAACGGGGCAGTGCATGAGGGGAGGAATGTATTTAGCTGTGGTCAGAAGTGGTACCATAACCCAACATACAGCTTGTTTAGTGTGGTAATACTAAAATAAAATAATATTAAATAATATATAAAAATAATAAACTAGTGAATAAAAATATCTCGTAGCAGGGATGGTACAAGCAAGCTTACAGCAGCCGTCACTTAGGTAACCCCGTTATTCTCAGAGTTATGAAGTGGGGTTCAGTAGAGTAGCTGGCAGGGTTTGCTCCCACTTGCCTTTTATTGTAGAAATAACCCTGCTATCTGTGTACTGAAAATAAAGGAAAACTTCTACGTATTACTTCCTATGCTGCACAAGTATCCTGTTTACAATTCTTTCATTTCCTCCTCCTGGCACCCCAAGAAATCTTCAAAACAGCCAGCTTGTAGCTTAATTCAGATCAACCATTTGTTAGCACAGAAAATTACTGCAGGTAAAAAACACACTTTTAAATCAGATTCTGTAATTCTGTTAAACCCTTTCTTTCTGCTCATGCACATCCCATCCTCTAAAACCAAGTCTACCAAACTGAGGTCAGAAAAAAAGTGTGACGTTCGGGACTGATGTTCTCATAGGTCCACATTTTCTTATTGTCATATCAGATGTAAGATGAATGTAACTTTATCAGTCTGAATATGTAGGACATCCTGTGTGTGTGTTCATTTAAATAACTGAACACTGTAACGCCTCTCCTTGTGGAGTCTGGTACAGACCAAATGTGAAAACCTTTTAAATCTGAAGGATCTCTTTCTAGATTATCACTATGTGTGCCCAGGTTTATCTCTGAATCTTGAGATGCAAAAGTTTTGTAGGTACGGAAGCCAAAAACTGATGCATCAAAAAGTGGGGATATCACGTTTGGTTCTCTGGGTTTTCTCCAGAAATATCTCTAGGTTGTGGCAGCACTTGTTGTGTTTTGATATGGTCTCATACCTGACCTTGGAAATAAATCAGTATTTTCCTTGGGCACAGCATGCGCTTTATGCCTTCTCTTGACAAGAACTACATTCATTAGGGGGTTTTCACTTCACTGTTACTCAAGCGGTGCAACGATTGTATGATGTGTAACTCGCTCCCAGCACTGAGCCCAGGGTTATGACTTTGCAACCGCAAACTCTCATTTCTTCAGTATCTTGGGTTTTATTTCCCTTCTTCGTGCCCCTTTATTTACGCAGAAGGGTCAAAAAAGATTTTGTTAGGTTGGGGTGTGCGTGTGTATTTCATTTTTTGGAAGATTTTTGCATAGATGAAAATTCTGCATAGATGATAATTCTGCATAGGACTGTAGGACCTGGATTCTTCCAGACTGGTATGAGTTGTATAGGTCAGGTGAGATACACTGCAAATGTTTTAATATGGACTTAACAGATAAACAAGAAACTTTTTCTACCTGAAAAAGTAAATATTTCTGACAGTTCTGTGGCAGTGCTAAATAGCAACTGTAACACCACCAAACTATTGTTTCTAAAGGTTTACAAGTGTTCACTTGAAAACCACAAAACGTAAATTCGGAGAAAGCAAAGCGGAAAACACAATAAAACTGTTTTGCTATCGAGTTCCCCGCTGCTTTGCTACCCCTACAATACCACGGTGTTTGTAATGGGATCTCTACTTACTAATAGTTTCTTTTTTTCTTTTTTCACTGGTTACTTTTGGTTGCAAAGAACTCTCAGCATTAACTGAAAGCAGTTATAAGAACAAACCTCCAGTTTGGGAGAATCTGGTAGCTGGCTTTCCCCATTTTGAGGCTGACAGGGCATTAACTGTGCTGCACAGTGCTGCTGCTCCATTTTCCCAGTGCCAGCAGTGAGGGGCTTTTGGAAAACCGTACCAGGAATAGCAGGTGCTGCTGGACCCTGCTGCTGCTGCAGGGACATGGCTGGGAATGGGAGGTGGCTTGGGACACCAAGTTTGGGCTTGGCTTTTAAACCGACCCTCTTGGCAAGTTGCTGTGGGCTCTCCATCCTCCCCAGAGCTTCTTGCAGTTTCACAGTAACCTTTGCCTATGTTTCTTCCCTGGTGCTGTAGGAGCAGGAGTAAGGGTGGGATTAGACAGTGGGAAATGAAGCAGCTGCCTGTAAACAAAGCGCTATTGACTATAGGAAGCAATGGAAAGTAGAAATGCTTTAATCTCTTTCATTTACTAATCCTAAGTGATGTATTTGAGAACAGTAGGAAAGAAATAGAAGTGTGACTTTGAAGTCCAGCAAAGGTTTCTGTAGCTTCAAAGAGCCATTCTTGCCTGTGTTTTTACCAGAGTGAATGCCTAGCCGGTATGCTGGGCAAGCTGGGCAAAAGGGGGACGTTTTCTGATGATTAGCATAAAAGACAAGGCAGGAAGACTCTTATTCATGGCTTTGACACTTATTGTGCAAGGGTCTTCAATACCAGCCCTGCTTTCCCTCCCCAGTGTTTGCTGTGGGTGTAGTAACGTCTCCTGCACCTGGTAGGAAGGTGAAACCCTGAGTTACTCCTGATGGTTTCTGTCAGCCTGGTTTCACAGTCTGCTTTTCAAATTCGCTTCGATAGAAGAAAAAACATGGGAGCCCATGAGGCATTTCCCCTCACTCACCCACCAAGGGCAATGCCGGGGACCTGCTGGAACCAGGTGAGAGTCACCGGCTGCTCCTTTCCTTCCTGCCTGGGTGGCTTTGGCTCTCCAGGAACCTCACAGACCCTTCAAGTTCAACAGCTACTTTCTCTTGCCAGTGAGTCAGTGAATGAATTGCAGCAGGACCCCAATTTAATTCTTCCCCAAGACGGGGTAGGGAAATGGAAACCTGAGCCTATCAGACCTAATCTTAAAGGTGCTCTCCTTTTTTTTATTATTTTTTTTTTAATTGGTCAGCACTACCATTGTCTCCTAACAGTCCTCTGAGACTTACAAAGCATTTCCTGCTCATGGTGACTTCTCTGTGCTGTATCTGTTTTGTATTGAGCTAATTAAAATGTTTCCTTCTGAAGAGAATAGTGAACTGACTTACCCCATATTCAGACACTGATCCTCAGGGCATGACTCTCTTTTTGTTTTCACTGAGAATGTCTCTCTCCATTTACATCACCCCTTTAACCCTTGATGTGCTTTGGGCTTCCCCATCCAATACGGCATTCAGAGGGTCTGGTCCACAGCTCAGAAATGATGGAATTTGCCCCAAACTTCCCAGCAAAGTTGGTATTTTACTCTCGTAAGAGGGACTTTTTTTCTTGCAAAGGAATCTCAGTCTGATGCTGGAGCCCTGTAGGAATGCTGCTTGTTTTGACCCTCAGCTGTCTCACTGAGGGGAGATCGCGTTATAATAGCATTGCTAGATTCAACAGAGATCCCAGTAAGAGAAGATTTAGATGCAAAGAAAAAACTGATGAAAAGCAGAGTTACGCTGTTTGTCCAGGTTGTTTTCACTCAGGAGTAGAAGCTGGTGTTGGAGGTAGCTGCATCTTTGATGTAACCCTGTTTATTTACAAAGTGTGGTTAAGGAAAAAAATAAAAAATAAGAGAGTCCTGTTTCCTTGAACCACTGGGGAATCCAACAACAGGACTCAATTTATTTGCTTACAGTTCAAGTCAGCATCCTGCCCAAAAAGCTTCCTTTCTTTGCTTTCTCTGACACAATTTCCACTGATTCCTTGGTGATCACTTGGCTTTTTGGTTCCTTGTTGCCTTTACTCACAAGGCGCCTGCAGCACATGAAGCCCCCCTTTCACCCGAGCCTTTTCTGACTGCTCTCACCCAGGGCTGTGGCTCGGGACCGGTTCCTCTGCAGTCCCTTCGCTGAAGCAGGAGCACTGAACTTTCACCTCTGTTTACCCAAAAATTATAGGCTTTTTCCTTCCCTTTGCATACATTAGTACCAACAAGCTTCCATCCAGCTGCCAGCCCCACAGTACAAACGCCTATTCCAGCTTTTGCAATCTAAACTGGGTGCACAGAGGTGCGGCCAGTTTCCTTGCGGGTGCTGAGCGCAGCCCTTCAGCGGGGCAGAAGGCAATCCGTACTCTGCTCTGCCGCTCGGGACCTTGAAGGACCTGTGCACTGCATTTATTTACTGGAGGAGCTGATAAAACAAGGCA
>JAVJGJ010000034.1:22583668-22593700 GCA_035590215.1 Microhierax caerulescens
GTGGTCTGGCCTGTGAGTGCTGGAGATGCGCGGACCCTGCCCGGAGCTGCTGCGCTCCCTGTTCTCCTTGGTGCACGTTTCTCAGCAAGAAATACAGAAATATGGCTAGGTTTTCATGTATTCTTCCTCACCTCCCCTCTACGGAAAAACATTAAGGTCTAGAAAAATATTCAGTGGTGTGTAATGAAAGGATGCGTGAGCAAGTGCAGCACGCAGCTATGCTGTTTCTCAGTAAGAACTACTACAAAGGGTAAATTTGCACTAGCGTGTTAAATAAGAAGTGACTTTGCAATGCAAAAATAGCACATCTCAGCCAGTGAGTGATGTTTCTTGGAAATCAGGTTTCTAATAATGAGATGAGAGAAGAGGAAAGATGTTTTGGCATTGTATAAAGGATGCTGCTTTTACTGCTAAACACAGTAATTTCCATTTACCACGTAAAAGCAAATACATGCTGGAGAGGAAGACAGTGTTATCCTCAGGTTCAAGAAATTAAAATGGGAGTATTATTAGATGAAAATAAGAGATTCTGTTGTGACTGTATTTACAGGCATAATACTCAAAATATTATGAGATCATGCTATGTACAGAGAAAGCAATCTGTGTTGTTGCTAACGTGCACTTTTGTCTTGGGGTTAGGGACTGATGAAAGTCCCTCAATTTCACTTGCCAAGATAGAGACTTTCCTTTTTTTACAAAACCAAACCATTAGAAGTAATTCAGAAAACTTTCCTTGCATCTGGGGTCAGCTAAGGCTAGTTTGGCTCCAAAGCAGTTGTGAATCTTTACCCCCTTTTATAGGAATGAAGTGGGAAGATGGTGCGTTAGAGGAAGTCTTGCAGGGCCACTGTCCTTGCGAATAAAGAACTCCTCTTTTCAAGGAGAGAATTTGCCTTTTGTGAAAGGTGGTGGCTCCCCTTCCCTGAGACTAAATCGGATCCTTATTTATGGAGGAGGAGCAACTTGTGAAGGAGTGGAGTGAGTCTCTGCACGCACGCTTGACCTGGAAAGACCTGTTACGGTTGGATGTGTGCTCCAGGAGCCATCCTCACTCAACCCAGCCTGTGGACAGGAAGGCTCACTGGTGTCTCATTTCTGATCCTGGAGCACTGTGTGACAATCAGGCTAGGACCACCACATCAGCCATGTACATCTGGCCAGCAACACTCAGACATCGGTAAATCAAGTATGTTTTACCCAGAGTTAGCTGCAGCCTGCACAAATGCATTACAAGCACTGGCATAAATACGTATGGCTGCAGGCAGCCATGCTGTAAGTGCCAAGGCAGTACCAGGATGCCTGAGTCCCAAACTGTTTTGCCATTTACTGCTCTCCCCAGGGATCAATTTTCTCTCACAGAAGTAACATGCTCTCCTACACTGCACCCTTTTCCCCAGGATCTGGCCCAAGGTTGGGGTAAAACTGCCTTAATTCCTGCTCTTGTGCTCCAGCCATGAGGTCACAGGCTGGAGGAGGGCAACCATCTTACAGCTGGGAGTGCATCCTCTCTCTGGCACAAGCTGCAGTGTTCAGGCACAGTGAATGTTTGATCGCCTGCCTCTCTAGAAAACTGGGAGGAGCAGGTTTTCACATTTTTTTGGTCTCGTTACAATACCCTGAATGAAAGTGAATGAGTAGTTGCATTCAGGCATTAGTTCTGTTTGTCTGTCTGTGTACGAGCTGAGGTTCTAACTCCAGAATTTGAAAGACACTGATTTTTATCAGTTGACCTAACCCTATTTAAACACATCTCACTTTTAGTCTCAAAGGTTTAAAGTGAAATGTATGCTCTGCCTCCCCCTCCCTCTCTCCCATGTTTTTCAGGATTTTTTTCTAAAATTCAGAGGCTCTGATCCCCCTAAAGTACCAAGGTTAGTTTCCTGCCTGTTTTATTTTAGCTTTCAGAATGCTAGTAAGGGAAAGAAGATGGAAAAGTGCTACAAAGCAGGGAATATCCTTATCACCAACCTGTGAACTTTGCACTTCCCATCCTCTGCATTTTACTGTTCTGTTCATACAGGGGAGTAATACAAAAACACACAATTGTCTCCTCTCAAGCAAAGATTAAGGATTGCCGTTAAAACCCCCAAAGTTTTCTTGCAAATTCTTCCACAGTGGGCTTATATTGTGTTAAATCCTATTTCTTCCAAACAGCTGCATCTTTAGAAAAAGTATATTGTTCTAGTTCATTTTACTTTTGACACCAGTTTTTCTATCTGCTTATAGCTGTATTTGAATTTTTCTTAGGGAATTTTGCCACTGAGCTTGAAAGGAGTAAATTCTAGACACAAATGAAAGGCAAAGTGATAAACAAAACTTCTAGGGTTTGCAGTATAAAATATATGTTATTTCCTAACTTTTAATATAGTTTGCAGGAACTGGATCTCACATTACATGTAAATTAATTACAAAGCTGAAAGCACGCATCATTGTAAGCTGCAAGTCTTTTAAGTTTATGCCACATTCACATACAACCCTTTCTTAAGGCTACATTAGTGTCTTTATGATGCTGACTAAAAAAAAAAAATAAAGCCCTAACTCAGGGATATTTTTCACAAATCTGAAACAAACAACAGGGGATGGAAAAGTCCTTAACTTGTCATCTGCAGTGGCACAATGAGAATTACGCTCTGAATTATAACGATTTCCACTGCAACAGTTTGGAGGAGTAGCTCATGTAGTAATTACTTTGCAAAAACTTGGAGATCATCTTTCTCACTTTAAACAGAAACACTCGCCTCTCCCATCCCAACCACAGCACAGCCCAAGTAAGAAGAATGAGATCTGCCTGTATAGAAGAACCAGTGCTAATCTCCATTGAAATTACAAGTCGAGCCCATCCCCGGCTAGTTTTATCCCACGGATTTCTCCGAGCCTCCAGATTTCAGAAAACGCTCCAACCCTTTTTTTTTTTTTCGGAGCTGACATTAAATCCGGATGCATTTGTGCTGCCGTAGAAAGCGAGGAAACAGAAACTTACCGGGGCAGAGCGGCCGGGGAGCCCATGCCCGCGGTGGCGGCTCTCAGCCCGAGCCCCCCCCGCCAGCCCCCATTCCTCCTCCTCGTGTCCGCGGAGCGAAGCCGGCGGGGCGCAGCCGCTCGGGGCCCGGTGCTCGGCCCGCCGGGAGGTCACCCGTTCATCTTTAAACCCCCCAGCGCCCGGCAGCTGCCTGCCTCCCTTTGTTCGGGGAGGAAACAGAACTGCTGAACGCTGCAGCCATCGCGTCTTGGGAAACAGGACACAAGAATGGGCCCAATGTCTGGGCAGGGTCTGTGGGCAGGGGGAACCCCTGGGGGTCTCGGTAGGAAACGCTTTTCCATTGGGCAGGGGCGTGTTACCCGCGCCTGAGCCCGCCCCGCGCCCGCCGCGGCGCTGCCTTCCCGGCCGGAGCCGTGCGCGCCTGCAGCTCCGGGCTCCGGCTGCAGCTCCCGGCTCCAGCTCCGGGCTCCGGCTGCAGCTCCCGGCTCCGGGCTCCAGCTCCCGGCTCCGGCTGCAGCTCCGAGGTCCAGCTCCGGGCTCCGGCTGCAGCTCCCGGCTCCAGCCCCCCGCTCCAGCTCCCCGCTCCCGACTCCAGCTCCCCGCTCCCGGCTCCAGCCCCCCGCTCCAGCTCCCCGTTCCGCGGTGGCAGCGCGGCTTGCCCGAGCCCTTAGGGGCCCGCAGCCTGCGGAGCGTGCCCGCGCCCCCGCGGTAACGGGCAGGGGAAGCTGCTTCACTCGCAGATTTCCCTTTGCATGGCTGTAATTGTTTTTCCTTCCAATTAAAAAAGTGAGGAGGAGAGGGGGGAGCTGGGAAGCAGGAAAAACATTGGGTAGGACTGGGAAGCTGCGAAGCAAAGCTGGCAATAGGAATAAAATATCTTTCTTAACAGATTTAGAGAGAGTTGGTTTTTAGGTTGGGCTTTGTTGTTTGGTTTTTTGTTGGGGTTTTTTGTTTGTTTATTTTGGTTTTGTTTTTTAATTTCTCACAGGAGCTGACTAGAACAGTCTGGACTCTTGTACCCTAGCAGTTTGCTCTGAAAGCCCTGGGCTCCTGCTGGAAAATCTATAGGCATCCAAATGTTTAGGGACATAATTACAAATACTCCAGGGAAGTGTGGCTGCTCTTGCCTTTGTAGCTCACCCTGAGAGCTGCTGCTGCTGCTGCCTTTCAGTGGATCTGCCTTCCAGCAGAGCCACTAGCTAAAAGCTTTTTATTTTTATCGCTTACCTTTAATATCAGCCCTTCAGCTAGGGAAGAGGATCTTCTGGCAGTAGGACTAACACAGCGGACGGCTTATTTGCCTCAGCATGTTTATGCTGCAGAGCAGCTGGTGCCCTTTTCTTTCTTTTTCAGCCCTCTTTAGTTCCATAGGTCTGAAATCCTGAGTCTGCTTTTAAAGCCCAGCCTCCCACCTAACGTGTCTTGCTCGCATTGTGTTTGTCTCTCCTTTTCCTCCGCTCTTCTTGGCTGTTCCCACAGGCAGCCAAGGCCAGTAAACAACTCGCTGTGAAGCTGGAACTAATGTTATTCCTTGGGCTGGTGGCTGATACGGTGGGCTCTGACTCGCTTCTGCAGCACACCCAGCTGCCACAGGCTTTTATCCAGTCAATGCGAGTAACTTCCTGAATATCTCGGGTAACAGTCTAACTCCAGTCTGCAAAACCTCATCCTCTGAGGGCTCACAGTTTATTAAAATATGTAAAAACACAAGTGTGGATTTGGATTGAAAATGGTGAAGGTGCAGATGTTTCCTGCTCCTAGTGGCCAAAGGTCCCTTTTTCAACTGGTAAAGGTGGCAATCTGGCTAAATTGTGAAGGGATGGCCAAAGACATCAGCCATCACCATCACCCATGTACAAATGTGGGGGTGAATATGGGGGCTGGCAGAAGGCTCAAGATGCAAAATCTACCAGTATCACCAGTAAACTTGCATACAGAAAGCAGTTTGGGCTCTTCATGGCTTGTGGGCATTTTCAGGCTGGCTGCATGGAAATCCTGATCCCTCGGGCATAATGCAACTTCTTTTCACTCCCTGGAGCCCATTCTTATAGGGCTGTGAGTGCTCCCAGTGAGGACCGATTAAACACCACCTCTGCATTTGAAATCGCCCTTTTTAGGGAAAGAAGTGTGGTTTGGATGGTTTGAAACTGGATGTATTGATGCAGATTAGAGTGAGCATGCTGAAACCCTTTGCAGATTAACGTTGTGTCTCAGCCCTCAAAATTACCAGCTGATGGGCAAACCCATTAGAAGGGAGACTGATTACTCCTTGGAGATTTAATACAGCAAAAACCTTAAAACAAAATTTCTGTTGTTCTTACAGTATTTAGCCAGAATGTGGCAATTGTGCCAATTTTAATGCTGTTGGAATGTAAACAGGCAGCTGTACCTACCTAGGAAGTTTGCTTTCTCTCTAGAGTTATTGGTTTAATTAAACACTCCTAACAAAATTCTTCAGCTGTTGTGAACTTGGAGGGCTCTCAGGAACCTCTAACCGAACAGGAGACTGGGGGTGGTATTTTTGCCGGTTATGGACTCCATCCTTCTAAACCATCGTAGTGGTTCCAACTTCATATCCATCCATGGTTGCTATTGAATTCAAAAACATCTCTAGGGAGCAGGTTTTTCAGTCATCTGTTACTTTAGGGGGGTTTCTTTTAAAAGGAGCATCGTTTTCTGCTAGCTATAGCCAAGACTGGAAGTTGGAAAAATAGAATCTCTAGATTCACCCGTGATGCTACTCTCCAGCCTCTAGAGATCATTAAAAAAAAACCCAAACCCTCAACCTTTTTCCCTATGGGACATAAAAAAGTTTTGGTATTGTCCCCAGAGCGATATGTTCCTGCTCCCCTCCAAGGCACATTGCACAGAGCAATACACATAGGCCTTTCTCCTTCTCCACACCAGTTTAAATAGGCCAAATGCTGTGCTATCAATGTGCGCTGTGTGTTTTTTTAAATAAATAAAGTACAAACATTTCCAACAAAGTACCCTTAACATAGGTTTATTTCCCAAACATGAAAAAAAGGAGGTGGCTGCCTCTCTTCTTGGTTACAGTTACAGGCAAGTGTTTTCTTTAAAATGGAAAAACAATGAATAGACTCCTCAGCTCTTAATCTCTGGTCTCTGCACAACTCATTTGCTGTCCCCACCCTGATCCCATGGTGTTCAATCTTAGACTTGGGACTGGGTGGGTTTTAGTGAGCTCTCCTTGTTAAAACATTGGCAGTACATCAATAGTCTTTAGTTATTTTGGAAAACAAGGGAAATTGGACTGTTATCTTATTGGAAACCACGGCTGCTGAGAAGGCATAACATGTTTAAGCAAAAGTTTTACCCCCTGTTTACAGTACTTGGATTTTCTGCTTGTGCATAGAAACCCTACTGATGCGATACTTCTGTTACGTTTTTGGTTGTCCAATGTGTCAGTGGTGGCTTTTGGACCGGTATATGAAATTTCCATCGATTTCAGCCAGGCAGGGATATCTGAATTTAAGGAAGAGTTTTGCCCAGAAGACTAGCATATTGCATTTCTGGATGATTAATGCTTAATTCTTCTGCTGTCAAACATACTGACTAGTTTCAGTCGATTGATGCTTTTTTGTGCCAGGAATCTTACTTCAGGGCACTTAGAGCACTCAAAAGGAGCCAAAGAGCAGAAACCAAATCAAAATTGCATTTTAAAGGCCACTAGAATATGTATAATAGGGACATTAGTTTTTCCCTTTCCTCCTCTATTCATTGGCAAGGCTTGTTTCCTTCCTTTGCTTTCCTGCAAAAGCAGACTTAATTTGTCATTTGGTAGCTAAATATTGCATGGCTTTAGCTCATCCTGGTACGGCAGTGCATATCAGATGTTCTGAGGCCCAGTGGAGCTCTCCCTCTTATCAAGAAGAGTCTGTGAACAAGCTCCTGTTAAGCTGCAGAGATAAAAATGGACCATGCAGGAGTGGCTTCATGGTGCTAGAGTGGTTTAGGGACTCTACTTGGAGAAGTAGGTGACCCCACATTGCCAAGATACCCACTCTTTGAGCTTACAAACTCAATTGTATTTAGAAATTTTGTCTGGCTGCAATACATCCATATCATGTCCTGTATCGTTTGCTCATCCTGTGAGGCACACAGCTTCCTAAGGTCTCATGCTGTTAAAGCACCAGCTTCAGGACTGCAGCTCCTCTGGAATAAGGTTAACATCTGGGTGACCACAAAGGAAACATTTGGATGATTGAACCAACAGGTTCAATTCTGTTAGAACGGAGTATTTCATTTAGATGTTCCCCAGGAAAGCTAAAGGAAAAAATCAATAATACTGACATTTTCCTGGGGGTGGGAAAAGTGGTTACTTTACAAAAACCACAGTCAGTGCTGGAAAAGATTTTAAAGGAGAATCCCTGAGCAGATGTAGCAGAACCCTTCAGGAGCTCACTCACTAAAGCTGCAATGTTTACTAATGCTTAATGGTTTGTCAGTGCTTCCATTTGTCCTTTTTGAAGAGTTTTCTAACAAAGCCATAAAAAATCACTTTGAAATCAAATGGAAATGCAAAACCTCATCCTGTCTGGTTTTTTCAAATATGCATTTAGAAGGCCCTTTTTTAATAATTTTAAATGCTGGGGGGGTGGGGGGGTGGGCGGGGGGACACCAGACACTATACCCCAAAAGGCAGGTGCACATTTGAATCAGTATCCTTGCAATTTTAAGAAAGCTTCACTTAAAAACCCCTGGTTTGTTAATTTGCCAGAACTTGAAGTTCCATTGCTTTCCTACCCAACAGGACTTTTTGCTAATAAATGATAGAAATCAGAGCTTTTCGGGGGTGGGGGAAAGTTCTGCTTATACCAGCAGAGTGACCGAGTCCTCAGAAAGTCCCCGCTGCTCTCAGTGCTGACAGTTTTCTGGTGTCCATCTGTGTCCATCCAGGTAAGGACTGGATTAACTGATTAACCTGTCATTTGTTTCTCTGATTTTTAGACTCATCTAATAGCGACTGTTTGCATTCTCATGAGTCCTGAGGGCCTTTCTTTATTAAATACAGTTAACTTGAAGAAAAAGCATTTGATTCTGAGCTGCTGAAATGCGTTTCATTGTGTAGAAAATAAAAGAAAAAATTTGTACTGTTTGCTGGGTTAGGCAAATAGAAACGTCTGGTGGCACCAAGTACCTGAACCTGAATATTCCTCCAACCCATGCATTTTTTCCTAAAGCTTTGGGGTTTTTTTGCTATGTAGCATCATCAAGCTAGAAGAATATCAGTCTTTTGGACAGTGCCCTCTCCATGCCTCAAGGCATGCCTCTCTGCCTTTGCTTTCCGTATTTTGCAGTAATTTAATCAGGCCCTTCCAAGTGTGTCTTGGTCATTTCAGAGTCTTTAATTTTTCCTGTCAACAGAGAAGGGATTCATTTTGCAGGCTCCCCACTCATTAGTCATTTTCCCTTAATGTAACTTAGAGGCTATTTCCCATTTTGCACAACCAAATCTAGCCCGTAATGTCTCCCTTCAGACACTGTATCTGGGACTTAGTTCAGGCAAGAAAGAAATACCTGATTATTTGCTCCTCCAGAATAAGTTCAGAAACTTGCTCTGTCCTAATTTGGTGAGAGATCTGGGTTTGTTGATTCTTTTTACCCACTTCAAAGGGACCGCTTTTCAGTTCTGCATGCCTCAGCATCCCCACTTTAATAAACACGTGGTAATGTATACCATTGTTTTGACGAGCGGCACCAGTTATGCTGAAATCTTATCCCCTGGAAAACGGAGCAGGTGTTTTCCAGCAAAGCTGTCAGGCTGCCCGTGTAAGCTGCCACCAGCACCAGCTGATGAGGAGCCTGATTTCAGAGTGAAGTGGCATTGCCTCTGTCGTGGTGGAGGATGATGTTTGAACGCGTCCAAGGGAAAGCTGAAATGGCTGCCTTTGTCTTCCTCTGGTGGGGAGCAGAGCAGGTTTTAACAAAAAGTGGGTGAAATGAGTTGTTTTTTTCTTTTTCCGAGCCCCAGTGATAGCCCACCAATGGTTCCTATTCCAGGTGTGGTGAAGCCTGGGGTTTTCAGCAGAGACAGCCCTGTTTGACTGGTGTGACCGGAGCTGCAGCAGCTCTCGGTATCAGCAGGAGGTACCGTCCCTGGATTTCATAAAGCACAGCGTCCCTGGACTGAGGCTGTGGGGTGGCTGTAGGCACACCGTACCATGGCATCCATAAGTGCTGGTGTTTTACTGGAGTAAACTGAGTTTCACCAAATGAACTGGGAAGGATGAGGAGCGACGATGCCAGGAAGAGCCGCTGCAGAGCAGTTAATGAAGCAAGCAGAGAACAACAGACGATGCAGGCCAGGGCTGGCTGACTTCCCCATGCAGTAGCAGGGACAGCATCTTGGAGCACGGCAGTGGAGGGATATTAAGTTTCAACAAAACAAACCCAGAGGACGTGAAAAGCTGGTGAATATAGTCTGTGTTATGATGGCAAAAAAATCAGAGTTTGAAAGGAGCCTGGAGCACCTAAAACAATTGAAGGCACAACCAGGCAGGAGCTTGCAATTCTGCTGTGCATGAATAGAAGGAAGAAGCGGCTGAATATCAGGAAACATTTTCTAACAATGCAGACTATTCGGCTTCAGTGGAGACTCCCGAGGGAAGGGGTAAAAGCCCACAGGGGCTGAATAATAGAAAAGTAGACAAAGCCATAGTGTACATATACTGGAAAGAAATCCTTCAGTACAGTGGTACGCAATTCACAATACCCAGCCAACATAGTGTTGGTATTATTAATAGCATCTTTAAGATGCATTTTTAGATACGCAAAAGTATCAAAAAAAGTCCTTGCAAACGAGGAGGCTGCAAGCTTTCTGTGCAGGTCCTCTCCCCGCGAGGCGGGCAGTAGAGAAGGGGGAGAGGGGACGCGCTGCCTGTCACCCTGCATTTCTCAACAACACCAAGCGGTTGCCCCGGCTATCCCTGTCCCTAGGAAGAAGCTTGTTTTCTGCATTTTCATAAGAATTCTCAGTTAACCCAGGTCCTGCTCCCTGTAGAGGGCAGCTGCTTAGCTTAGAACTGCTT
>JAVJGJ010000034.1:22593800-22619245 GCA_035590215.1 Microhierax caerulescens
TTACCTTAGAACTGCTTGGGAGAGTGATCTCCCCACCAGCGTGTTCTGGGTCCCAGCTTACCCACAGTGAATTTTGGGGACTTGCAGGATTTTGGGTGGACCACAGACTGCAGGGTGATGCCAGACAATTCACAGCCCCATCGGGCTCCCCCCTCCCTCAGCACTGTGCCAACCTCCATGGCTTTATCACAAATGGAGAACGGCAACAGAGCTAAATTAGTAAAATTCATTACGCTCTGTAGCTTCATTGTCTTGGGAACCTCTTGCAGCATCACAACATACAACAGTATAGCTGTTATTGGAGAATTTATTGATGAAAGAAATATACTAAATGGATGAAAAATTAAACATTGCCAATTTTCGTTAGCATCCAAGTACCTAGGAGTTGGTACAGCCTGTAGCTCCCCCCTGCCTTCTCAGGTGGGTGACCCTGTTGAGTATCTTAACCCAAAAGAAGACTGTTCTGAGCGTGACTAATGCCCAGCTCTGCAGTGAGGTGTGTCGCAGCACACGGCTGCACCGCACACCGAGGTCCAAGCCTTCATGCTGTGCTTCTCTCCTAGGGACCATGTTAGTAAAGCGTATTAACGGAACTAATCTTGCCAAGCTGTGTGCTTTTCTGTTGCACAAACTTACAGTCGGACAGTGTTATGGAAATCAAAGCAGTATTATTCGTGTTGCACTACCACTTAACTCCTGCTCTCTACCAGCCCATTGTTGATAGTACTTTGGCATCGCGTCAATCTGATTGCAATTAAGCTTTTTACAAAGCATCATTCAAGGCTGTCTGTTCTGGTTTTGATTGTTTGTGCTCTGAAAGGTTCTCCACAATGGATGTTCCAGGGAATATGCTACCAGCTGTGTTGGTAATGCCCTTGTCTGATAGTTTTGATAATTTTTTTGTGACTCGTGGAGGCTATTTTGGTACTGATTTGTTTGGTTTTTTCTGATTGAAAAGTGGTTTCTGAGGGGAGAAAAGTACATATTTAATGTCCTAGGGTTATGCATTTTTTTTTCTGAAGCCTTTTTCTATGCACAAAAGACTTTCTTAAGGCTTCTTCTACCAGACACTGCAAAAAATCACCTTTGTTCCTAACAAAAGTAGGATGCTATGTGTAAAGGAGCAGTAAAGAGGAAAGAATCTGGTACAGGTATCAAGGCCTAAATTTATTGCTAACACACAAATGTAAAAATAAAATGGAGCCTGATTTCATTTTGGAAATACACTGTATTTCCAGCTGAAACGTGCTGCAGTCTGCAGTAAAGCAGTTATGACCGTGTACCAAGAAGAAGCAGTCAGTCTCTCTCAGCTTGTGAGCAGATGTGGGAAGGCAGCAGCATCCAGCCAGGGACTGTCCAATTTGGGGACAGTCTGCACCTTGGGATCCTCCTTCCTCACAGAGAGGAGGCTGGTTTGTTAGGTTTAAGCATGGGAGGCTTATTTTTCATTATATTCTTTCATCCTTTTCTGTCTCAGGACATTATTTTTGCATTTGGTGTGTGTGTGTGGTTGTTGGTGTTTGGGTTTTTTTTTCTCCAAATGAGCTAAATGTGCAGGAATTAGGCTGGTCAAGTCTCTGTTTTAATCAGCTTACTGAGAATACAGAAACATTCTTTCTGCTGTGCTCTGTAATTCTGGTGTCCTCCCCTGCTTGCGGTCCACCTAACATAGAAGAGATAGGAAAATGATATTTCTTTAACATTTGACTGTTTGACCTAGTGCAGGAATTGCCTGTTCCAGGCTCTCTCCAGCATTCATTTCTCCTCACTGTCCTGGACCATTATATTTCACTTCATAAGTCTATAAACTGCTATTTGCATCTGGGCTAAAGCAACATAAATAAACATCAGGTATGAAAATATAAGCACTGGTCAGTTTCCTTTTATTTTTAACTAAAGGCAACTTGCAGTAATTTAGTGTGAGTTGAGCATATTAACGTTTCCATGACATGAGAGAAGACCCCTCCTTCGTTTGATTGAAAAGCCTCATGTACAGAGAGACAGGACCCAGCATGTGGATCTCCTTGGAAGGCTGAAGTGAAACATTTCTTTGCAGCTTGGCCCCAAAATACCTCCAAAGTGCCCATCAGGGGAGCTCTGACAAACCCCTTCTGGTGCACCAGGACCTGACCTTCTTCCTACCAACTCTCCCTTTCTCCAGGACCATGACAGCCTGTAGCAGACACTCAGCATCCACGGGAAGTTCAGCCTCAGTCATAGGATCATTTAGGTTGGAAAAGACCTTTAAGATCATCGAGTCCAGTTACAAACCCAAAATTCATGCCCAGGCCAACACTGAAGAAACGTGGCTGGCGGAAGGCGTACTGCATGCTGCACATCGCCTGGTGTCCTCTAGAAAGTGAATTCAACCAGTTTTTCATGGAGTCATCTGGAGAGAAGTTATTAATGGGCCAAACACACTCCTCAGTGGTAACTTCCACTAGCGAGGAGGCCATGGCAAATATCTAATTACATACATTAGTGGCGTATTGGTCAGGGCTTATCTTAACAGTGTGTGTCACTGGTACAGGACAAGCTGTGCAGCTTCTGAGGTCCAGAAATATGAATAAGTCCAAACTACAAAGTTTTGAACTGAACTTTCCCACAGATGTGGGGAGCTCAGGGCATGCTTCTTAGCCCGAGCCGCCTTGAAAACGATATCACCATACTATGGTTTAAAATACAGAGGGGTGCCGTTAGCAGATAACAACAGATGGTCTCTGATTGCTTCCTTGGAGTGCCCAAGGAAGGCTGCAGAGAAGCTCAGGGTGTGACACTGGGACACTGCTCAGCTGCTGCCATCAGGTTGTGGTACAGAGAACGCAGATGTCACATCCTAGCCCCTGCCATGCTCTGAGGTCTGAGGGTACACCAACAGCAGTGCTTCAGGATGCCTGTCGTGATGAATATTTCAATTTCTAGTATAAGTCTGCCAGGGGCACTTCAGCACAAGTGGAGAATTTGTTCCAATACTAGCAATTTTCTGAGGTAAGTTTGCAGCTCTCAGCTGCTCGTCACAGGGAAAGTCCCAGTGCCCAAGTCACACGGTGACCGAGACCCAGTGGTCCTTTAAGAGGAGATGGGTGTTTCTGCAGTGCCATCAGGCTGAAAAAAAAAGCGCTAAGACAAATAAATATAGAAGATATACTGAATAAAAGCTGCTTTCATAAAAATGTTTTTACTCCTAAAGGAGGAAGAGTTTGGAGAGGCAGCTTGCTATGCCAGGGGAAAGGCCACCCTGTCTAGAAGCTCCCTAGATAAGAATGGAAATCCTTGCATGATGTTTCCCTTTGTTATCAGAGGGGAAGAAACACTTTCAAAAGCATTGTTTTACAGAGGAAAGCAACATCAACAGGGCAATGACTTTTTTTTCTTTTAACTTTTCTCTGTTGACTCTTGATGGCCTTCCAAGCTGAGTCTTCAAACCATCCGTTACCACTGTCCCTTCACCCATCTGTGCCATGGACTCTCTCTGGGTTTGATCCTGTTCCTGTTGCAACTAGGAGAGGGCTTTGCTTTCATGCTGTCCTCCCTCCCTGGCCTGAGCATACCCCCTGGCCATCACCGTTGCTTCCCATCACCGTGGCTATCTCACATGCTCTCTTGTCTGCTCTCAGGGCACCGAGTCCCTTGCTTCGCTGAATGCACCCTGTGTGCGGGTTGCTGCGCAGGAGAGGCTGGTGCTCTCTGTTTGTTCCCAGGGCTAAATGTTAGCTAGTTTATTCCCTCAGCAGAGCTGGTGCCCTGCTGGGTCTGGATCAGGACAGGGATCACACCAGACTGCATCCCTCCTTCCAGAAGATGCTCAGAATTTTGACTAAAGTTTTCTTCAGTGCCCTGGGATTTAGTTCCATGGCCCTTGTGAAACCAGCTGCTCCTCTGAGATTTACCCGTATTCAGATGATCCCTTCCCTTCTGGTTTTATGCATTATCTAGTACCACAACAACGGGGTTACATGTAAAACTCAGGAAGGCTGAAGAATATTTTGATTTGAAATTGCAGTTTTGTTTTTCCCTTGTCCAAAAACCATTTTTAATGTGGAATTTCTCAGGTTCAAAATTCAAATAGTGTTCTCATCCAAATGACATCCTGACAGTTTACACTGATGAGGAGATTTTAATCTTGTAAAATTCCCCATGGCTGATGCCTTCCTGGTGACCAATGCTGCTGCCACCAGCTCAGCTCCCACAGGAGCCAGAGGCACCAAGCCCCATTGATTGTACACCCACCACACGGCTCTAGAAAGCAGCTTTCCATGAAACTTGAGACCCTCACTCATAATTCACGGACTTTCTATTTTATCATCACTAAGTGAATAGGGAAGGACAAACCTCTTTCTTTGACCTGGAGCAAAATACAGGATTTACTCCTGGGTCCATTTCTTCCATTCTTTACCGTCCTTCTCTTGTGGGAGAGGATTTACTTAAAAGAAGGATTTTACTTAACATTTAATGGTGAGTGTTATTGACTGAAACAAATAGACCAAAACAAATAAACCCCTATAGTTTTACATAGTCTGATTAGAAGTCTTCCCTGTTGGTTGCTGAGTAGTTTCTTGTGCTGTAATTTCACTAATTACAAATCATCATAGACTCCTCTAAGGCAAACTGGCTGTGAAATGGGGGAAGATGGGATGCTTTTTTGATTATAATAGCACCTGCTATTGCCCAAGCTGCATCGGCACCCACTGCCCTTGGGTGCAGTCACATGGACTTGAGGATTATTTCATCCATCCTGTCTCCATCACTGCCCTTGTCACAGCCCCAGGTTTGATATTCAGCAAAAAGAAAGCTGGGAAGATTTTAATTTATTTCAGCTAGGTAGTGACGCAGGAACGGCTGGTGGGTTTGCTAAGGCTTTGATGGAGCTATTCTGTATTTGTTGGAAAACGCTTTTATTAACCTCATGCAGCCAAAAAGGTTTCACATGGCCCAGTTCCAGACTCCTTCACCCCTGGGCCTGACTCTGCGCTGCCTGTCCCGGGGAAGGCTGTGAACGTCAGGGAGCAGAGCACTCAGTGGGCTATACGGGCCGCGGTACCCGGTTTGACTGCAGTGTCTGCTCAGAGTAGGACAGCATGTCAAGGCCACCGAGATGTGTTGACGTGCAGCAAGCGCAGGGCGCCACGGGCTCTCCCCGCTCCCCTGGCTGAGGGACCATCTCTCCTGCAAATCGCCCTGTTTGAGCTCTGGTCTGTAGCACAGCTCTGCCCATCGAGGGATGTGGCTCCTGGCATGTGAGCTGCAGCCATGCAGCTCTGCCTGTGAGGCTGGGGAGCATGTTGCTGCTGCTGTGGCATGCTGCCCATGGCAAAGGGTGGGAGGTGGGAGGGGGGGCTGTGCCGCCAGCAGTGTCACCCTGGCTCGAGGGCAGCAGCCCTGCCAGCCTCCGGGTATCCTTCAGCATAGGACACTCCTCATTGATCACCTCTGCATGCACATCGTACCCATTTCACTGCAGACAATCTTCTTGTGGAAGATAAGGACTAATCTTCCCTCCCTTCTCTGTAGCCTTGGTGTGTGTGATTTCCCTGCTCGCAGTGAAGTTGCTTTCACTGTGCAGCGGTGAGCAGGGCTGCAAGGAGCAGAGCTGCAAGGTGGACCTCAGCCCTGGGGAGAGGCGGCTCTTCTGCAGGAGCTGCAGATGTAGTTTCCTTGCAGGACTGGAAAACAATGAGTTTTCAATCAAGTCAGCATCTTCTAGCAGGCTTTTAGCTCCATGCCTGGGGGGATGCAGCTCCAGCTGCACTGTGCTGTGATTCAGGACAGGAAGCAGAAAACAGCACACCCAAAGGGAAGTGCCGGAGGAATTCAGGGAGACAGAAAGCAATTAAATAGCTTGGAATTCGTCCAGGTCCTTGGGGTTGTCACCCCATCATCCTACAGAACTTTTAACGACCACACGTGGCCTGGGTCTCTGCGTTATGTCTCCTCTGAGGGACAGTGCGCAGGGCAGTGGGCCGGGAGCGGTGCGAGGCATTGCCTCGGTGCTGGGGTCACACCAGGCTCCAGCTCCAGCCACTGCAGCCTGGTTTCCTGCAGCGGCACTGGGAGGTTTTGCTTTGAGAGCTCTCACTCGGGCAGTGGCATGGCTGGACCCTGCTGGCGCTTGTGATACGTATTCTCATGTGAATTTGAAGCGACTTTGCGGACCATTACTAGCGGATGCTACATTTATCCTAATGCTGACACATCTTTAAATAGCACGGTTACATTACAAGGTCCCTGTTTAAAGTGTTTACCACTATCACCTTCGCTGAGTGTAGTTCATTCAGAGCAGGCTGAAAAGGAGCAGAGCCTCCCTAAGCACCACTTTGATCCTACTAACATTTTTCTGACCAGAAATGGTTGCCAGAGACTTTCCCTTCTCTGTCAAGTCACTGCTACACCTCTTCTGTAAACATTATTTCCCTTCTTTTTGTTTTCTTTAGCTTTCCCAAATCGCCTCTCCTACCATCTTCCAAATCCTGCTGAACTGCTTCCAAATTCCTCATCACCCGCCTTTCTCAACACAGCCTTTTGGTACATACTGCCCTCGACTGCCAAGCACGTGGTCCTCTGCTTCACCTTGGAGTAAATGACTTATTTCTAAACATCCCTTGAGAAGTATGATTTCACCTCTTTGGCTGGGGTGCCCTGCTTCAGTATTGGTGGGACATCTGTTTGCAACATGAGTGATAGAAAACTGTAGCCTTTTTTTTTAAACTTCTTCTTGTTGGCTCTTCACATGTAAACTTGGCTTCTGCTAATTTATGATGGTGCCAGATGCATCTTTAATTACAGGAGCATGTTGCACGTACCTCTGGCAGCTGCTGGCTCTGACACTATGCCCATGCTTGGGGAGCTGCTGCCAAGGTAGAGCAGTGGCTGCTGGCCTGGCTGGTGGTGAGCACAGCCCGGGTGCTCATGTTCCCCAATATCTTTTTCAAGTGCTTTTATTTGGCTTTTGACTGCATTATCTTTTAAGAAGGACACTGTTGCTGAATGAGAATCCAGTCTAAGCTTTCAGGAACACCAACAAAATGCCATCTGTAGGAAATGAACCAGAATCAAGTCCTTTTTGGGTGGTAAAGCAGTGGTTGCAGCAGCTTTACAACCATTTTTAATAATGGCCCTTTATCTGGAGAAAGAGGGAGGAAGAATCTTAATAATGCTACCTGATGGAAGGAAAAACCTACCCAGTGGGCTCAGCTTTGCTGCCACTGCAGTTGGTTTGGGTTGCGTGAGGGTCACGTGAGAGGACTTTAAAGTCCTGTGTTTCTCATACTTGGACCCCTTTTATAGGCACCAGAGCTTTCAGTTTGTTAAACACGATGCTGCCGCCCAGCTGGCAGCGGAGAAGGGCGAGTACGCAGCCAGCCCTGCAGCTAAGGCTCGCTTCGAAGGAGGGCAAGGGAAAGGAGCCGCTGCAATGTCCCCTGCTTTGTTTTTTGAGATACTGCAACATTTGAAGTCACAGGAAGCGCCATAACTTCTTGTCACTGGAGAAGTTCATGGTTATATACGCTGGACTTCAGCCCATGTCGCCACGGGCGTATCTGTGGTCAGGTGGGCATCCATCCCAGCTTCTGTCCGTCCCTGGCGTGGGTCTGGAACCTGCTTTTTGCTTCTCTTCCAGGCTGCTGCTCAGTCTTTGCTCTTCTCTTCTCTGGGACCCTTTTGCCTGGCCCTTTTCAGTTTAGCTTTGCTACGAGCACAAGTTATGACCGTAGCTCTGTCTTTGCACAGTGTTGGAGTTAAACTTTCCCCTTGTTTTAGAAGAACACATGGTTTTGCTTAGCACTAGCTAAGGAATTACAAGCCGTATGTCTTGAATATGTATCTGCCAAGGTAAGTAATTTCTGCTGTGAACTCGAACAATCAAAGCTCATGGTTATTTGTTTTCCTATGTATAGATTTACCAGCTGCTGGTCTCTGACATTTATTGATGTTTTCTTTTTTCTAATCAAGACGTCATTGCCGTGTTTAGCTAGGCAGTCTGTCATCGGGCGTGCAGTGGGTAGCTAGGCGTACTGCGAGGCTTTTCCACCGCCCAGGGTAGCACAGCCCTCCTGCATGCCGGCAGCAGGTTGGGGCAGGATCTGGCAAGGAATCTCGATTTACTGTTTCTACCAAGTCTACTGCAGGGGGGAAGAGGTACAAGCAGTGTTTTACACATCCATATGGCTCCCTGTAGTCAGCCCCCAGAAAAGAATTTATGGAAATCTTAATATACGTTGTTCAAAATGCCAGGGAATCCTGAAAGAAGTGGTTGGTTATTTTATATCAACTTTTCTGGAATGTGCAGCATATGTTTGCTTAGAGAAAATAAGGGAAAGCCTGACTCTAAAGTTGTATCTTGTGAGATTCCTGAATATTTTTGGTGATTCACTTTGATTTCTGTGTTTAGTTACATCCTGAGGGAAAGCTTTGCAGAGAGAGCCTATCGTGGAGCCATCACAACTAGATCTTGCATCATTCACAGGTGGACAGTGGTGTTCACAACACTCATGATCACTCTCAAAGGCTTCTTTGCTTGCTGTGTGTTGCTTAGCCCTGCCAGTGAATTGTATAGCTTTACCTACACACCAATGTCCATGGGTTAGACACCCTGGATGTGGACAACTGGAAACCATTTGTGCCAACAGCTCTCCATACACCTTACACTGAAAAATTTTAAGTGTTTTCAGCCATGACTATCAGTCAGATTTACAAAGCCTGTGCAGGAGTTTCAGTTGTGGTAGGAACTCCTCAGTAAATGATAAGGAAGGTCTTAATGTAAAAAATACTTGCATTTTGCAGACCTGCCTTGGCAGCATTGACACAGACAAGGTTTTGAGACCATTTTGTTGGCTCATACGAGTTGCTTCTACAAATAAAAACAATTTTACACACTATCATTTAGAATTTGCTTCCTACCTAGTGTCTTAAACTCATACACGTGTGGAGGGAGCAGTGGTATCAATTTGGACTGCAAACAGAGCACTTCAAGGCTGAGAAATGCCACTGATTCAGTTATATGCATGTTGCCCCAGCAAGTATATTGTTTTCTCCAAGAGCTACCACTCCATTTTCGTGCACAAGATGGTAAACAACAGGTTTCAGGACTTGAAAAACTGGCTAATTCTTCACAAAGAAAGAGTTTATCTAGCTCAGAGGGTTTTTTTCTTGCCAGATTTTAAAGGCTTCCTCAAACAATGACAGCAATGGAAATTCTGGGGATATTTTTTGAGACAATTTTAAAATGTAATTTGGGAGCTGTTATTACTTACCTTTGTAGTGCAGAGAAAAAAAGATTTGAAATGTGGGTACTAGCTCATAATCTGATTTAAAAGACAGTTTGGTTTACTCCTGGAGTTATTTGCCATGCATTCAGGCATAGAGCACTTCCAAGATCTCCCTAGCCCCAGGGATATTGGGAGCAGCCCATGGCTCAGCTTGCCCTGCAGCCTGGCAGGACCTAGCACCTCGCCTGGAAAACCTCAACCGTGCTTGTGGCACGGCTTGCACGTGTCTTGTGTTTGCTCCAGGGAGCCACAGGCAAAAAACCCAACTGGCACAGAGCCTGGTGTAGCTGCATGTGCGAAAGCAGGGCCAGAGCCCAGCAAAAGTGCCTCCAGGGAGCTGAGCTGGGGGAGAGGGATCTGGTCTTCTGCGGGGGAGTGGGCTGTGCTTCAATTCAGAGAGGCACAGACCAAGTAATGCCGCTTTTCCTGGCTGCAGGCAGAACTGTCTTCAGTCTGGCAGAAGCACAGAGCACGATGCCTGTGTCCCCGTTCTCTAAAGGGAGGTTTGAAACTGGGAAGGGAGAAAGGAAGGCAAGTTTCTCATCCCGTCTCCCCCAGAGAGGAGCTGGCGTTCCCTGGGAGCGAGCAGAAGGGAATGCTGCACTAACCTGCTACACAAACCGGGGCAAACGATATAAAAAACCTGTCAAGTGCCACAGAATGAGCCCTGGAACATAGATACAGCAAAATCTCTGCTCACCAAAGGTCCCCGTGCCGTGACCAAGCTGCAGGCAGGTGTCCGGCTTTCGCCCGTCTGTCCCGAGGCTTTCCATCAGTCGGTGCAGCACTCGCCGTTTGGTTTTGTTTATTTGGGTGAGTTTTTTTAATCTACCTGGGAGGATTTCTTGAGCTGCATCAATTCTGAGCATGCTCGGAGCTCTTGAGCAAGGACACTATATTGTGCATTGAGATTGCTCTGGCTCTCAGCTGAACAGGTCTCCACAAACACGCAGGGCACAGTCATCCTGACGGCAGCTCTGCCCGGGCGCAGCTCTTGAACCTGACGTTTAAAAATAGCCCAAACGGAGGCTGAGAGATGAAAAGAGCCCACAGCATGTCCACCAAACACAAACCCTTTAATGAAGCCGAGGGACTGGGGCTGGACCAACAACTTTGTGAGCAGAGGGAGACCTAGTAGCCAGTGTCACTATGAATAGGCTGCTTGTAAAAAGGCTTACGTGCAATTTGCACAAGCGGGGAGACTGCTCAAGGCAAAACAACGTTCAATGAAATCTTTTTAAAAGCTCTGCTTTTTCAGTCCACGTTTAACATATAAACAGCTCTGAATTTGATACCTCCAGATTCAAACTCATTCCATTACAGAAGCACATAGAAGTGGGGAGAGAAAAACTTGTTTGGCTTGATTTTCAGGTAAACTTAGACTTCTTAATGATTTTTTTTTTCCCCTGGCTCTCTATATGAGTGGAAAACAGATAATTTAACACATTCTTACAGCCTCACAACAGTATCAGTGTTCTGGCTAACAGCAGTTCTGTGGATAACTGGGAGAATAAACCCCATTTGCTGTGTATTGAAGAAGTAGCCACTTCTGTCATAAAGAAATCCATGTTTGTGGTTCAGAAGAGGATATTCTGCAGAGCAGAAAGGGCTGCCATGGAGTTGCCACCTGTGGTGTTTCAGGCCATCTTACCCACCCATCATCAGCCCCCTCCCATAGCTAAGCATGGCAAGAGAATAAAATAGAATAGAATGGAACAGATAGTAGAAGAATAGAATATTTCCATTGAAAGGAACCTAAAATGATCATCTAGTCCAACTGCCTAAGACGAGCCACAGCTCCATGTGTTTAGCTCTGCTGTGACAGTGAAAAGCACTACTTTGGTGTCTCAAGGGAATTCCTTGAGGAGGCTTTAATGACAGGCAATCTGTTGGTTTTGTAAGATGATGTCTACATTTTCCAGTGGAGCCAATTAAACTGCTGGATGTCAGGCTGAGCTACTGATGGGAATTGAAGCTCATGTAAAGTTGAGATATTTTTTTTCCTAAAACCAAACAAATTGGGCTTCTGGAAAAGGTACCTGAAGCTGAGGCCAAGTGCAAGCAGGTATAAATACTCAGAGATGCAGCCTGAGCAAGAACGTGAGATCCAAAGGCATAGAGGAAGCTAAGCAGTGCTTTACGGCTTTGAAATGACTGCAAAGCAGTTTAAACATGCCCTGGTTAACTTTAACTCTTTGGGGAACTGCAGCCATCTACCACAGCAGCAAGGAGCTCCACACAGCCACCGAGCCTGCCTGAGCAGGGCGAAACCAAGGCATTTGATGCAGGCTTAAATCAAACACTTTCTGGACACAACCATGCCTCTGGGTTATTCACACTCTTGGGCTCATCTCTAACATGCAGTTTTTCCAGCTGCTCAAAAGAACCCCCAAAACATCAAACTATAAAAACCATTGTTTTTCTCCCTTTCAGTATTAGAAAAACTCATCTGAGAAATGCCCACAGGCTTTCTCTTGTTGCCTTTGCTGATTAACTCTTCAGCCCTGGAGGCACCATATATCATCTCCCGTAGAGGACTGATTCCTGTTCTCTTCTTCAAATCTGCTTATTCCCTCAAATGAAAGATCCGTCATGGCTGACATTAAGTCTTTAGGATGCTGCTCTTGTTGCTTCTTTCCCTGTGAGCCTGCCTACACTTCCTATCAATCAGTTAAGCCTGTGTTCTCCCGCCCCTAATGAGATACCAACCTGGTGTTCTGTGTTCCTCTGCCTGATTGCCTCGGCAGGGTCCGTTCGGTTGTGTGCGTTTGGATTTTTACTGGATGATACCTGGAGTCAGTACCTAGGATAGTCAACAGGAGGTTGCGAGTGCTGCAGAGACGTGATTTTCAGAAAGCAGGTGCTCAGCACGTGGAGGTCAGCTCTTCTGTCAGGGTGGGTGCTCCAAAACGTGATGAACCTTTTAAACATCTCCAGGGGTGTTTGTGGGGCATCTTCCTAGCTGTTTTGTGTGCATTTACACGTTTGCATTTGCAAACACAGCCTTGCCTTAGATACAAATATTACAGATATGCCTACTTTTACTGCTGTGATGGGGGGTCCTGGATCTGTCAGCGTGTGACGATATTACAAGGTAGCGCTGTGCAGAGGCTCACTGAGCGACTGCTGAAGAGGCAGCTCATCCTGTGCTAATTAACTCTGCCGAGAAATGAAGCCTGCCAGCCAGGAAGGACGGGCCTGCTGACAGCCCTGCACTGTTCTGAGGACTGAGGGACTTTGTTCGGCTCAGGTGTCCCCACACGGAGCGCAGCGGGCTGAGCTGGCGGGGAGCTGCAGGCACCGTTCGAACCTGCACGGAAACCCAGGTCATGTAGTGCAGATCAGTTAACTCCTGCAGACAGCTGGCAGAGTCCCTCTCCCAGAGTTTGCTGGATGTTACCGTGGAGAGCATTAGCTATTTCTCTTTTGCTTCTTGCTGCTTTTACAGCAGCGGTGTTGAGGGCAGGGAGCAAAACCCATGTGGCAGCCCCTCTGATTGCACAGCAGAGAGGATAGTCTTACTGGTACTGCCTGTCCTCAACCACCATCTGAGGTACGAGCATTTGTCAACTAGCTACAGCCCACAGGTGCATTTGTAAAAATAAGTTCCCCATAATAATTCAAGCCTCATTTACCATCTGACTGGCAAACGTGTCCCAGTTGTCTCAGCTCTGCAATGAGCAGCGTAGAGCCTGTGAATGAACAGCTATTGGCGGTGCAGCCACCCCGCAGTGTGGCTGAGAGGGGCAGTGGATGGAATGTAAATGGTATTTACATTCAATAAACTGTTGTTGCCCGAGAAAAAAGTCAGATTGGACCCACAAAGTTGTGTTGATGCTCTGATAAAATTCTGCGGGGCCAGGAGAAGGGAGCAGGAGATGCCACCTACCCTCTCTCATGAGTGAGGAAATTTCAGCTACTACAACAGGCAGGTGAAATGAATGTGTAATCCGCCCTGCCAGAGCTGGCTGTGGAGTTTTGCTGCTTTATCTTAGTCCTTGGACAAGGCCAAGCAGGAGTTTGGTTTAAGGAAGGGCTGGTGCCAGGTGTAACTGCGGCACTGAGGGAGCATCCCTAAGCCTAACACAGCGGGAGCTGAGATTCACCCCAGTCTGAGATGCACTCGGGCTGGTGCAGATCTCCAAACACCTGGGGTAATTTGGTAATGACAGAGCCAGGAGGTGATGGGATGGTGGGGACAGCCCTTCTCTGACCTTGCTCCAGTGAAAATCCACGGAGAAGGGGCTTAAATCAGAAGCTCTGATAATTAATTTCCCTTTTAAAATTCTTTTAGATTAGCATTGTGATTTAAGATTGCTGATACAAAACAAAACTGACAAATTTTGGAGAGGGAGAGCAGTATTTTGTTTCTGAGCAGCCAGCACCCTCTGGCACTAAGGCTTCCTGAACAGGGTGCCAAAACACCCAGGCAGTTTGCAAACGAGGAGCAGCAGCGTGCAGAGTGCTGGCAGGGAGGCAAGCGGGCAGCGCTGCAGAGCCGGGAGCGGAGCGGCCATTTGGTGCTCAGGTGTGAGCCTCTTCTGATAAAGATCTTATTTCTAACTACTGTTCACATGAAACTTGATGTAGGAGGAGAGGGATGAGGTGGAGCAGGGCTGATTTGTCAGATGAGAGAATTAAGAGTTTTTTTCTTAATCATTTCATGCTTCCATTCCAGCTCACGCTGGTGCAGACCTTTGAAACGGGCTGATTGAAGTACAGTTTGCTTAAGTGGATGTGTTTTGCCTGTGTTCAGAGCTGTGCCTGTTTGCACCCGTGGCAAAGCTTGCCCTAGAGATTTGCAGTAGTGTGCACATGAGCAGGATCTGGCCCTTGCACCTTTACCCCGGGCCGAGGAGCTCTTGCTGCTCTGTCGGCAGCTGCCCGCTCTGCCTGTTTTTATGAAGTGCTGTTTCAGCTGCGGTTGGGGCTCACCTGTGCTTTATAAACACGGGTTCTGTGCCAGTGCAGGACTTGGGCTCTGAGTCAGCAAAACATTTCAGCACGTGCTCAATCATACCCTAGCCCACTATAGAAGTTAAGCAGCTGCTCATTTTTAAGTTTGCATTTATATATTTTTGCAGGGGCTGGAGTGGTATTGCCAAGCGCTGGCCAAGACGGTGCCAGTAGCGGTGGCTCTTGCTGCCTACCTGGAGCTCCAGGGGAGCCCTGCCCAGGCTGCCTTCTGCTCTCACGCTTTTAAAGAATGAAAAATAGTCCAAAATTGTAAATATGGGAATAAACATTCCCACAAGTCATCTGCTGTTAATTTACAGTTGAATCAATTCATTTTAATCCAAAAACAGCAGAGCAGTTTTCAGTCTCTGAAGACCATTGAATACTCTACTTGATATCATAAGCAAAAGGATTGCAGGGCATGTCTTTCCCTCAACTGGTTTATTTCACCAAGAGCATTTAGTGCTTTGCCAGATTCTGTCTCTGAGGGTCACTGCAAATGTATACTCCTTCTGCTTTCCATATAATACTGAAAAGTGAGCTGTGATTGTGTAACTTGTTAACTATTCTTGCAATTTTAGCTTGGAGGCTTCTCTTTTTTAAGGCACACATATAGCTTGCTCTCACAGACTTCTCTCCCCCTAAAAAATTCAGTATACGAGCAACCTGTGCAGTGTTGCCACAGCAGACTGTTACCTGAAATAATGTGAATTATTTCTCTCTGAAGTCAGAGCAAATGAAACAGACAGGTTCTTTGGTGTCTTGATTCCGGGAGGCTGCTCGTGGCAAGCAGTCAGCCTCCCAGCTGTCACCATGGTCAGCTTTACATACAAAACCTTTTTGCCAGATCACAAATATATTTTTCCAATGTATTGATTCCTACCTGCAATATCTGGTACTCTGGGTGATCATTTCTCTGTGTGTCAGTACTGGGAACCAGTTGCTTAACAGCAGAGAGAAGGTACAGACAAAGCGAACGAGGAGCTTACCCAAATCGCTCTTGCACTGGAAGTTATTCAGTCATCAGGCAGTGACTCCCCCTCTCTGCTCATCCAACCCACTGGAACAGATGGCCCCAGGCAGTGCGTCCCTTTGTCTGATTTTATCCTCTCTTTGACAAGCATTTCGCTCTGGGGCTATAGGACATGTCCAGGGCAGCTGTCAGGGGCTGTGCTCTGGCTGACAGGTTTTGAAGAGCTGTGTGGCGAGAGGTGTAGCTGTACACAGGGTGGGATCCCGATACACCTCCCTGCTGGGCTGGCAGGGTCCGAGGCTGTGCAGGCACCGTGGTCCCAGCCCCTCGTGCACTGCTCAATGCCCAGCGAGCGCTCCCAACGCGCAGGCTGCTCCAGTCCCCCAGAAAAAAGGTCTCAAGTCATTGCTTGACTCCAGTCAGATGAGTCAGACTGCAAAAGGCACACTTCACATTAAAATTATATCGAAAAAGAGCAAATGGATGCTGCCTGATTTAAGTCTTCATTTACCTTTTTTTTTTTTTTTTTTTTCCCTAATGTCGAGGAAAGAACCTTGGTAAGAAACAGTAATGTTATGCAGCTGGCTATGAGCACTGCTGGGTTCAGTGTCTTTTGTCCTGTTTGATTCCTTGCAGCTGCTCAGGGTTTAGTAATTATCTCCTTAAAAGAGGAATTTCTATTTTTGCAGGATAACTAGAAGGCTGATGGAAACATGCAAGAGAGTAGAAACCCAAATATTTAGGCAGACCCATAAAATGCTTCCCATAGCTGACACTGCAGCTGCAGCTAACACCAAATGCTCTCTATTTGCTTTCTGGCTAATAGATTTTTCTTAAGGGTTAAGTTGCTGGAACAGCATGAAGTGAGCATTGCCTTGCACTTGCACAGTCACACTGCAGTACAGAGCTGCACTGGAAACCAGCAACAGTGCGGTTTTGCTTCACAGAGTTGTTCCCAGTTGGTTGGTTTTGTTGGTGTTGGGTGAAGTCTTGCTCTGCATTACTACTGCCTTGGTTCCCGTGGTTAGGAAGGATGCTGCAGACCGTGCCGCAGTGGCTGTCCTTACCGGCTCGGGCAGAGCCACACCGGAGCACAACAGGTTGTCTGGGACAAGGGACAACTTTCTGGGTGCAGAAAAGCTCACGTAGCTTGGGTGTCTGTAGTCTCGCCCCAGCTTTCCGTACTCCGTGAACGTGCTCCGTGGCTGGGGAGGGTTTCATCCAGCCATCGCCAGCACATGGATGCTCACCGCCCCCACAGCGAGTGGTGTGGGGCCTGAGCACGTGACAGCACAGCTCATGCGCTCGGGATTTAAAAAATATCTATACTGTTGTGGCTGAGAAGTATGAAACGAAGTCTAGTCTCACTTGATCTTTCCCTTCCTTTTGGCCTTTTTAACTAATAATAGGCACATGTAAGTGATTAACACAACCTCGTGCGACTGTTTCTTGTTGTTTGTGCAATCCTCAACATGTGCTTTATCTTCTGAGTACGAGGTGGACGTGTTTGGCATTTCACACGCGAGGGGCTTTGCCAGCCCGGCCGGCGCTGAGCCGCACGGCTGTCACGGCACTGCAGCTGCGGCGATAGCTCCCGGCTTCTCCCTGCACTCTCCCCAGACCCCTGGCACGCTACACTGGGCTCAGTGTTGGAGAGGATCACTTATTTTAGTCTGGTAATAAATGCTTTTTTAATTTGTGGCCTTAATATTCACGATAAGCTAGTTCTTTGCCTCTGCTATACAGATACAGTGTTTGCTTCTTTTCTCCTTTGTTAGCAGCAATGCCTGGCAGCTGCCAGGGTGGCTTTTGTCTTCAGCATGCTCTTGTGACCCCCCATGTCCCTGCCATACATCAGCAAGTCCGGGTGGGTCCATGTCAGATGCCAAAATTGGGGATAGAGGGAAAATCAATTAAAATCTTAGAAAAACTTTCCATATGCCTAAAGAAAACTTGTCTTCTTTGAAAAACATTTAATAGAAAGTTGGATTTAGGTTCCACATTCTGTTCAGCTGGCAGCCAGTTCACAAAGTCATCCAAAAATTGTTTTGAAACCATGTTATTGACAATAGTAACTATTTAACACACCAAGTGAACCAAAAAAATAGTTCAAATGTTATTGCAGAAAATAAATGCAGAGCATGTATACATTTTGTGGAAATAAAGGGAAATTCAGATTAAAAATGTATAAAAGTATAAAGATGGCAAGAAATGCTGCCAAGTGCCAGTGAATTTCATCCAGGTTTCTTGTCTTGAGTTGCAAAGAAGAGGGGCTGTGTTGCACTCGCCACGGGCAGCCTCAGCATGAACGGGAGCTCAGGTGCATGTGCCAAATTCCTCCCGTCCCTGGGCAGGTCGCACAAAACCGAACAAATCTGAGCTTTACAATGTGGCCAGTTCCAGAGGCCATGAACCAGCCGCCCACTGCTTGCCTAAGCCTTACCTTGATTGCTTTCTGCGTACCTTTTTCCTTGATACGTCTTTTTGACCAAACTTACACAAAATGCTTCTGTCTGTCAAGGCACACTGTGGTTCAGCAGAGGCCCTGCAAAGTCTGCTGGCATTGCTGGGTCTCCTTGGGGTTGTTTGCATAACTTTCTACATGCTCTTCAGATTCGGAGTGCTTGTTTTGATCTTTGTTTGAATAATACTTTGAAGTGTTGATCCATGACGTGGTTTCCTACAGCCTCCTAAGAGGTACAAGATAATAAAAGTTGCTGGGTTTAGAGGTTTTTTTTTTTCCTTCAAAAGACTGTTTTGGGGAATAAACCTACTAGGTTCATGCTGTATCTGGGAGAAAGGTTGCTTCTAGGTCTATAAAAAGTAAGCAGGGATGCAAGCTTGAGCAGTGCTACAGTAGCAGCATGGATTACATAGGTCCTGCTGGAGCAGTGAGCTCCTGCAAATGGAGCAGAAATGTGATAAATCTATAAGGGCATTTAGTAGAAAATGTACCATGACTTCAATTATTTGGTTTATCTTTCTTTGTGGCTTCTGGCTGGAAGTCTGGAAGCTTTTTGGCGTTTCCCAGATCCCTCTGTTAACCCATGGGAAGAGCATCACTGAGTGACTGGGAGCTGGGGAAACTCCGCTAAATGTGAAAAGCCGTGGCCAAAACAAAACACGCAGACTGAAGCAAACAGTCTTGTGCTGGCAAAACTGAGGTGGTTATGGTTGCCTTTCTAATTTCTGTGCTTCTGGGACATGACTAAGCAGCTGATAGTCCATAGTCCATAAAAAGGCAGATTTTTAACCTCTGCTAGTAGAGGTTAAAGCACAAGTGACCCCAACATACTTACCGGACCTCAAGTACCATGGGACGTCACGTCTACCCTCTTACCCTTCTGAGCTTTCCAAGTTGGAGAGACCCACATTTCTGTGCAGTTTGACTCAAAGCACATCTGCGTGCCACTTCCCTGGCGCTGTTGTGTGGGTTCTCCATGAAATAACCAAGAAATAGTTTTCTGCTGAGAAATATAAGGGAATCTGGCAGGCCCATGAGTATGGGAAAAAGAAGTCACACAGTTTCACAGCATTAAAGCCACACGTTAAATAGCCAGCTACGCTCATCTGTAAGGACAAATAGGACCTTCACACCAAAAAGCTCCTCTTCCTGTCTGTTGGACCACAAAAACCATGCTGAAGAAACACAGAGCCACACCTGGTGCTCCAGGGATTGTTTTTCAGGTTGCTAGAAGAGGAAAGTAACAGTTTTTAACACAGACAACGTATCACAGGATCAAGCAGGTCATTACACACCTGTTAAATTTTTTGTACAAAGTAAGCCTTAAAATGTGTTGAAATTGTGCTTGTGTTTAGAAACAATAATAAGTGGCAAAGACAGGCACATGGAAAATACAAATAGAAGCAGTTTTGGTTTAAAGGCAGGAAGGCATCGTGATTGGGAAAGGGCCAGTCTGAACCGTCTGTGCCCAAAGCCCGAGAACAGGGACCCCAGGGTGATGTGAGCCCCCTTCTCCCACCCCCATCCCCACCCAGGTGGCCCTGTGGTGCCAGTTTAACTGACCAGGGACGTGGCTTTCTGCTCCTCTTAGCTAAATACACCCCTTCTACCGCATGTTCATGGGTGGGAAACCATGAAGGATAAATGAGACTTGATACATGCATATGATCCCCTGATGCCTTGGGGGCCCTGCACTGCCGCTGGTCCCTAAGAGCACATTGTCAATGGCAGCAAGCTCTGATCTCATCTTTTGGGCTTCTCCAGGTGACCTGCCCTTGCCCAGAAGGTGCAGAAGCCGATGCCTTTTGTATATTCACTTGAGAGCTTTGTCTTGAGTAGTCTTGTCTAAGGCAGATCCATGGCTCATTTACTGTGCCAACTGGACCTGCCATAAATGCAATGAGCCACAAACATCCTTTTCGTAAGTAAAACAAATTTCCACTTAAGCATCAGCTTAAGGTCTTGTTACTCTCCTTGCTCTGAGTAACTGTTTGACTCTTTGGAATAAAGTGATCAGGTATTCCGAAAATTAAATTAATTGCCAAATACATGCAGGGTCACAGAGTAATTCTGAGACAAGGAGTTAGTCTTGTGTCCTTTTCCTTTGTATTTAAGATAACTTTCATTGTGTACAGAGCATATCTGAGATAAAATTTGCAGTAAACACACATTAGTACTAGATTCTGTGAGACAACATATTTTTGTCTTTCCCCCTGCCCCCTTAAACTAGGGCTTTAAATGAATCCTTCCATAATTCTCAAGGTCATCGTTAAATATTTTAAATAGTTGGTCAGATGCCAAGCTCTTTTCATTGCCTAAATTTCTCTCCTTGGAGAATTATTGCAGACAATGAAATGTGGAATCTTCAACATTTGTGTCAAAGAGAACCCTACCATGACAAGGGATTTTGTAAGTCATGAACTTTACTAAAGTTTTATATTCTATTGAGTAGGACAAAGAGTCTTGCAGTGTATTTAATCACCAGATCTCTGTGGCATCCTGTACTGTCATTGTTATAGCTTTTATTTATTAGGGAAAAGGAGATCTCATTTCTGTGTTTTGTTTTAAATTTGGGCTGAAACCATCTGTAGTCCTTAGAAATATCTGGATCAAACAATTGCATGCCATGGTAAGGCTTGATGGCCTCTCGTGCTTTCAATGTTACAGCACACTTTCCAGGAACTTCCATGGGGCTGGGGAAGATAAAATGGCCAAATCGAAAGGAAAATAAATTTTTCCTTTCTTCAGTTCCCAAGCGTGGTGCATTGATTTGCAGTGAAAGCCTATTCATGACAGTGAGAGAAATCCTCAGCAGTTTGGGTCAAGCCTTGATCTACAGTGAAATATATGAGCAAGCCTCAATCTTGCCATACAGCTTGGTTTCCTGTTTTCTCAATTTTATACTGGGAAAAAACTAATTAAGTTCTTTCTGTAATACACTTTTCAGCATCGCTTTCCTTATGGAAGGAGTTGAGGTGGCTTGAATGACGCTGGCAGATAGGTAGCAGTGACAGCTTGTACCAGGCAGATACCATAGCTACACTGCATATGCAGGTTGACCAAAAAAGTACAAATGACTGATGTGGCGTTTGCCTGCTTGTGAACTCTTATTCCCTTGGAGGAAGAAGTAAGCAGAATTTTCTGCAGCTGGATTATGAACAGATTAGGCATTTATCTTCCTCTTCCCAGAACAAGCGAGCATTATTAGCCGGAAAACAGATGAACCTGTACATGACGGAATGAAATGCAGTAAATTTTTGTTTCCTTCAAAGCCCTACCTTTGATTTCTGCACTTGGTTGATACTCCAAAGTGGCTGGAAAGAATTGGGCATTTACCCCCGTTACGGATCTGCGGGCTGGGCTGGTATTCATTTCCCTCGCCTTCCCCGTAACCGTCGGGGCCGGGTTTAAGCGGGTAACGTGCCCCGCGCTGGTCGGTGCTGCCCTGTGCTGCCCTCGATGCTCCTGCTGGCCACCGCGGCCACCAGGGAAGGGCCCACACCGGTGGCCTGGCAGCAGGACACAGGGTGGTTCTGACCTCTGCGGGGGACACGCCGTGACCACCGGTGTGGCCTCCGACAGGGGCAATGAAAAGGCTACATGGGGATGTCTGTGTCTGCCCTGATTTAATTAGCGTCGGCAATGATCTTGAAGGATTTCATGAAACAGATTATGAAAGGCATTTTACTTTGTAGAGGAAACAAAGAACTTTTATTTTGCAACGAGTTAATCCTTTTTCCCCCTCCCTTTGTTGCTTCCCCCTTTAAGGAAAGGAGAGAGTAGAAGCTGTGCTTAATTTCTTCTTTCATTCCCTTGCTCTTAATGAAAATTCAGGTAGACCATAATTCAAGAAAGCACATCCCATACAGTCAGGAGAGAAGAGTCCTTCTGGCAAAGTGGGTAACTTAGAAATGTGTGTGTGATTGCTCTCAGTTCAGCCAAGTTTCTGAAACCACGTAGTGCACGGGCAGTTCGGGAACAGCCCCCGCACGAGGGTATTTAGCTGCTGCAGAATAAATTGTGCGTGTGTTTGTTTCGGCACCACAGGCAAGTGGGAAGTGTTGCCCTTTGCTTTTCAGGTGCTCCTTCTGTAGTCTGAAAAGTATTTTTGAAGCTGGAAATTAAGGTTCTCAGGGAAAAAAGATAGTATGGTCTTAATACAGTCTCAACGTTTTTAACCTCACAGCTTTAGCTGTTCCAAATGCATTTACCTGATGGGTTTATATGTGACCATGTTTGTTTGAAGGCAGCACATTTTGGCTCCCTAGATATTATCTTACAGCGAGGATCAACATTTTTAAGCATGGATTTGCACAGCCAGTAAATAACGCAGAGACGGTGAGTCTCACAAGGTTTATCGGAGGCTTGCGTGGAGCCATCCATCCTGCAGCCCCAGAGGAGGCTGCAGCGATGCCTCTGGTGCTCCCTGCATCCCTGCATCCCTGCAGTTCTGGGCTGTTGGCGTGGCTCCCAACTGGCACAGCTTTATCAGGGAGGCAGAAGGTGGTGGCTGCAGACCTGGCTAGCTAAAACCGTGGCTGCTACAAACAGTAATGCAGAGATGGTGCTCAAGAAGCATATCACTAGGGATGTTATTTTTTTATGATCTCTCTTCTGCCCTACTCAATATTTGTTTTACACAGCTGCTTCCAACATCTGCTTTTCATCTCTGCTCTTTATCCATGTAGGTATTCGAAAATGCCTTTCTTCTTTCAGCTGCTTTATGTGTCTTCTGTCTTGTCAATGTATGTGTCTTGTGTGTCTTTATGTGTCTTGTCAATGCAACGTACAGCTAATTGAATTCAAAAATAATTTAAAAATAGGTTATTGCATATTTTACACATAAATAATTAAAGGAGTAATGTCCCCTGCCTTCCACATAAAGGAAGATGGGGGAAAATAGCAAGATGAGCCTGAAATTTCTCAGGAATCTGAAGGTAGGCTGAGCCCCTGTTCTGTAGGTTCAAGTTGAGGTCTTTTCCCACCTTTCTACCTGATGGTTCCAAGCTGCTTTCCCAACCTCCAACCTCTCCCTTCCTCACTTTAGGCCATTAGGACCCAAGCTGTGGTTTTAGCCTTTTAGCCCAGGATCCATCTTCAGAACATCAGGCTTCCTAGGTGGGCAGCTTCTTCAGGCTGAGCATCTAGCCGTAATGTCAGAAATAGCTGATTCTTTGGCTTTTGTTGTTACTTGGCAGGAAAATGTTGCTGAGCAGCACTGCTGCCCTGCAACAGTGGGTCTTGGCAGCTCTGCTTTACCCAGCTATGATTGATTAGGAGGTTTGCACGTGCAGGGGGCTGTGTTTAAGCAGATATCCCATACCAGTTTCAGCCTGCAATTTTCTTCCCTTCTCTCCTCCTTCTCAATAAATGCAGAGTTGTTGCTTTTGGATAAAAGAGGCTGCAGCTCTGAGGCATTTCTCAGAAAGAAAATACAACTTTTGACCTCAGCAAGGAGCAGAGTTTTGCCTAGATTGAAGGTCAGCAGCTCACAAGCCACACAAGCTAAATACACTGATGCCTCCTTCCTCTGATACTCACTACAGCCACCTCAGATAAAAGCCCTTTTTCTTCTTGGAAAGTCCCTCTCCTTTTGATGGTTTTTCCCATTCTTTGTGATTTATTTCCTTGGACAAAGTTTGCCCTTTGAACAACATCCCTCCACGCTACAGTATCTGTATTTCTGCAGCTGAGCTTCTCTTGCATCTTGAATCAGCCATGGAACAGGCAAATCTGCATTTTCTCACGTAGATGAGCCGCAGTGAGGACAGCCACTAAAGCCCCACAACTGACTTCTATTAGGCAGAAAGCACTCCCACACTCAGGTGGGGTAGTCTGAAACATCACCAACCCTTCCAGGCTGGAGGGCTGCATGGGGTTTGCATCCCTCCTCCTCCTCCTCACCTTCCTCTGAGCTACCTGGGCAAACAGCCCATCGTAGGGAAAAAAGACCGGAAAAAAGCTGCCAGGTCATGGTTCTGTCTGGTGTCTAAGACGCATAGGGGGTTTCAAGGAAAGAAACATGGAGTGGAATTGGCGCCAGGTGGGCTCAGGGTCTGCAAGCCCTGGTGGTCCCAAGAGCAGCCCTCCAGCAGAGCAGCACCAAGCTCGGTATCCGCCTGGATTCACATCCGCCGGTTTTCTTTAGTAGACAAAGGAAAATCTGATGTGTTTATGCGTGTTAGTAGATCTGAAAATGTAAACTGTGGTAAAATATCTGCTTATAGTGTGACCTCTTAACCTGAGGGGGTTTTCTGTTCTGGGGTGAATTCCAGCAAACCACTGTGCTGCTCTGTTTACAAGGAAAATGCCTGCTTTCTGCGTTCTCAGGGCTACAGCGTGTCTCATTTAAAATCCTCTTTGGGAAAACAGACTAGTTAGCATTGCTCACCCCAGAAAAGTTGCAGCAAATAAATATTCCTACTTCACTACTTTAAAAAAGAAGAAAGGAAAAAAAAAAAAAGAAGAAATTCCCTAAAATCAGATTTAAATAATCGTTTGCTCCCTCCTCAGGTTCTGTATCACTTCTGATACAGAATCATCGAGGTGTTTGGATCCTGTACCCAAAACCAGTGCCAGGGCTGGGAGCAGGCAGCAGGGCCAGTGCCCCCTTGCAGCAGGAGCCCCGGGGCATCATTTCTAAGGAGGGATTTAGCCCGCTGTGGGGTCTGGCCTGCACAAACTGGCAGCCGGACTGACAAACCACCCTTCCAGAAGGGTGCTGGCTCCCCACCGTGGCAACAAGCGTGATTTTAGCTGGCGTGGCGAGCCACACGGAGGTAGAAGCAGGATGGAAAGGCGCTGGCTGGCTGTGGGGTGCTGGCACCCCCAGCCTCCTGCCAGCTCCATCGCCCCTTCCGCAGCTGCTCTTACAGGAGCTGTTTCAGCAAAGGGCCAGGGTAAATTGCAGTTCTTGTAAATGACAGGCAGGGTCCCACACTTCCCAACGGTGACCCCGCTCTGTAAACAGACTTCTGTGTGCCTGGCGGCAGATCAGAGCCATGCTCATCAGTCCATCCAGCTCTGCAGCAAAGCTCCACAGCACACTCAAAGAAAAGCCAAAAACAATATGTTTATGAAATCCAAACATCAGAAATATATTTTATTTACACTGCTGCCACTGAAAGGAGAAACAGATGCTTCTGGTTTGGGTGCTTGTCCAACTTAATTTCAGAAAATATCGGAGATGTGAGGGAGGAAAAAAAAGGAATCGCAATGTACAGTCCATCCCATCTCCAGTTTTAAAAGTCATAAATTGTTCATGTGCTGCTACACCAAACGGAGATGGGCTCGGCTTTGCTTTGTCCCTAGGTGGCCTGATGCCATGGAGTAAATTGTTGGTAAACACCAACGCAGTGAGACAGCCGCACCAGCACTGCTGCAGCAGCTCCCATGCATGCCCTCACGCCGCATTACCCACGGAGCGAGAGCAATCCCAGCCCAGGCCCAGCAGGGCAGGCAGTCTGCAAGCGGCCGGAGCGCTGGCACTGCACTTCAGCAACACCCAGCCAAGGAGCACGTGTTGGAGCTGAGCATCAAGGGCAGCCCAGAGCCTGCTCCCAGCAACGTGAAGGCTGCAGCTGGGAGAGCGCTGGGATGTGCAAAAGCGTTGTACACAGCTCAAATGGACCCTTGGCACAGGGACTTTGGTTGGATAATTATCTTTATTGCCATAAAAGGTAAAAAGAAAAGATGAAGCAACATATTAAGCAGTGCTGCTGGCACACTGTCTGTCTGAGCAGTGCCTGGAGAGACAGTACCCAAAAAAATGATGAGGGCAAGAGCC
>JAVJGJ010000034.1:22624056-22645582 GCA_035590215.1 Microhierax caerulescens
CTCAAGGCTTTGTTAAAACATGTCTCATTTTTTAAAATCCACTATCTGCATGGATCAGTTTTGTTCTTTGTGATCAGCCCACCAACGTGAGCTCAAGCTCATCAGGGTGAAGGGATCAGCACCTCTACAGCATTTTAGAAATGTCACTGGGAGCCCTGTTCTGCAGCATGCTCAGGTCCAGGCGTTTAACAGGGCTGGCTTCTCAGGGGAGCAAAAGGCTTTGCAATCTCCAACAGCAGCAGAAGCATATTCTGGCCATGGCCGGAACTGGTCACCATGTGAAACCAAGAAAGATGTGTTATTTTTCAGCTTCTGCTTTCTTTCTCAGGGAACTGGAAGTAACACTCTCACAAACACCAGAAGTCAGAATGCAAATGCAACTGGCAGAGAGGAAACCCACATCTGGATTAAAAGTTTTTTTAAAAAGTGCTCTTAGACCAAACTATAGGTCTACCCATGTTCAGTATTAATTTCCATGAGTATCAGTGTTTATTTACCACAACCCAAATGGGACACATTCATTCTTCAGCATTGGCTGTATAGCAAAGTAATTGCTTGCCCTAACTCAGATAATCCTTGAGCCAAAGGAGTATCACTGCAAAAGGAGTATCTTTGGGGCAAAGATAATCAGCCCCAGTGGCATTTATTTGCCATGGCTGCAGCATGCAAGGGAGAGCTCCCCAAACCAGGTCTGTATAAATGGGCATCATATGGCAGGGGTGGCAGGTGGAAGGTCCCATTGTGGGACAAGGTCTGGAGCTGTCCGTGACTTGCTGCCTCCTCCCAGCATCGCACTGTGCCACAGCATCTCCCAGAGCAAACCGGGAAGATTTTCTTTTTGGCTGGCCTAAACTATTGCTTTCCCAGAAGAAGGCTTGATGTCCAAATGAGAATGATGATTACCCCTGCCAGAAACGATTTCAGAAATGATACAAGAAAAAGGTCAAGTGAGCAGAGCCACAAACCCCCAGGGCAGGACGCGTCGGGGCACAACATGCCCCTCGTGCAGCCGGGGCTGCTCCGTGCCATGCGGGTCTGGCTGCATCTCGAGCGAGCACCTGGTGCTGCTGGCTGCTCCCAGCCTGGAGCCGCAGTGGCCAAGTACCTTCTGCACTTTTGAAAGCACTCGGTTTCATTATAAAACACTGTCAAAGCTATTTTAAATGTAATTTGGAGAAATTCCTGCAAATTAAGGAAAACAGAGCCAGCATCTGTTAGAAGGATGTTGTTGCTCCTCGTTTTCCATAATTGTGAGGCACTGATATGTCAAAATAGCAATATTTTCCAAGACAGCTCAATGTCTTCTAGCAACGTAATTTATTTCGGGGAGCAAATTGATCTCTTGAATTCAGTCTGTTAATGTGGGTTGTGTGAGTCCTTTTGGGGGATTATCAGTGCTTAAGAAGATAGATCTCTGAAAGTGACCTAATTGCAGAAGGGTACTTTCCTGTCTGACTTTCCTTCTCAGAAATGACTCCCTGGATTATTATCAAACTTTCTTCGAAAGAAGCTTCCCAGCAAAGGCATGAGGAGTGTTCCAATTCTTGCCTTAATAATTGAGGCAAACATGGTGTTTAGCCTCAGCTGTATATTTGAGCTGTTCTGGTAATTTCCTGGGAATTTCTCTTTTTGTGCACCATCAGGTATCTATTCTGAAATCTCTTTTATTTCAACTTTCTGCTCCTATAGTACTACCACAGCGATGTGATTCCTGACCGACACACACTTAAAAACATTGACACGTAACCTAATTTTCTTCCAAGAGGTAAAGTTTGCTCTTATCCTAGATCAGTGCAGTGACCTCTTGGGCTGAACAGCCAGAAATCACCTGCTGGGAGCAACTTCTGCATGGTGAGAAAAGTCACAAACAGAAGGTTTGCTTGGTGCTGCCACCCCAGAAAGAGGGCTGTGCTGACCGCTGCCTCGGGACTCACGTGCTGGAATTGCTTATCTGCTCAGGGGTGCATGAGCTCTGTGTTTGTCAGTAGTACAAGATAAACTGACAGGGCCATGAAGCTTCAGGGTGTTCAAACGGCAGATAAGGAAAGGCTCGGCCAGGATTTCACACCCCTGCCCACTGGGGCTGGTGCATGTTCTGCAATTTATTTTACACTGCTTGGCAGCTGTTGAAAAAGAGAACTTGCACCAAAGCTCACGCCTGAGCCAGGCTGCCGGGCTGCTCAGCCATGCAAAGCTCTCGGCGCAGCCCAGCTTGGTTGGGCTTCGGTTTCACCCCTGCCCTGCTTTTAGGATATTCGCAACCCGGCTGGTTTTCCCAGTTGGCCCATTATCTTGTAGCCAGGGATTTTTTCCAGCTTTAGAGAGATTTGTCTAAGGTTACCAATGCCTAAACAACAGCTGTTTGTGCGGATGTGCGTGTGGCCTGCCTGCCCTGCTTTCTCCATCACCATCTCGCGCTTGCCCCGTGCTGTTTGCTTTTGTTGACAGCTCCTTCCCAGCCCCACCACTGACTGTGCACCTGGCCACCTGGCTCAGAGCTTCTAGCAGATCTCCCACAGACTTTCTGTCATTCTGCGTGGACCCCTGGGCCTCACATCACTTCAAAACACCCCTTAGAAGCACCACCTGATCTGCACAGCAGGTCTTACTCTTTTGTAAGGCTCTGGAAGGACTCTTATGTTGTCCCCAAAAATGTTGGTTTCTGTTGCGTCTTCAAAATACACCTTCCTCAGTAAACACAAACCAAAGGTCTGGTACCCGCCGCTACATGTGCAGCAGCTGGAGGTAAAAGCATTTATGAGGGGGACATCGGGCATGCCCTGAGGCATTACTGTTTAGCAGAGGTGTCCCCTTGCCAGGGCTGGGTGCCCCCTCACTCCCTCCAGCCGGCACAGGGGCTGTGGGAAGTGCAGGACACAGCTGTTGCCAGATGTGCCTGCCTGCCTGCAGCTGCTGCCCTGCACGGGGCTCTGTCCTGCCCAGCGGTACCTTCCACTGGCCATCCCCACCGGTTTGCAACCCAGCTGCAGGGGACAGGGTTCCTCTCCCCACACCCCAGAGAAGGCTTCTGTGGTCAAGGAGAGGATGGACCGGGCTTCCTCAGGCACCCGAAGGAACAGCAGTGCCCGTGTAACCAGGGGAAGTGCTGTAGTTCTTTGGTGCAGAGGATAGCTCCAAGCCTGGGCAAAGACAGATGGGTCCTTGAACCCTTCGCAGAGAGCGACCTGACCTCACAGCCACAGCTATGTGAATGATCAAACATGTGGGTTCATGAACCAGCCCAAATCACTTGGGGAATTGCACTTCAAGTGAAAAAGAAAAATAGCCCGTGTCTATTAGTAGAGCTGTAGAGAAATCCCCTTTCTTTTAAAGCTTCATAGGAGGATGCAGACAAAGGGAATGGAGGGTCTGACATTGACCGCAAAGCCCTCTCGAGATTCCAGCTATGCAAATCTCTCCGCAACCCAGTCTTCTGCCCCAGCTTCAGGCTGGAGCACAGAAATTCCTTGTGGAGCATCTCCATCCCCTTTAGCCTGACCACTGCCCAGAAAACCCTCCTGCTCTCAGGAGAGATGCTGGCAGCAGGTCATGCATGGGGACGAGTTGTTGTGAGCACAAAGGTTGTACCAGCACGGGAAAAGCTAAAAGCCGCTCAGCTCTTGGGGATATTTCAACCCATCGCTGCAGGGTGTACACCAAGCAGCACCTCAGCCCTGGGTGACAGGAGGAAGGTCTCCCCTCCACAGCACCCACAAGCTGTGCACTGACAGAGTGAGTAGACCCTGGATCATCAAGCTCCCTGGTAGCTTTCTGCTGACAGGGGAAAAGGAAGGCTTTCTATTTATCAGCTTTATCATCCTGTGTAAGGTTTGTTTCCTTTACATTTGAGAATGTGATCAGAAGTGGGGCTGATGGGCACAAACTGCTGGTAGGCGTGCAACACCAAAAATGTTAATTGGCTTTCACTGCTTCAGTTTAGGACAGGAGGTGCAAGCATGCAGCACTGCCTCTCTGTCATTTGCATTTTCTCTGCATCCCTCTTTACCACCTGAGTCAAATGTGGTCTATGTGTTCACTAACAAAAATCTTGCAACTTTGGCTGTGGTAAGGTAGATCTCAGCTAGGTGAATCCAATACTCATCATTTTATTTTACGCCTATCTTAGCTTCTATGAGCTTATGACACAACTTTGGAAGCTTTGTTCCTCAAACCATGTCAGATGGGGGAAGTTTCAAGCTGCGCTGCAGGCCTGATCTGCAGTCACTGAAATGAGAGACAAATCAGGCCTCCAACTTGAACACAGATGAGAAAGTCCCTGCCAGGCTGTTCCTCACCTTCCCTGGCACTTTGCAAATCCATCAAGGCGGTGATACAGCAATCAAAGCAATGAGAGCAGCCATGGTTATGCAGTGTGTAGTTACTTTTGCAGAATGGGGACAGTCCCTAAGCTTTGGGTTTCTTCTTTATTATATGTTTTTATTGCTGAAGTCTATTTGGGGGGTTCATTTGTCTTTCAGAGGAGTGTGCAGTTAGAAGATGCTGAAAAAAATCTCAGAGCTGTGGGATTACTTGTTTCTATGTGTATATTCCTCAGGGTTTGAATAGGAAAGGTCACTAAAGAGTTTGGTGGTTCTTAATACGTACAAGAGAGACAGCAGGATAACAGGTCACCCAGCTCTGGAAACAGCCAGGTTGTTTCCTGCCAGGCTCTACAGATAACCTAGATTTTTTAGTGGTTTGTTTTGGTTTTTTTTTGATAGCTCTCCATCAATGACTTCCCAGAAAATACACTGTTGTGAAGAAGTCCCCAACACAGTATTCTGGGATTCCTGTAAGTTTCCTTTGGCTGGAGTAAGCTGATAACCATCATCAATTGCTTTGCTTTTGATGGGGAGTGCTTTAGTATTAGCTTCAGCTAACATATTTTTACTTGCTAGCTTATTTAAGATTAGTAAAATGTTCATTCATACTATGGAAATGAGTAACTTGGGATGGAGGAAAGATGTCTCGACCTCTTGCTTTGCACAGTGTGAGAGTCTCCGCTCTGCTTAGTCATCATTTTGTGGTGTCTTATAGTAAACGACTGACTTTTTCCAGAGCATGTGAAGTTTGGGTGTTTCTGAATGTTAGAATAACAACTGCTTTGGTGCTCAAAAGCCGACAGGAAGGAGTGGATGGAGCTATTTAAAGCCTGACCTCACAGTCAGCTGAAAGACGCGTCTTGGCATTGTAGGACAGTAAGACAAACTCACTGCTTAAATGTCTCCTATCCCAAAGGTTTCGAGGTAAGACAGAAAAGGCACAGTACAGCAGAGCACAGGAGAGCTCTCTGCAGGGAATTTTCTGTCGAGATTTTTGCTTTAAAGACAGTGATATAACAGCATAATCTATTTTGTAGTGAAGGAATAGGAATGCTGCCCAGTCTCCCATGGATCTGAAAGCTTGAACGCAGGAGAGCTCCCAGTGGTAGGGGTTGTGAGGCTCATCACATTCAGGACCACCAGGTTCCCAGTCACCAAGCAAAAGTCCCAATTCCTGGCTTTCATCAGCACCTTCAAGTATTTCCGTTTTGTTCCCTGGCTATCTGAAATTGCTGCAAAGCATCGACCATTCCCTTGCCATCACAGAGCAGGAGCTGGGCGGTTAGTTAGGACAGATTTCAAGTATTGCAGGGGGCTTGCTGGCATCTCAGCGTGGTTGATGAACTCTCCGTCTTCAGAACTCAGTGTCACCTTGTGCTCAGCTTCCTCGCTTTTCTGCGCCGCAGTACTGTTGGTTTGATTTCAATACTGCTGTGGATATACAGTTTTATCAGACACAGAGGTGACACCCATGCAATAAATTCACTGCAAGAACTGTTTTTTAATTGCTATCAATATATCTGGATAGAAAAAGAACTATTTAAAGCCTTAAAAAATAAACAACAAATTACAACCATTAGAAAATGCCCTCCCTTTGCTGTTACACATTCATCACCCATCTCCTCGCAGAACACCTGGGGAAAGCTGGAGGGCGGTGGGAATCCTGACGGGAACCGGATCCCCTGACCAAGGTTAGGGAACAGTCTACAACCAAGGACACTGAGCAGCAACCTGAAGAAATCACCCCACCTTCCCTCTTGCCCGCTCAGCACCTCTCTCCACTTGCTGCCCAGGCAGCATTTTTGGCCTCTTGTAGCCACTTGACACCCCCCAGAGCCAGGACAGCGTCCAATGTGCTACACAGCAGGGAGGCAGTCCATCTTGCACAGGGACCAATTCAAAAGCTAAATCAAATTATTTTCCATGAAAAATAGCATCTCTTCTGCTGAATCCACTTGTCCTCACTTCCTCAGAGCTGAGCTTTGGACTCATCCATTCGCATATTCTTGTCAACGTGAAGCTCAGCTAACGCTCTGGGCGTTCGGGAGAGTAAAGCAGGCAGACACCGTGGTTTCCCCTTGCCTGGTTTCCTTCTGCTCAGAAAGAAGCAGCACTGCTCTACAGCTGCTGCAGTAGAAGGGTGGCTCAAAGCCCAGTGTCCCCACATCCCCCTGGGCAAGAGAGCAGCAGGTACCACCCACGGCACCTGCTCGTACACACGCAGCTTGGTGCTGCCTCGAAGCAGTGCTGGGCATCCTCACTGCCAGACGCAAGTAGATACCCGCAGCGTTTATGGGCTACCTTCTTATGTGCTTACTGCTTAAGCCAAGACACGCTCGGTGTTTGCTTTCATCAATTTCATAAGAAAACGATTGTTCTAGGGCAGAGGCACTTATCAGGAAAATTGGGCAGGAAAAATGTGTGAGCCAAGTGGTAAATTCAAAGAATCAAATTCCAGTATGCCTTGTGTGCCAAACGTGGCTCCGGTTTGCTCGTGAACGCTCAGCCACCTGCATGGGCTTCTGTAGGAGGTGCCAAAAGTGTAGCAGCTCCTCAGAAGAAATACACATTTGTAATAACACACACGCTTTAACAAAACAAGGTTTTATTAATTATAGCACTTCAAGTAGTATTTTGTCTCTCCTGAAAGTGGCTTTTCAGACTTTCAGAATGAGAACTAAGAACACTGTATCACAGTGCATCAAATTATTCAGACATCATTCTTGCAGAAGGAATTAATTTTGTTAGGCAACATGCATCAAAGTCTTTGTAAAGTGACTTGATTCCATTTCTGTTCTGCTTTTACTGGATACCCAGTTCTTAGCAACATTTTCCTTTTAGTCTTCTGAGAAACAATGTCAAGCACTCGCTTCTGGCCCTGCACTGTTTGCAGCATCTCTGACACTGCTGATATTCCATGTAAACAAATGCACTTAGTCAGATAACTTCTGTGAATGCTGATAACAATAATATTCATAGTTTTTTGAAGTGTATTGCTGCAGCCAAAGGGATTAGAATATTTGTAATTATTTTAGCAGTCATAAGTAAGAGCTCAGTATATTAATCTCTTGGAGCCAGCCAAGTACATCTGCATTATTATTATTATTGCTTGATTTTTGATGTAGAAGCAAAGATTCGGCCTTTTGCCCAGACAGTGTAGCAAGGATCGTGAAGGAACAGAAAGCGGAGGAGGAAAGGAAGCAGGAGGAATCTCTAAAACAACTCTGGAGACACTAAACTGGGTATAGTCATGTAAAAACCATTTTCATTGGAGTCCATGTCAGAAAAAATGTACTTGAGAGATCTCAGAGATCCCAGTGGAAGATGCGTGCTCCTCGGGCTGGAATATTTGCCTTTCACTGAAATGGTGCGCCCTTTATCTGGGTGTAAAAGAAGCACGGAGCCTGGCTGGAGGCAGGCAGTCCGGAGAAGGGAAGGACACCCCACGGCTCACCACCTCCAGCCCAGCAGCACGACCCGGTTTCACTGCCTCTTTTTTGGGTGTTGTCTTTCAGTCAAGTTCATCTTGGCGTAAGGAAAAACCACTTCTGAGGCCAACTACAAAAAGCACGATTGCAAAATTTAGAAACTGTCTGGTGAGCAGAGGAAAGAGCAGTGAACTCCGTGCTTGGTCTTTGCTCTGGGTTTGTAAAGTCTGATCTTCAGTTGACAGCTCCTGTGCCTCCGGTCACCTTGGACTACAGGCCACTCAGGAAGGTGGCAACAGCTTCAATTTTCAGCTCTAATAGTCTAAATGCTGAGTAACTAATACCAGCAGGGCACATCAGGTATTCACTGGTACCAGTTGGAGTGTGAGGACCTATTGCACACTAAAGGAGGGAAGGTTAGAGCTGAAATCTATCATGCTTGGATTTTGTGCCCCATGTCCTTCTTGTTCTCAAGTGGGCAGAGGCTTATTGCTGTGTTCAGGCGGGCAAGGTGTACTGAAGGTCTGGAAGCATGACGGAGGGAGGCTGCATGTAGTGTATTGGCGATTAGTGCTTGAGGGTTGGCTTATTTCATTTTTCTTTCCACCTTTTACGATCTGTGTGTTGCAGAGCGTATCACAGAGGTTCAATCTCTCAAAACCACAGTCTTTGCTTGAAGCTGGAGGCTATCTCCCATGCAAAGGGCAAGAGTAATTGGAAGTGCTACACCCACTTGTGCGTGGGCGAGCGTCTGAGCTATCTGGGGTACTTTGTTTTGCTGATAACCTCCCAGTGCTTTGAGGTTACCCCAGGAATCATCAGCTGGGTAGCAGCTCTGTTACACATCCACCTGAGCTCCAGTGCCGTCAGAGCGGCATCGATGGCCCTGGTCTTCTGCACCACTTCCAAGGGAGCTGGAGCAGCACCACTAACCCCAGCACATCCCTCCCTGCCTCCGAAACCATGGCAACTGAAATCAGTGGTGGTCCCCCTGGGTACAGCACGTGGAGCCCACAGCACAGGGGTTTTCTCAGACTCTGTCCCCACCTTGTAGGGCTGCAGCAAACAATTGCATTCTGCCTTTGCACCTCTTGTTTATTTCTGAAGGGGGATGTGAGAGAAGCTGTTTATTACTTTGTTGTAGCAACCTCCCAGCAATGGCTCCAGGTGTGTACTGAGGTGCGGCAGCTCAGCCCCGCTCTGTCCTGGGGATTCTCATGGTGGGGCTGATGCCACCTGCGGGACAACCCAGCCAGGCTAGGCCAGCTTGGTGCCCACCTTGTCTCTCGATCCTTCCTGCTGAGTCTGGTGGGTCACCTGGGTTAGAGAAATTTTAGGGCATAGATCATGTCTTCAGCATCAACTACACAGCTTTTGGCTCAATGGATCCCTGCGTAATCCTCTAAGCACCCTTTTTTTATAAAAAAAATATCTTTGGGTTGCTTTAGTTTTTACAACCATTCATGAAATGTCATTTGTTTCACCTGTACAGTAAACAAACTCTAGTTCGCAAACGATCAAAGCGGTGCTGTAAGGCTGCCACCATGAGCACCCACCGCCCAGCTTCGTTGTGTTCCCTGCCAAGGGGCTGCTCAGCCCCAAGCTCCTCACAGTCACCAAGGCTAAAGAGCATCAGCAAACAGGCAGGCTTAACTCAGCGGTGTGCCAGAGCACGAGCCTTGGTCCTGCTCGTTGCTCAGTTTTCAAACCCGTAGTTTGAAATGGCATTGAAGTGTCTGTCTTCTGTCTGGTGTCCCAGAGTGCTTCCCCTGGGACGACGTGCTACTTTGTTTTTAGTCTAGATCTGTTAGACATGCTAAAAAATATTTTGTAGTAGATGTATACATTGACAATCCTTAAAAGAATGCCCAAGAAGTAACTGAGGGATCTGAGAAGGGCTGCAGCCGCGCCGGAGAAATGCAGCAACAGAACGCAGGGGCTGCGGGTGGGAGCAGAAGTGCTGCTGGCCTTCAGGAGGCCGTCCGTCTGCAGCAGGGCGCACTCCGCAGTCACCAGCGTCCAGATGATCCTGGATGTCAGCCTGGCGTTTTTCACCGTCCGTAAATGTCGAGACTCTGTGGGGAAGAAGGTTATCAAGTAAGCCTCGAAGGCAACGCAGCTCAGCAGCAAGCAGCTGACGTGTGTGTTGGCGGTGAGGAGGTTCTGCAGCAGGACCGATGCGAACGCCGCAGGCGAGGTACTGACATCGAAGGTCCACGTGACCAGCTCAGAAACAACACTAATGGCAACCAGGAGGTCTGCCTTTGCTAGGCTCGAAATGAGAACCACAGTGGACTTGGAGGAAACTTTTGCAGACTGCAGGATGATTATCGCATACAAACTGCCCAGCAGGCCCAGAAAAGAGCTGATAGCATTTGAAGAAGATAGGACAAGGTATTGGATGTATTTAAGTACCAGGTATCTTCTGAGATCTTTCATGTGGTCTCTCTCCATAGAAATGCTGGTTAGGGAAGAATACCTACAATACATACAAAGAAGGGCAAATAAAACTAATATTAGTGGGATAGATTCCAGGCAAATTATTCTGTCCCTGCATTTGTACAGACACATGCACTCCAGCATTATCATGGCATTGGTTGGTTACGCAGCTTCAGAGGTGTTCAGTGTGTGAAACCCTCAGACTGCACTGATTATTAAATAAAGTGTATATAAACCTAGGCGATAGCATTTTATTATAATTAACACAGGGGTCATTGAAGGGAACCGGAATACCTCTGGACTAATACTGTAAAAATTAAGGTCGGTATAGGCTACTTTCATTTTGTAAGTTTTTTTCTGCTTGCCTTTGTGGGTCAATTCAAATTTGAAGAATCCATTCTCCAGTGTTGCAGCAAGAAAAAGATTTCCAGTTGTGAGTTGTGCTGAGAAGAGTAAATGAGACATTTTTTACTTACTGTGGGAAAAAAAGTAAGAAACCAAAGGGAATGCTATCCAGGAAATGTCCCAGCAGAATTAGTAGTTGAGAATTACCATACAAACACCCATTTGATTTCCTTTTCCTGTTGTTAGCACAGTTCTTCGTGCACATTCATATGGTGTCCGTAGCTTCTAAATAAAATTGAATACCTGGGCACACTGTGGGAAATGGCAATGAATTACAGATGTTGGGCTGCTGGGGAAAGGTGGGCTCAGCGGTCCCTGCCACCACAGCTTCACAAGCACACAGCTGCTGGCTGCAGAAGCCCATGGGGGGGTAAGTTTTGCTGGGAAGGGATGTGGTCTCTGGTTTGATGTGAGGTTGGTGACAGAATCCCCATGTGCACTGGAGCTCCCTGTCCCGGCCAGTATTCGGCTCAGCGCAGGAGTGGGGCTTCCCGTGCCTCGCCGGCTGCTGCATGGCTGGAAGCTGGTCCGGCTGGTGCCCAGCCCCAGCTACAGCACCAGTTAAAATGTTTCTCTAATGTTCTGATTTTGTATCTACATTTTGGGGGGCAGCAAAATAAAGCCAAGAGCCGTTTCAAGTGTTATTGCTAAAATCATAGAAGCGTAGAACTATGGAATCATTTAGGTTAGAAAAGACCTTTAAGGCCATGAAGTCCAAGCATTAACCCAGCACTGCCAAGTCCACCACTAAATGCATTGTTTACATTTCTTTTTCTTAAGTACTATTAACAAAGCCTGAAAAAGCAAGAATTAGTATAATAGCCTTAAAACAAACAGGAGCTATTTCATATATTGTTTATAACCAAAGAGACCATGAAACATAGCTCAGAATTATGTCCATAAAGATAAAATTCCTGAAATTTAGCACTTAAGGCAATACCTGCAAAATTGCACCTGCAAAATAGTACCATTTAAAACATGATATGTTTAGGCAGGGAAAATCAATCTACATTTAGATCTTTGATGTCTTTGAAATGAAAATTAATTAAAATTTCATTTTAATTCTTGTCCCACCAGTGGGATGTCTCTTGACAACCACTAGCATTTTACTCCTTGGTCCTAACAGAGCTATAATCAGGTACAACTCTTAATTTTGCCCTGAGAGTCCTGTACTCTATGTTTTCAGTTTATTTATTAGTCAAATCTCCTAATGCATCCAGTTGGATGTTATGAACCAATCGTGAGATCTGACCTGGAATTTGAGGGAAGGTTTATAGCCTTGTGGGAAGTTACACAAATGAGCCTTGGGATGAAGGCGTTTGGAGGAGGACAGCACCTGCTGCTCCTGGTGCTTCTGGGTGCCTGAAGACCTTTCGTACTCACCCACCATGGGTTGCTGCAATCTTTTGCAGCCATGGTGTGCTTTGGGGTTGAGTTTCTTTCTTGACAGGCCTGATACAAGTCTCAATTCACTAAATTCGGTGGAAAGAGGTACCTGGGTGATTCACTTCTGCCTGGGGGTCCTTCACATCTCAGTGGGCAGCTTCAAGTGAAGCATTTTGCCTGACTGAGATTAAGTTTGCTTAGCAACTCTTCACAGTCATTTTGTGTCGACATGCTGCAGTAATCTGATAGAGCAGGGCTGTATCCCACGGCTTTACTCATTTCCTATACACCCGAAGTACCTGTCAACTTCAGCTACAGCTTTGCATGACATAAAGAATTGGGTGGAGGTAACTAACAGCTCAGGATCTGACCTTGTATTTATGCAGTCATACCTTAAGCAGGAATGATGTTTGTAGAGTGCCCAGATATTTTTAGGTATTAGCATGATTTGTGTAATGTGGCATCGGAAAGGGCCTAAGTGTGAACAATCCCTGTATGGGATAAGGTTACGATGACAGTAAAAGGCTAATTTGGTTAAATCATAAGTTTCCTATAATCTCAAAAGCAAGGAAGACATTGACAAAAAACTGAATGAGGATTATGTGATGAAGATTAGCATAATGGAATAGCATAAATGTGTAAGGATGACATTGGAAAGACCAAGACACCAGATGAAGTGCAGTGGAGAAGTGATGTATGGGTAAGGAGGAAATATTCCATAAATCCGTTGTCAAAGGAAGACCAAGGGAAGGGTCTGCTCCCTGCAAAGTTTGCATTACCCACCAACTGCTGGTGGCAAAATTAGAAGACAATGATTCTTTTGCTCTGAAAGGCACACTTCTGGCTGGACATGCGCCACAGCGAGAGCTAGAACAGAAGGGCTCCAGTAAGCTTCTTGACTAAACTAAAGGAAGAACAAGATGGATGTTGCTTAGATAAATTCTGTGGTTTCAAATTCCTGAGCTTGAAGTGATTTATCCAAGCGCACTTAGAAAGTCTGAAGCAATTTCAGAGATATTAATGGTTGCCACTGAGAAGTTTTAAAAGACAAACAATAGAAGTTCCAGAACACTTGAAATGGCAAAGATGGGGCTTATCTTTAAAAGACAGGAATGGGGCAAGAGGAGCCATAAAATTGTAACTGTCAGTTCCCTAAAAACTACTAAAACGACCAAGCAATATATCTAAATGGTAAAGAGGAGATAAGGAAGAGCAATGTGGATTTCTCACAAATAAAGCAAACGTAATGAGCCCAGCTTCTGTCTGTATCAGGGTAACAGAGATCTCACGGGTGAGGAGAGAACCAGCAAGTGTCCTGTATCTCAACTATTGTTAAGACTTTCAGTTTTCTTTCATGAGGCATTCTTATAGAGGAGCAGGGTAAGGAAATGTGGACTAAACAAAACTATGATTAAGTCATGTGTAGCTGGATGGGAAACTAAGAAAAGGCTAATTATCAGAAATGAGAGGAATGATGTATCAGGTGAGGCCCTGCAGAGATGTGACATTTTGGGCATTTCATTAACTATGATAAGGAATAGAGTTCATGCTTATTAAGTTTGCTTATCTATCACCATTTAGCTATCACCAGTCTGCAAGTACAGTTTCAGATCCAGACAAGGGCTGGTCCCTGCTATGCAGTGAGTAAGAGGGAAAGCAAACACGTGGGCAGGAGGAGAGTGCGAGCCAGGGGAGGAGGACGGCTGCCACAGGTAGCGCTGCCAGCACAAGTGGGTATCGATACAGCCTGGTGATGGCAACACCCACAGCTGGAGCCAGCAACAGCTGTGTCAGGAAAGGCAGATGCCATCTTGCAGTACATGAACAGGGGAAATGTCTGTAACCACACGGGATGAGCCTCTGATTTTGCCTGGCAGAAGTTAGGTCTTGATTAATGTACGTGACTGAATTTGAGGCCAACAGTTCAAGAAAGATCTTTCAAAGGGACTGAGAGGATCAGAGATTTAGCTAAATGTAACAATGCCATTTCTTTCATATTTGAGCACTGATTTCCTTCTGCATTTTCTCAGTGTTCGTGATGTGAGCACCTTGGAGCCTGTACTACAAAGCTTTTCCAGTACGGTTACCCAACAGGTCTGGGTGGTTGCTTTAGTCCTTGCTTGTTTTTTCTTTTGATGACATGATGGGAAAATGATAATTCTGAGTGATTCCTATGAAAGGTACTAAGCCAGCTTTTTTAACAGTGGGATTCCTGTTGCTTGTTGAAACTTGATTTGTACCAGGTTGACTCATCCAAGATTCACATGCACCTTTTCTCTCTTCCTTTTTTTTAAAAAAAAGTATCTGAGCCAACTTGTTAGTGGAATCCTTTAGGGAAGAGGTAGGAAAAATGTAGTCCTGTACAGCTGAACTGTGATACAGCTCATCTTACCCCAGTTTTCCATAATGATTAACTAGGAAAATGATCCTGCGTTTTTCCAGCGAAAGCAAAATCTTTCTGACATCACTTGTTTGTGCTCTGTGCTCTTTCCATTCAAGGGGCTTTGGCACTAGCCTGGTGCAGCCCCTTTAGTCTATATTAACGTCCCAAGAGGCATCTTTGCTTCACTGCTGAGGTTGCAGGAGGTGATGAAGAGGAGGTTTAATCTCTGAACATTAATGTCTGAGCATTGCCTTGACCATTTCTTTCAATACAGAGCATAAATGAAATTAAGACCTATTGGAACAAAACCATCTGAATCCACAGTGTGAAAGCTCATACAACTCACTAGCCAGAAGTGGAGGAAACCAAGCTGTGATATGTACAGTTGAATACAGATTTATCTTGCTTTCTTACTGATTTAACTTTCTTGTTACTCAAGCATGCTACTTCTCCTTTGGAAAGGTACCTTAAGAATGTTCTATTTATTTTTTTTTTATTGCAGCCTATTTCTGTGCATATTTTCATCAAGTATATTATTGAGGAGACATTATATGCCTCAATAAAGTTCTTTGCTCATTTTACAACTGACTACTGCTGTGAATTGTTGTATGCTGGAAAGCACATGTAACCTGGCCCAGGCTGCTGTGTGCTGAAGATCAGCATACCTGGCCACAGGACTTCAGCTAAATTTGAGGCTGTGATTCCCAGGTGAGGGTTAGTAAATGAACCTAAACTGGTTTGAGCAGCTGAATGGGTGAGCAAAATGTGCAGTTCATTAACTTTGGGATTTTACATCTTCTCTGGAGAAAAATAAACCTTCCTGGAAAACAAACTAATCAAACAGAAGTTTGCCATGCAGATAAAACCAGATTTCTGCAGTGAGTCAGTCTCATTCATATCATCCCACCATCCTCTTTTTTTTTTTTTTTTCTCTTAAGTTCACAAGGAAGATGACTTCAATGGCTGGATTTATGGCACAACTTTATCTTCTCTATGTGAAGCATTTCAACTCTGAGTTCTGGGCACTGGGTACTGCCTTACCTTCCCAGACTTAGCGATAAGCCCATAGGGTCTTCTAATGACGAGTGTTAGGAAAGGGTGCCAGGCCCCTGGTACAGCCGGAGGTGCCCTGAAGCAGCCAGTCCAGATGCTGAGGCACTCAGTGTATTTTTCACGTCTTCACTTCTTAGAGTAATCATTATACATAATGCTGCCAGCATTTTACATAACCCCACAATGACTCTGGAAAGGAACTGAAGTTTCTGGATGGAAGATGCCTTCCTGCTTTCTGTTAGAGAGGTATCAGTCATTTCCTTCCTTCATGCCCCAGGAGACGAGATCATTGCTGTGGCTCCCTTCTGCCTCCCTCCACCCCTTTTACACTATGATTTAATTGTTAAAACTCTCATCCAGAATGTAGCAGAACGAGGTTTGATTTCCTTCTTTGCCACAGGGGATTTAGGTGTTTAGCTCTCAGGGGTGTCCCAACCAGCAGGCTGCAGGTTGTCCTGAGGCGGGGACACTTTCCGTACCACCTAAGGAACCTGGGCGTAGTGTAGGAAAACAGCTGGCACCGTGAGCCAAGGGGCAGGGATCAGGAAAAGGCTCATGGATCCCCACACAGGTAGTTGCAAATGTTTGCTAGGGAAAAGGGCATTCTGGTTTCTGATACTTGCTCCAGATGCTGTTCAGATGCACCTGCCTCACTAAATCAAGCAGAGCTGGGAGACGTTCCCTGGTGCTGGAGCTCAGTGCTGCAGAGTCCTGAGAGAGCTCTAACAGCCCCCAGCACAGTGTTGGCCCCTGCCAATGCACTCCCTCCCGAAGGCTGTGCGGGCATGGGCTGCGCTGTACGGGGAGCACTGCCTGCCCACAGCATGGCTCCGCCGCCCACGCCGCAAGGATGCTTCGAGGGCACAGTCCTCCTTGCCCTAGCGGAGCTCAGTGCCAGAGATTCAGCTGGGGCACATCAATTGTCCGACATAACCTTTACATATATAAGATTAAGGAGTCATTGGATGAAGAACAGATGTAGGAAGAGTGCACAAAGCAGGGTGTGAAGCCACAGGCTTCTCCTTTGGAGAAGGTGGCTGCCAGCACGACTCTCCCGAGCTCCTGCTGCCAGCATCCTCCTCCACAGCCAGCCCAGCAGCTTCCCTCCGGCCGGGCAGCCCTGCCAGCCCACGCCCGGCCTCGGCAGCAGGCACGCTCCATCGGCACAGCCTCCCCTCTGCCCGCACCGACGCAGGGGCAGGCAGGCAGGCAGCTGCCCTCCCGCGCCCAGCCTGGGCAGCAGGGATCGTGCCAGGGATGGGGCCGGGTGGGAACAGGAACAGGGTCTGTTTCCAGAACAGCTGCTTCCATCCTGCCAGAATGGCCAGAATTAGTAAAGGCAGCAATCTGAGCCAATTCATCTATTTATTTACAGTTTTCAAAGCAGCCTCTGGCAGTTTTTATTAGAGATCCCCTGCAGGGATGATTGCTGCCCACGGACAGTGACACTTTGACAGTTTTTGTTTAGTCCTTGTTCCAATGAAAGCTCAGTTCAAGTGCTGAACTAGCACTTTGTGTTTTCAGTACTATTTTTTATCTTCGCAGACTTTGCTCTCCTGAGACACTTTACAAATTCCAGTTAATAATAATTTCTCATTATAGTCTGAGAGGTACACAAAAACATCTCTTACTCTTAAACAAATGCTTCCTTTCAAAATTCCTCCTGGAATTCTGTCAAAGAGTATACGGAAAAGGAGAACAAATTGGAAACCCAGATTACCACTGCATATCCTGAAAGTAATTAAGTGGTATTAGATTTTACTTAGTTTAGAAGCAAAAATACTTACATTTGCTGGAAAAAGCATCCAGGAATAGTTTTCTGCATCACTGTATTCTGTGAATGGTCTGCAGCAGAGCTAAAGCGTGCCATCTCCCTTAGATTGCTTCCTGGGTTTTATATAGGCAAGGCGTACTCAGTACCACGTCAGAGCACGGGGCTACGCTGACAGAATCTGTTTTGCTAGGCAGCATCCCCAGAGCTGGTTTCACAAGAATTGCTCACTCAGATCATGGTAGCCGTAACCTTGCGGCTGTCTGGAAAAATTAATGCCCTGTGTGGAAGAGGAGTCCCAGACACTTCCTTAAATACGTGCCTCGAGAGGGAGCAGATTAGAGGGTGTAATCCTGAACTCGTCTGGGTGTCGCAGGAGCTAACACAGATTATCCATGAGTAAAAAAAAAAAATCATTCCAAGCAAAGAGAGTATGTCCTCTGGCATGAACAGCAGCACTATATCTAGCCAGACTGGGCTGTCCCCAGTAAGTGTTTGTGTTGGTGTTGCCTGGGATACCCAGGTCTGGTGTTGATAATGTTTGCACTAGCCCTGCTCTGTTGTTCCAGGCATGACGGTGGTTGAGCCCAGTTCACCCCTGTTTCGGGGCAGGGGACTCTCTTCACGAGGTCTCGCAGCAGTGGGAGAGCAGAGGAGCATCCCACACGCATCGTGGAGAGTAGCAAACTGGTCTGGTCCCAGCTGTGTGACCACGTGCCGCAGCTCCCAGCCCTGTCGCGGGTGCCGATCTCCTGCCTAGAGTCACCACCCGAAGGCAGGGAACTGAGGGCAGTGATGCTGCGTGGGTCTCTGGCCAACCGCGAGGGCTTGCTGCCGGTCCGACGCCAGTGCTGCCGGAGCATGCCGTTCCCCTCGTCGCTCCTCTGAGTGACGGAAAGCTGTAGAAGGATAAAGCAGCTTGAAAATCCAGGTGCTGCAAAGGGCTGTGGTTGCAGCGGCAAGCTGAGGGCCAGGCAGGGAAGGCAGCCCAGGGTTCTCCTGCCTGCTCAGAGCAGCGGCAGGCCTGGGTTTGCACTGCAGTGCTGGTGAGAGGACACCTGCCGCAGCTGGAGAAAGTCCCTGAAAAAAGGGATTTGACTGGTTGGTGGTTAATGTAATTTGTGCTTTTAATGTATAAATATATTTATTTTAACAACAAGCTAGCTTTTGCCAGAGGCTCTCCATAGCACCTTTACTTTTTAAAACTACTGTTTCTACTACATTTGCTTATTTGCTTGCATGGCAAGCTGATACAGTAGAGAGATCAGCTGCAAGAGTATAAATGCTGCAGACACGCTACACACTTTCTCAGGAGCTTGAAATTTCATAATAGCTTGCGGAAAGATAAAGCAAATCCTCTGTTTCTCCAGGGCACCACCCATTTAGTCAGCACCCTTCCCCCGTGGCACCCTTTCTGTGAAAACAAGAATGAAATCAGAGGGACGGCAGGAGGGGTGATGTGGAGCGCTTCGGACCTGAGCTGTGCCCCGCTTCTCCTTGCGGGGTGGTGGGCGGCTGCAGAGCCGGCGTGGAGAGACCATGGGAAAGGCGGCTGTGGGGAAATCTTTAATCAGTTCCCCCCAGTTAATCTTTACCCACATTAGTAATTGCTCCTGATGACTGATGGCTTTCAGTGCTCCTGTTTGAACCTACCGACGTCTCCCTTAACACAGGCAGAACAAACACATTGGTTTCTGCAGTGGCGTGGGATGGTTTCCAGTATTTTCCATAACCTGTTTGTTTTGCACTACACCTTTGTTTGAAGGCTTTGGCCAGCTCTGTACATTGATTGGCAGTGCTCTTTAGAGCTGAGGACTTTTAATTTTCTTTTTTTTCCCTTGGCAAGGAAGAACAATTTAATTAGAATTCAGCAATAGGTAAGAAAATTTCAATTTTCTTCTGTGTGAAGTATTCATTTAAATTTGACCCCAGAGGGTTTCCAGCACTGTTCCCTTGCCACCTCATGGGATGTCCCATCTCCACCTCCTTGTCGTGCAATTCTGTACACCCCAAAACACTGCCAAGGGGCACCACATAAAGTGCCCATCACCTCTACTGCCTCTCTCTCTTGCTGATACTGAAAACAATCCTATTCCTATTTCTTTTCCTTTATACTGTGCCAAGAACTTTGCTGAGGAAATCCAGATAAGTTACATCATGTGAATATCTTGCAATTATGGGCAAGTTTTTTAACACGCTTGAAGACTTTGAGGAAGTTGTAGGAAGGCAGTTTTCTTTGTAAATAACTCTGCAGCTTGGTCCTGCAAAACAAGTCCTAACTCTTATTCTTTGGTAGTTAGCCAATTATCTGGTCCTAAAGTTGTGCCAGGTGCTGCGATTCCCTGGGCCACCCCTGATTTATGGCTATGGTACGTACAGTCTGGGCTGCTCTTCTCATTTTTTACCTTAGGGGTCTTTTTTATTCTTAGGTTGCTTGAGAAACCAGAACAAATACACTCTGATCTTCAGTCAAGATTTCCTGTCTCTCCCCTCAGTAAATGGATGGAGAGTCTCCTGCCTGGGTATCTGACTTTATATACTTTCCCATCTTCATTATCCTCAGAGAATATACATTTATCTAGCACCTTTTGTGATTCTTCGATGAAGTTCTCCACAATTCTTTAGCATTACCTCCTTTCCCTTGCCTCAAAGAGTTCAAGAAACTCATTCTAAAATTACAAACCAGCCAAATGACTGTCTCTTCTGACTAGAAAACGGAGAAGGAGAAGCCAGGCAGGTATTTGCAAGTATGAGGAAGGGTTGGGTGACAAAGGGAGGAAGCTCAAGGACAGCAGTGACACGTAGCAGGTCCTACAGGCACTGAGCTGCAGGCAGCAAACCGACAGGAGGGCTTCCCGTAGGCTGCTGAGCCGACCTGCTTTGTGCCCTTTTCTGATGGAAAACCAGCAGAGCCTGCATGCTGGCGAAGCTGGAACTGGAGAGTTTCAGCCCTGTCCTGCTGGTCCAGGGCTTCAAGCAGCAGGAAGATTAGCAACCTCTCCAAGGGAGGGATGGACAGACTGTCCAACGCATCCTCAAATCCAACGCAGCTGCCTCTCAGACGTAACCACCATCGCAGGACGCAAGGGGAGGCAGTCGCACCTTTGCTGCCAGAGGACAGTGTTTGTCTCTCTTGGCCATGCGAAGGCAAGAATCTTCCAAGATGTCCATTACAGAGAGGATGTTTTATTTTGGCCCCTCAGTAAAATACAAAAGGGCAGGAGATGTGTGACCTGGGTGTATTCCACAGCTTTCTCAAGAACAGAAATTTCCACTTTCCAACTCTACAAATAGCTCATCAGCAAAGAAAATAATCAGCTCATTTATTTTACTGCCTTTACTTTCTATTTTCACTGTAGAAAAGGAAATTCACTTTTAATGAGGGCAAATGCTGGGATAAAGCATTACTAATGTAATATTCCTTGTGGACAGTAAGTCCAGTGGTAAGACATCCTTGCAAGTGGATTCCAGTATTTCATCAGCCCTTTTTACACAGCTGGCAGAAAAGATTTCCTTGAAGGGAAACAGTGAAAAGGTTGATGGCATAAACCTTTTTGTGTAAGATACTGAATGTATCGTGATTACAGATAAAGTGCATGAAGTAATGGTGGTGATTCATAAAACAGTGGGGGAAGAACCAGGTACAAAAAGATGAATGCAAATCGCTCTTGGTTTTGACTTCCTCCTTCACTAACTCCCATGTCCCATCTGGAAGGAACGGTGGTAACAGCACTGTGGAAATGCCGCTCATCCAGACAAAAGCACCTGAGGAGTTCCCCACTCGCCCATAACTGAAGTTTTAGGAATCTCTTGAATGAGTTGGTGAGTTCTCAGCTGACAACTCTCCTAAAGGAATAAAGCAGGAAAGCCTGAGCCACCCTCCAGCCCAGATTAACCACGTCTGGGCTCTCGCCCTGCAGAGCTGCCACCTGCCTGCACGGACCCTTCCCCAGCGGCTGCTCGCTCCTTTCTCCTGTGCCGTGTGATGAACAAGCCTTTGTGCCTCTGGAGGTTTGTCCACAACACGGTTTTCCATGCACCCTGCCGTTCCTGCTCACGGTTTTCCACGCACCCTGCCGTTCCTGCTCATGGTTTTCCATGCATCCTGCCGTTCCTGCTCACGGTTTTCCATGCACCCTGCTATTCCTGCTCACGGTTTTCCATGCAGCCTGCCGTTCCTGCTCACGGTTTTCCATGCACCCTGCCGTTCCTGCTCACGGTTTTCCATGCACCCTGCCGTTCCTGCTCACCGTTTTCCATGCACCCTGCCATTCCTGCTCACAGTTTTCCGTGCAGCTTGCCGTTCCTGCTCACAGTTTTCCGCGCAGCTTGCCATTCC
>JAVJGJ010000034.1:22671044-22686181 GCA_035590215.1 Microhierax caerulescens
GAGGGGCAGTGCCGGGGGCTGCTGGTGCTTCCTCTGGGCTGAACCGGTGGTGTCTGCATTGGGGGGCCGCTTGCTGCTTGTGGGGCTGTAGGTGTCTTTAATCGTAAATGCAGTGCAGTCTGCTATAAACTAGAGCAGGTTATCATCAGCCTCTGCCCTAGCCGTGCTGCACTGGCCCCGAGGGTAACGCTGGTGCCGGGGTTGCTTCCTTTGGGATGCTTTCCCAGCCAGCCACCGCTGCTCCCTCTCGCTCCCGTCCCTTCCTAATAAGCTGAATTCAGCAGCACATAAAGAAGTGGTTGTGAGCCATGACTGCGCACGTAAAAGTGGCAGAACTGATGTCTTCGTGATGCAAACCTGGCCTAAAGCCTCAGCTAGGAAATGATGGTTGGGGGGGGTGTCTTGGTTTTTACGGATACGTTTCTTAAGTGTGAAGCTTTCTTATGCTTCAGCAGTCAGCCTCGGTCTTGAAATCAGCAGTTTTCCTTTTGGTTGCACAAGGCTTTTAAAATGATGTTTAGAAATAAGACAGCAGGTTTCAGTTATCTTTTAGACCAATTCCTCACGCGGTTGTACACTGCCTGCTGATGTCTTTAAGAACAGCAGCTGAAAGACTGAAATTTAGTCCCCAAAGGAGGTAAAAAGTTTATCATCCAGCTCGATGCCACAAAAGAAGGGCGTACAAATAAGCGTAGAGATTAAATAAGGAAGTTGAGCCAGTGGGCATGTGGTGGGCAGAGATGTTTGCTGTTATCTCTGGGGCAGGGGAGCTGAACTGGCCGAAGGGAAGAGCCCTGCAGTGGCCGGAGCGCGGCCGTCCCTTCGGCAGCGCTGGTGCCATCTCAGAAGGCACACGGGAACCTGACCCAAACCGTGCTGGTGGGTGATGCAGGCTCTGCCCATGTCCCCCAGCACTTGCATGTGCTTGTGATTCTGCACCTTCTTCCCCTCTCCAAGTGTTGCATCGTGTTACTGCTCTTAGGCGAAACATCGTTGTTGATCGCCTGGGTTGGTCGTGCAGCCTGGTTTGTCCCGTTTGCTGCTCCTTCTTCGTGCTGGTCACAACTGCCTGGAGGTGCGGGCAGCTGAAGAAAGCCTCAACAGGCAAAAGAGATCATGCCAGCCTCTTCATCTCAAGCATCCTGGTTGTCTGTGGTTTTCTGAGTTTATTTTTTGAGAAAGAACTGATAAACTGTGCCTTGGTAAGTACAGAGATTTTTATCTATATGAGGTTTATATTAGATAATTAAGTGCTAATCTCAAGATCTTCTTACAGTGCATAGCACAGTGGAGTTTTGCTCAGCAAGTCTGTGTGCTAGGTATTAACCCAGCAACAACAGTAATAGCACTAAGAGCTTTATCACCTGTGTCAGATTATCTTGACAGATAAAAACAAGAAACGGAGATCGTGCAGCAACTGGTTAAAATCAGACCAATGTTACCACAAACTTAATTTTAGCTCTATCTTGGAGGCTATAAAACATTGGAATGTTGCTTTTTATATAATTTGAACCTCAAGTTTGAAGTGAAGACCTCAGGCAAGCGAGGATGCTGGTGGGGTGGAATGAAGTCTGGATCTCCGGGCACCCCTCAGGGGACCCAGGGCTCAGTCTCCTGTGCACCTCTCCCCCGGGGCAGCAGCTCCGTGTTGGGGCTGGTCCCTGCAGGGGAGGGGTGGCCAGGGCTGCGAGGACCTTGCAGGAGTGATGCCTGGGGATGTTCAGACCCACTCTGGGCTTTCCATCATGTGTGTGCGAGGAGCCCAGACTCATCTGAGCTGGGACTGAGGTCTGAGTTCTGCCAGAGCCAGGCTTCCCAGAGGCAGGGAGAGGACACGGCTGCAAACTCGCTGCCTCTCAGACTGACAGGTTATTTGCGATGAGCGTTGCTGGATAAGCTTCTTCTGTGCCAGCTAAAGTGAACTGGAAGTGATGAAGTACAACGTACCGATGTACAGCTTCTGACAGAGCTGGGCTGGAGCAGTGCTGGGTCTTGGCTGCCTCTTCTGGCCACAGACCTCTGCGGTCGCTCGCTCGGGTGCTCACACGCCCCTACAAAGAGCCGTAAGAGTGTCCAGAAATGGTGCAAGGAGAAAAAATACCCTGCCTTTCCTGTCTGTGCCACCTCGCTGGTACCTGTCGAGCTTTAATGTATTTTGTGCGTTGCCAATAATCAAATAACTGGTTTTAAGAGTACAAACTGCCAGGTAGCTGAAACTTGATTGAAAACTGGAGCCTTGAGCATCCCAGTGTGGGGCTGAATTCCCAGTACACCTGGAGACAGGAACCTTAATGCTGACAGGCTATTTTTATGGATGAAAATACATACCATTTAACATCCATTTTGAGCACATATGTGGTGTGGGTTCTTGGAACCAATCTTGTCCAAGCTGTTGCACTCATCATTGTTTTTATTAAGTCCTGTTACTTCAACCTACATGTATCCTGCAGTTCTGATCCTCGGGGGTTTTGTGGTCTCAGACTGCAAGTGGGTTTCTGTATTTGAACCATTAGGAATTGAAAATGAATGGGAAAAATATGTAAGTATGTATTTTTCTCTTGCTTTACTTTAGGACAACCTAAATTAAGTGTCATGTCTCACTGCACTCAAATGAATACCAAAAGGAAACAATAAAATGTCATGAAAGACTGGCTGAGTGAATCTGAAAACTCTCCTTGGCTGTAGGGTCTGACTGCTCTGGAGACCCCAGACGTGCTAATGTAAATCAAAGCAATGTGCAAAAGCAAATCCCAGAAAAACCCTTTGGTAGGAAGTTCCACGGAGAGCAGAGATGTGTGCAGACCAAGAGGTTCGTTCTCCTTGATGTGAGCATCCCTGCAGCTTCCCCCTCTGTCTGCCGGGTGTTGCAGGCAATGCCAGGGAAACCGGAGCCCTGCAGCATCCTCTGTGCTACAGCGATCCTTCCTGTTCGTCAGACTTAATAGGCGGTAGCTTTTCCAAAGCTAGTAATTACACATAGTTATTAACAAAGCAAGTTTTTGTTTTGTTTTTTTTAAAAAAAAAATGGTGCTACCTATGAGCAGAGGACAGCAATGCAGAATGGGAAGCTGCCAGCTCTCTGGTCGTGCACTGAGCAGCCTCTGGCTTGGAATTGTCTTCCACCTTCTGAGCAAAGTATTTGTTAGGGTGGTTTTTTTTTAATTATTTTTTTTAAAAAGTTTTCCTTCACTGTTTCAGGAACCTTCTTGCAGACTTTCTCCTGCAGTAGCCTGTCCTTATGCAGGCAGGCGTGGAGGTGGAGCACAGGGAGGCAGCATTTGCCAGGTGATGCCAAGAGGCAGGGCTGAACGGTTATTGAGGTCCACTTCTTGTCTTTGTATTTCAAATTGCATAGTGCTATTGCCACCTCCATTATTCCTCTCCACTGTTTGAATGAGTACCTACCCTGGTTTGCAGGGGGTTGGGGCTTTTCAGTAATTCAGTGGAAGAAGGCTGCCACCAGTACTGAGGGCTTACGAAAATGTGGCTCTCGCCTTTACATGACCAGTTGTAGGTACCGCGTTAGGAGAGGTGGCTGTAGCAGATAGTTAATGATAACATGGATCTGTGCAGCTCCACACCCCTTCCTGGCTGTTCTCTCCTGTACAAGAGAGATGACAGGTTTTTCCTCCTATTCAATAACTGCATTTTATTTTCCTGCTTTACATCTCACCTGAGTTTTTCATCCTTAGGCTTGACATTCACCAGGCATCGGTGCCTCGGCCAGGCGACGTGATGGCCCTGTTCGATAACTTGTCGTGCCACCACTCCATCGACGACTTCCGAAACAAAGTCTACTCCACGCTCTACTCCATGATCAGCATCATGGGCTTTGTCGGCAACGGTGTTGTGCTGTACGTCCTGATAAAAACATACCGGCAAAAGACAGCCTTCCAGGTGTACATGCTGAACCTTGCCGTGTCCGACTTCCTCTGCGTGTGCACCCTGCCCCTGCGCGTCATCTACTACGTGCACAAAGGGAACTGGTTCTTCAGTGACTTCTTGTGCAGGGTCAGTTCTTACGCGCTGTACGTCAACCTGTACTGTAGCATTTTCTTCATGACTGCAATGAGCTTCTTCCGTTGCATAGCCATTGTTTTTCCTGTCCAGAACATCAATTTGGTAACGGAGAGGAAGGCTAAGTTTGTCTGCATTGGCATCTGGATTTTTGTCACCCTGACAAGCGCTCCCTTTCTGCGAAATGGGACGTACCAACACGGCAACAAGACCAAGTGCTTTGAACCCCCAGAAGACTCTCAGAAGACAAATCTAGTCGTGATCCTGGATTTTATTGCCCTGTTTGTGGGTTTCATTTTTCCCTTTATTGTCATAACTATTTGCTATACCATGATCATAAGGACCTTACTGAAAAATTCCTTGAAGAAGAACCAGGCTAACCGCAAGAAGGCAGTCTGGATGATCATCATCGTGACCGCCACCTTCCTGGTGAGCTTCACCCCGTACCACATTCTGCGTACGATCCACCTCCACGTGCTGCGGCTGAAGAACACCAGCTGCGAGGATGCCATATACCTACAGAAATCGGTCGTCGTTACGCTCCCCTTGGCAGCTGCCAATTGCTGCTTTGACCCACTCCTCTATTTCTTCTCAGGGGGCAACTTTCGGAAGAGACTTACCACGTTTAGGAAGGCTTCTTCCTCCAGTTTAACGCAAGCCTTCAGGAAAAAGTTCTCCATAAAAGAGAAGGATGAGGAACCCTTTGGAGGAAGCCACAGGGAGAATGGAAAGACAGCTGTGGCCCCTTCGTAAGGAGGATAAACCTTCCCCTAAGATCTCAGATGGGCAATGGAGATCTTGGAACTCTTCCAGAAGACGTGGTGGAGGCTCACGAGCCTTCATCGCAACTCTGTATGTAATAATAATGGTGGGCAGCCCATGACTGATGCTACTTGGTAATAGAGCTGCTGCTGGGGATGGCCAGCCCCTTTCCCGGGAGCACTGCCTGGACATGCACAGCCACTTAGGATGGAGGAGCCAGTGCCACCCAGCACCAGAAAACTGTTGTTCTGATAAACTCTTCAAAGCCTGTATTTGGGCATTCGCTTCATTTTGCAACTCTACAAAGAGCCTTACTTCTCTGAGTGAGTGGGAAATACAAACATGGCCTTTGCTGTATGCGGCGCTTGGACCTGCTGACAAATAAAGAGGGCAAAGTTTTCACTGAATCTTCAAATAGCCACTGAATTATTTACACAGTAGAGACCAGGATGACTCCTGCCCTGCTCCCAGCTACTTCTGCTTTGGAGTTCAGTTTTCAAGATAATTATGTGTGTAAGGCTTGCAGGGTTGGTGCCTCTGTCTGCAAATCCAGGAACTTGGACTTCAGCCCCTCTCCCACCTTGAATAAGCAGCTCCTCGGACTTGCTTTCATGGGCAGTAGATCTGCCAGATTTTTGGAATTTCTGGGAAAACCTTGTCTGTGGGAGCAGTTTTAAAATTGCAGTATCCTAGTGTGCATTTGAAACTTATTTCAAGGGGCTGGTCTTGCAAGTGGTGGCTGTAAGATGTGGGTTATCACTGCAGTTCTTCAGGAGGTTTTACTGAAAAGTAGAGCTCTAGGTGCTTGGAGTCCCAGGCAGGATCAGGGCTGCCTTGCTGAGCTACTGATGGAGTCCTTTGGAGAGAAAAAAAAAAAAAAAAGCAAAAAAAAAAAGCATAAATAATTTTTAAAAACAATAGCTATATGTGGTATTTGATCCTGTGCAAGAGCATTCACCTTGTAGAAGGGTAGCAACCCAAGGCCCTTGGAAAGATCTCTAGGAAGACCTGGAGATCAAGAGTCTGAGTCCAGATGAAACATGAGTGAATCTTATTTTGAGTACAGTGAAAAAAAACAGATTGCGCTGTGTTTATTATGTAAAGAAAAAATTCAGAATCTTGGACAGAAGGAAACATTCCTGTGCTTTTCTAAGGAACCCATGGCAAAGTAGCACTGCCTGCCTTTTGCTGGAACAAAGCCTGGCCCAAGATGCATGATACATAAGGACAGAAATAGAAATTAGTGCAGGATTAAGGCTTTTAGTTGGAGAAGTGGTTGATAAATGAATATCAAAGCATGTTTTGATACGGTATTTATGACATTTCTTGCTATCTTAAAGAAAACAGTTTTAATACTGTAGAGTAAGAGTGAGCAAAAGGAGTTTGGCTTGGGGCCAGGGGTCTGCTTGAGAAATCATCTTTGCAGATACACAAAGAGTGGAAATTCACTCTTTACACTGCAGTCTGCATATCCCCAGATCAGCAAAAGGCACTTAAAAAAGCAAATTCACCTGCTGGATGATTTATGGATGTGAATTTTCAACGAGATCTGAAACCCCTTTATAGAATTTGAGGGATTTGTGGAGGGGAGCTGAAAGCTCCTGTCTAGAGGAGCGTTACTGGTCCCCCTAAACCCACAGGAGGGCAGAGCTGCACGTTCGGAGTAGAGCTAAAGCCTGCTTTGAGAAAGTGGGAAAGAGTTGGCTAAAACTTCTTTGCAGGGGTTAGCATGGACTATTATAGTTGGGTCTGCAAACATTAAAGGCGTTGTGCAACTGTAAATAGAAATAATCATGGAAAACTGAGTTTCAGAATATGTAGAAATAATACGCACATTCCCAAATCCTAAAATAGTGTACAGCAAAGCTATATATACACACACACATTGTTGCAAAGCATTTTTATTATACCAGAAATTTTATTCTTTTTTGGGGGGTTTGGTTTGGGTTTTTTTTTTTTTTAGGCAATGGTTATAGCAAGAGAAATGGCAGTGGGTTTTGTGCAATAGGAAAGACTATTTAAAAAAGGTTGCTGAAAATTAAATGAAAATGTTGCAAGTTAGATTTTAACACTTACTGGGGTTTGTGTCTTTAATTTTAAAGTCTCTGCATGCAGGTTCTTCTTCCCTACAGTACGTCTTTATCTATGTGCAACACTAAAGCTTGATATTCATGTAATAATCATTTATAATGATGCAATAGAAACTTAGTTGAAGCAGCACAGAGGTCGCTGAGGACAGTACCCAGAGTGGGCCGGGATGCTGGGGGACTCGCTGGCCCAGGCTCTGGGAGCTGGAATTTGGTCCAGCCAAACCTGCCTTTGCTGGACTCCAGGCACCATCTGTGGCTGCTGGTGGGGGGACCTGTTGGAGCCAAACCACTTCTGGTAGAAACTGGGATCTTGGTAGGTCTTGCAGAGGTGGAGCACCCTGACAAATAGCAGCTGGGACCTCAATAAACTTGTATTTACAGACAGCAAATGCTTGCAAGACACCTGGAGGAAAGTGATGCTGTTGGTGAGGACGCTGGGTTCAGGTGTCCTGTGTGGTCACGTATCACACTTGGGTTCCTGCACGGAAAAGTCTGTAGAGAATGACATCTTCTGCATAGCTTTTCCCAAAACAGGTGCAGGATCTGCAGTGTGATAGTTGGTTATAAAACTCCAGCCCATACTGGCATGGTGGGAGCTTTGCTATCGGCTGGTAGAAACCCAGCTCCCGGGGAGAGGCGAGGGCAGTTGTCCCCTGTTTGTGACTTTGTCCTGTGGCACAGAAAAGTGCTGTCCTGGCAGCAAATGCTCATCAGATTTTTTTCAGAAATAGGGACCTGGAGAGGAATACATGCCAAGAGCCAGGACCCCTTACCGTCACGCGGTGAGTTGGAAATTGGGGTGTTTGTGTGGGCTGTAAGAATGACAGGAGCTGGGCAGAGGGGCCCGAGTGCCATCCTGGGGCTGCCTCGGTGGCAGAAAGGCCTGAGAAAGGGAAGGGAAGCGCTGGGTTTCTTGCTTGAAACAGGACTTTTTTTGCTGCATATGCCGCAATTTACGGTACAATGGTGTCCTCTAGTGCTCAGTTATCCCTGGAGCAGCTGCCTGTTGCCTGATGAGGTGTTTTGGGTTTTTTTTTTTGTTTGGTTTGGTTTGTTTGTTTGTTTGTTGGTATTTTTGACAGTGCAGATTCACCTCCTCACCTGTAGCCTTGTCCCGTTTCCCCTGGTGTTGGTCACACTCAGCTGCCCCTGTGCCACCCCTGCCTGCATTGCATTTTTTAAAATCTTTGGGTTTTCCCTCTCTGCCTTCCTTTTTGGTTTTCTTCCCAGGTTTTTGGTGGGGTTGGGGGTTGTTTTCCATGTTTTCTTCCTCATCCTGGAGGAATGCTCAGGCTGGGAAGGACCCAGGCACAGAATGGGGTCCAGCAGCACCCATCGGTCCCCATGGGGACCCCAGCCACGGCAGGGGCAGCGAGCAGGGTCCCTCCTGCTGCTCTGGCCTCCGACAGCACCATCCGCTGTGCCAAGCCAACAGCACAGAGCTCGGACCTGCAAAGCTTCGCTGGAAGCTGGTGGTAAGTACAGCCCCTGGCATCCCATCGTCGCGACCGACGTCCCGTTGTTTTGACCTTCATTCGTCTGCGAAAGTTATTTCGGGCTATTTCTGAGCACCGGGCACGGCACTGAAATGGCGCTGCCCGTCTCCCACCCAAAGCAAACAAGCTGCCAGCTGCCCCCGCACGGCCACGGCCCCGCTCCCGCTGCGGGGTGGCCCTGTGCCCCCAGTGCCAGCACAGCCGGCTGTACCCCGACCCGGGAGCAGGAGGGCTCGCCACGCAGCTGGCGGTGTCGGCAGGCTCTGCCTTGTGCTAACCTTGGGCTTGCGCACCGCCTGATTTGGGAAAGCGTAATAACTCGGCGGGTAAGCGAGGCAGCGGGGTCCCTACTTGTTCTGCAGCATCACTTCTGTTTGCTCAGAGGTGGGAAAGTAACTGGTGCATCACCAGTGCTCCCAGCCAGCCGCCTTGTCATCCCGACTGGCGCTTGCTGTGCACGCGCTGTCGGCCCTAAGGGCTCGAAAACCTTGAAGCAAACCTTCCAAATCATCGTTCAGCACCGTTTTTCTTTGCTGTTCAGGGCCTGTGCCTGTAGGGTGCAAGCAGGTAACATCTTCAGGCTTCGCTCTGCAAGCTCCGCAACCAGAAAGGTGCTTTTTCCCCAAAGAAAGCAGGAGTGAAAACTGCTCCAGACCTCTGATTTTAGCCAGCATAAGTCAAGCCACTAAAGAAGTCTGCTTGGGGCTAGCGCGGGTGCGTTGCAACCTTAGTAAATTACGTGGGGCTCAGACAGTGTGGAAAGCGTATTCTGTATGCTGAAGGATAAGCCGATTAATTGTATATTTACTGTCAAAAATAAGTGCGTTAACTTACTTTTCTCACTGTTGGGTTTTACGACTTGGGGCATTGCTGGATGCAATGTTCAGGGCTTGATGCCTCACCAGGCAGAAAACAAGCGATGCTTCAAGTGGGGTGGTGCTCGCTCCCCCCGCCGGGGCAGAGGGCTCCCTCCTGTACAAAGGGGCAAAAAGGGCCCGTCTCAGCTGCAGCATGTAGCAGTACACGCAGCCTGCAGGTGTGAGCGTAGGCAAGGGCTGAGGCTGCGAGGAGGCACCCATTCCTTATTCTCCTGTCATAGTTTCAGTATGCAAACCATGTATCATCAATCATGTGGTTTCTGGGTTTGAAAAAATGGGGAGACTGGGGTCTCTTCCCAGCAGGTTGAATAGGCACCACCAGCTTCTTGGACCATGAAGTAGAACAAAGCGTTTAAATACAAGAGAGGAAAATCTGCATCGTGTTGATCGAGGCAGCGATCTTTTTTGGGCTGAGGGATTACAGTGCAGCAGCCAACATCGATTCCTTAATGGGAAGATGGGGCAGAGAGTTTCCCTTAACAAACAAATCCTGGTCTAGCAGATGCCCAGGATACAGTGCCTCCCACACGGACAAAAACCTCTCCCCTTTACCTCTGGAGGGTGAGTTTCAGGATGAACTTCTGTGCAAGCAAAGAGAACCATACGGGCGCTGTTTTGATTTCATAGCAGGCTAAAATGTGGTTTTTCTTTGTGCTTATTCTCCAAGAGGGTCCAAAGCAGCCACCTGCTGCCAGAAGCTAACCACAAACTAGATTTCTGTTTGCAAAAATAAAACAATCTTTCTGTTTCCAAGAGAACAGTACAAACCTTGGTTTCCAATAAATCCTGGCCTTGACCGCTCGGCACTCCTCCTCAGCAGCTGCCGGGTGCAGGCGTCCCGTCCGGCGGGCGCATCGCAGCCGCCTGCCCTCCCTCCCCGCGCTGCTGCTGCGCGGACGTCTTCAGGCAGGGCTCTCTCTTGCTCTTAGCTTTTCTTCACGTTCTTCTTCAGCTACAGTGCATTCGTCTGACCCTGACTGCAGGCAGAAGGGCATTTTCTGCTTTCTCTCAGGCTGTGTGTCCCCAAACCCAACCAGCCCAAATCGCTGGTTGCTTCTGGAAATGTTAAGTTGTTGTTTTTTTTTTTTTGGGGGGGTGTCTCCTCCCATGCAGGTATATGCATGAATACATTACAAATCACATGAGGTTAAGCCATATTTCTAATACTCAGTGGCACGTCTGTCTACAAGCCTTCAGTGGTCTTTTTTTCCTCAGGCTGTAAAACTATTTCCTTTTTTTTTACACTTGTGTAAAAAGTTGTCATTGGGGCTTTTTAGCTCCATACGATTTTTGGCTGCTGTGGGGCCAAATTCCAGTGCCACAAGCTGGGAAGTTCAGAAACTACACGTAGGACGTAACCACCCTTATTCTATAGGAAGTGTCTTCATAAAAATATGCCTGCAGGATGTGAGAAGCAAGCAACCCCTCAGTTTAACAAGCAATAAACTGCAAGCACTGGCAATAAAGAGAGAGTTACTGCTCTGAGCAAGGTGCTTTCTGCCCCTGCCATCTGTGGGAGCCTGGGCACGTATTTTGGGGCTGGAGGGGCTCGGTGCAAGGGCTTGGTGCAACCTGGGGGCAGCTTCCACTGCCTGACCCCCCCACCACCTGCTGCAGCAAGGGTCTGGGCCCCAACAGGCTGCAGGTTCCTTAGGAGGAGCTAATTCTGATACTGAATTCTAATTTAGCACTTTTTTTTTTTCCCCCATTCCTACTGTGGTCTGGCATTAGAAGAGGGACTTCTTCCATATGGCAGGAGGGAGAATGCTGGGCTCTTTATCCTTTGAATGACCCAATTAGTAGGGGAAAAAATAAGCAGCAAAAGCAAAGCAAAGTACATCAGATTTTAAAATACCATCGATGTAAGCAATAAATGTCTTACAGACACTACTGAAAGCAAACCCAAGGGATGAAGAGCCTGGCCTGCCATTCAGGGTTACAAAACCATCTCCCAGCACATGGGTTGGCAAGATTAGGAACTCAACCCTACTTCTCCTGAACTATTAATTTCAGCTCTGCGAGTGGCCACATGTACAAACAAATATTTGGAGTATTTGCAAACTTCACTTGAGGGTGAAATGTGCCCATTTCTCTCCTGTCAGTGCAGCTTCTTACGCTTCAGAGGAAGCCTGGCTGCCCTCAGAGCAAAGCGGGGACTCTTTGTTAGTTCAATAAATACATTCCAGATGGATATTCACCAGGTTGGGGGGGGGGATAAAGGGGAGGAGGTAGCAAAAACATCCTATTTTGGTCATTAATAAAAAATTAACTTCCAGGAACATTGCTGCATGTCTCTGCTAGGGATGTTGAAGACTAAACAGAGTTTGGTTTTGGTTTAGCCCATTGAAATCCCTGTATTTGCAAGGCGTGCGTCTCTGTGATGCTCTGCTTAACTTCAACAAGGCTCCACACAGCCCCCATGACCCCCCCCCAGATAACACCTTGCGGGATCAAGGGCAAAAGACGCAGCATTGCCCTGCGTAACCATTTTGGGAATCGCTCTCAGCACAAGACGGGAGGTTTCTGCAGCTACTTTGTCAAGCAAGCCCGTGCCAGGGGCGCTGCAAAGGGCTGACTCCAGAGCAGCTCGCTTTTTGTGAGCAGTTATTGCAGGAGGCGAGCATGTGGCCTGACTGCCGCAGAATTGCATCTATCCCAGGAGTCAGCCGAGGCTTATTTCCCTGCTGACGAACCGTCTGAAAGGAGACAGCCCCTACACTCTGCCCTTTTCTCCTTCCACGTTACTCACGGCAGGAAGCACGCTGGAGTGATGAGCACACAGTGCTTACGTGAGTGAGGGCTGAAAAATGCTACAGTGCCCTTTCACCGCTACTTTTCAAGGAAAATGGAATGAGAAGTTCCCCATAATTGGCCTTGAGCCTCTGCCTCTGTCAGCAGCGTCTCCTCCCACACGCCTCATCCCTCCTTGTCCTTCATCACCCTGACTTACTATGCCAGAGGTTCACACGACTTCGGAGCTGGTTCCTGCTCCCCCTCGTGCTTTTCTGGGTGCTCAGGTGGGAAGATCATTGCTGTAGCTCCTCCACAAACTTAAAGCAACAGCCTCACCCTGGGCAGAAAAGCTCGTGGTCCCCAGCACCCTTCTCCCTACCTGGGCAAAGACGACCAGCGAGGCTCCGTGTGCGCGGTGCAGCCCCTGACGTGGTGGCCCAGAAGACCTGCCCCAGAGGAGATGCACAAGCCCTGCACAAGGTCTGCTCGGTCCCACGCAGTGTGGGACTTGAGGCAGGCGGCGGCTTTGTGCTGAATTCAGGTGGATTTTGTGCTTCGGGATGCGGCGCGATGACTCCAGTCAGGGTTAATCATATCCTGTGGTAGGAAAAACTGGCCTCGGGGATGTGAATTAATAAAACAGGCACTGAGAAATGATTGCCAAAGCCCTGGGGGACAGCTCTGCACATCCTGAGCTCCTGGGTACGTTTATCCTGTGATCTACCAGGGGCCTGTTTAAATCTGCTTTAAATATACCGAGCTGAGGTGGAGTTTGCTGTCACTGCAATTAAAACTAAAACTAATCATTGCAATCTGGGGTTGTTCTGAAGGTCGACACATGTCCCTGGCGCACCTGTGTGGGCTCTGCGTTGCCGCCGGTCCATAGCCAAGGCTGCTGTAGCAGGTCAGTGCTGGGCAGGAGAATCAACAGCCATAGAAAGTGGCACCAATGATTCAGCCGTGGCATCCACCCAAATTAAATTTCTCCCATGGCGGGAAGTTCTTCTGGTGAAATAACCCCAGCAATCTGCAGACGTTCAGTATGACTCTGATCCCACATAACTACAAAGGCACCGAGCTCATCGGCCTCCACAGCTTCCAGCGAGGGGTGCCTGAGCCCACGGCTTCCTCCACAGCCACTGACCTGCAGAACGACCATGTATTTGTATTTGCCCGCTCGTTTCTACTGGATGTTCCTCTAAAACAAGTGTGCTCCAGCAAGGAGTGCTGCAGTAAGAGATACAGCTTACACTTCACGCTCACGGAGGGCATGTTTCATGGCAAAATGACTCTTCTTAGTTGGGAGTTGTGAGAATTCATTGATAGCTGCAAAGGAAAAAAAAGTAGAAATATGGGGTATTCAAGCTAGAACTTCCACTGTGATAGTCCTCCTGCATCAAGGCAGACAGAAAGGAACAAAACACAGTAGCTGTGGCCACGCCGTCTACAAGGAACCTCTGGATTTTGGTTCAGGTACCATCTCACCTGCTTTGTCTAACCAAAGGATTCCTTGGGCAGAAACAGAAGGGCAGCAAACTGTCCAACCCCTGCTCCACCCCACTCCCACCAAAAAAACCCAAGAATAGTGATAATGGAAAAAGTTACAATTGTGAATTACTCAAGAACTCAGAGCAGAGAAGCCCAACAGATGAAGTTTCAATCCCGAATGTAATGGAATTACACAAAAAAATATGTAAATGCTTCAACTCCTGCTTTCCCTAGAAAATGGAAATCTTTACTGACAACTGGCTCTTTATCCAAATGACAGAGATTTTGTCACACAAACCATCCGGGCTGCACTCTCCCAGGGCTGTTGGGAGAGGGAGAAGATTTGGGGCTGTTTGGGAAAATAGTAAATTGGGGGATTTGTTTCTTCCTTTTTATGTCACACTTCAGAGGCTTTTCTTTAAGTTCGGTGCAGAAACACCGCAGGACAGCATCACCTTTACTACCCCAGCTTGTATAAACGCCATTTGGGCTCCTCTTGGATGAAGCGATCTGTATTTAAAAACTCATGGCTTTTGTGATTGGTTTTGCCATATTCTATATATAAATAAAGACCCACTTATTCAAGGGCAGCGGTGGAAATGCAGCTACACCGTGCGTGAACAGCAGCCCCCCCATGTCGGCAAGGCACTTTCTCCCCCTCTCCCAAAGGCGTTAGGCGCCAGGGCCCGTTAGCAGGGTCACCCAGCGAGGCACCCCAGCATTTTGTCCATCAGAAGGAGGATTTTAAAGCCTCGGCCACGTAACCTTTAGTAGGACGAGGGATTAGCAAGCCCCGTTGAGTGACGCTGTGCCAAAAGGCCAGCCTCGTGCGTGTTTCACCCCTCACGTGCCCCGCGCCGGGAGGACACGGTGCTGCACGGCCACGGCCTGGGGGGAGAAGCTGAAGTGACTGCAAAGAGGGGAAGTGCAAGGCAGATTGCTTCATTTTTGTAATGAAACAAGAGTCTCCTGCAGTTCTCTCCAATATGTGCCCTGTGGTTTTGTTTTTCGAGAAACGGCTGGAATAGATACTGAGGACACACGTGTCGGTGGGGGAGGGACGCGGGTTCCTGCTTGCAGGTGGCCCTGCCGGGGTGACTGCCCCCAGCAGCTCATTCACAGGGACAAATACTGCAGGTCTGGAGGCTTTCCCTCCGCTCCGCTTGGAATGCTCGGGATGAACAAGACCAAGGAGGGTCATTGCAATGTTTTAGTTGCTAACACTATGGTAGTTCAGGCTGTGCCATGGCACGGTGCTATGAGGAATCTGCTCTCAGATCTCCTCCCCGACGCATCTGACAGTGTGTGATGCTGCTTTACCCACCATCGACTTGTAAGTGGGATGCAAAGCGAAACTTTTCCATTTGCTGGGTTTAGTGGAGACTGCGCTTTGCTCCAGCCATGACACGGGACCTCTGTAGCTGCGTGATGACCAGGGCGATGCTCAGCTGCAGGGTCTGGCTGACTTGCCCCTCGCTATAGCAGAGGAGCTCTTGGCTCAGAGGTCTCAGATCAGCCCCTGGCACACAGCAGCTTCTCACCCCTCTCGTGCAGCTCTAACAGAACGCTGCCCTCCACTGCTGCCACACTTACGGTGACAACCAGAGGGCTGGAGCCCCTCTGCTGGGCCGGTGGGCTGGGGCTGGGGCTGCTTCACCTGGGGAGGGGGAGGC
>JAVJGJ010000034.1:22701610-22727781 GCA_035590215.1 Microhierax caerulescens
GGGCCCCCCCCCCCCCCCCCCCCCCCAGCTGGAAGTTTTGTCTTAGACTTGCATAATTGGCCTTGGATAAAGAGTAAATTCTGGTTTTAGGAAAATGCATTTCCTGTTTAGAAAACAGTGCAAGTGTTGGTAGCATACTGATAAGTGACTGACTAGGTGGCCTTACTTGGATATATTGTTTTTAGTTGGAGCTCATGGAATTGATCAGGTCATGGAACTGACCTGATTGAAAAGTGGAAAGAAATCTATCAGAAAATTGCCATGGTACAGCACTTGTGAAAGCAAGAAATACCCAATTTTCTTTTTTTTTAAGGAAGATTCCTGTGAATTATCTTGTGATGTACAATGTTGTTAACCATTACAAAACCATTTTCATAATGGGGATTGCATTCTTAAAAATAAAGTAGCCAAAGTTAAAGACAAATTTTAGAAGCTGTTGGCTAGAACAAATGTGTTTTACGTGGCAGGGGAATAAGCAGGTGCAGTGTAAAGCATTTGTGAATCAGAAATCATCTTTTTAATGTAAAAACACAAAGCAGTTGTTTTCATTTTTTTGAAGAGTTGACATGAGTGTGTCCTGAAGACTGTCACCAAGCATTTTCTAAAAAAGAACATTTCGGTATAGAACCACCTGCTGCATTGGTGGAGGCCTGGTCTTTCCAGTTCATGTATTTGAATTCATGTTTCACGATCTATCTGTGAATTAGAGGAGTGCAATTGTTAATATTGCTCAAAAAGTGTATCTGTCGATACCACGCAACTGTTACATAATCAGTAATTAACCCTATCCTTTGACCAGTTTTTGATCACTGTGTATGTGGTGTTGGCTCTAGATAGCTTACAGCAGTGTCTTCGTTAGCCTAACATGAATGCTGCATTGAGAAAAACAATCACAAGTCAGCTATGTTAGACGATGAGGTTGCGTTTTTGCATTACATCACAGCTAACATGCTGTTCATTGAATTGAAAAGTATCCAAGCAGATTTTCATTTTTCTGTCATGGGGCTATATTTTTGCTGAGGTCAGGCCCCCTCTAATGAGTATTAGTTTTCGTGTTATGAATACACACCAAAATTCAAGTGTAATATGCTAGTTTCAACTTTGTGAAGAGCAGTTCACCCCATTTGCCCAAGCCCTTTCATGTTTGGTTCACAATTGTCTGGTGGAACAGAAGCAATCCAGTGAAGAACTGAGTGGTAGCTAATCAATGTATAATAGAATGTGGTGTGAAGCTACGTAGGTACCAAACAAACCTTCGGGGAGAAAAGTTGAAAATGTCCTGTGAGCAAAAGATCAATGAGCAGATGGACTTCTTACAAGATCCAAAGAAAAAAATAACATCGATAACCATATTATAGTCTCCTGGAGTGAAATAGGTATTCTGGGAGGAAAATCATGTAACAGTGTTAAATATGGGTTTATAAATTTAGATGAAGTATTTTTATCTGCTGTTTAATGCCCTTTATTAAGCAGCTTTAACATTGATATCTCTTTAATGGGGATCAGTTGCTTTCAGTTCTATTATGTGAAGTATTGAAGTGTTCCAAACTGGTGATCTGTACCATTAATGTATAACTTCATTTGGGTTTGTTATGCTACAGTTACTTGAAGGAATAAAGGCAGCCTTTAGTGTTTGCATGGATGAAAGTAGCTTTAGTACTCTCTTAAGTACTTGCAAGATGGTACGTGAGTCATATTGAGCAGAATGACTGTATTCATCAGGTTTAATCTGCTTACCGATGCATATGGTTTTGTCCATTTCAAAATGTCAGGCGTGCTAATTATTTAGAATAATTATTCAGTTTTGGAAGCTATGTAAACAATTTTTTGGTGTTTTGTAAACTGTCATTTTGCTTTTCAGTGCCTAGATTTCTTAAAATACAAACTTTATAAAACCACGTATAAATAAACTGTCATCCTTAGATTCTTCAAAACTGTGGTAATTTCCACTTACACCCTTGTGTAAAGTTGTACATCCCAAAACTTGTAGCAGGTTAACTGATTTACTGATAAATCTTTAAAGCTCAGATATAGAAGCAACTTATTTTATTGTGCTACCGTGCATCAGCTGAACTGTGATAAATGCTTATATGCATCTTGCAGGCCTGTCACAAATGCCGAGTGAAGTGTGCATGCTTAAACTTTGTGTATGATCTCATACTTGCATTTTCCCTTGCATTTTCCATGAACTAAAAAAATGCACATGGTTTGTTACCATGAGGCTGCTCAGATGTGGTAATTTAAGTAATTTATTGGTGTGTATAAAGCCCTTGGTTTAAGTATAACCCGTTTTAACTAGACTAATTTGATCCGCTGTGCAGCTAAAGCATTACAGCCTCTTCTCATGTTGCACAAGGAAAACAGTCTTCAGTTTGTGTATCAAAATAATTCTTCCTTGCCTGAATTTTGCATAGTCTGTTACAATCTGAAAAGAATCCTTTGCTTTCACTGTATTTTTCTGCTTGGTTTTGAAGTCATGTTTTTTGAGAGAGTTCTTAAATTAAAAAGGTTGTTTGTGTCAATACATTGGCAGGATACATCGAGCACACTTATGATTCACAGAAGCAGATTGAGTCAGAGCTAGTGGAAAATCAGCCTTTTCTTTCCTTAGTGCCTACAGAAATCTGAAAGCAAACTTCTGCTTGTATTAATCTTGTGAAGTCCTGATTTTATTTCTGTTCTGTTGGATTAGACAACAACTGGCTGCTCTGACCGGTCTCATGGTAGGGAGCCTTTCATGGAAATAGCATTGCTTTTGGTTTTAATAATCTGGATGATTGTGCTCTCCTAGAGTCAAGTTTAAATAAATTGTTGTTCAAGATTTGAAAAATAACTTATGATACAATCTAGATGTGATACAAACCAGTTGTACCAACTTTGTGCATGTGTCTCCCATCCCATAATGCTCTCTAGCTTTATTTAGGACAGGTATTACCCAGCTCTGACACTGAAAAGGTTGGAGTTTTGGTACTTTCCTTACCTAATCCCGGGAGGTTTTATTGGCTCAGCAAACTGACGTCCATGTCGCTGCACAACACAGAGGAGCGTGTTTGGCGCTTGGAAATACATCACCTAAGGACAAAGCAGACCAGCCACACTCAGAGTGCACTTACATTTGCTGCTTTGCTGGCTGGTCCTCAACCAGCTCTTACTTGAAAATTGTAAGAAGAACTTTTAAAAATACTTAGATATTTATTCCTTGCTATGAACTAGGTATTCCTCACCATAGGGAGGAAACTCAGATGAACAAGGTGCTGTGGAGTATGTGTTCCTGTTGCAGTGAACTTGTCTGCACATACAATAGCCATTTCGTTGGGCTATTTACAGTCTGAAACAGAACTTTCTGCCCTCGAATTGAAGAAAGTTGGTAAATAAATGGGTAGAACTTGTTTCAGAATCTTGGAGCACATGCAGCTCCCTGTAGAAACTTGCAGTTCCCATCTTGTAAATCTTGGCACAGTTTTGAACATTTTGCTTCGTCTGTTCAGATCTGTGGTTACTTAAAGGTGTAAACTGCAGCTACCTTTTTGATGACCTGTTAAGGTTTCTCTGTGGCCATCACTGCAGTATCACCAAGATGTCTTTTCAGGTACATAGAAGGGTTTGTGCTCTGAAGAGTAATAGGGTTGCCTTTCTAGAGCTGTGTATTTTATTTGCAAAGAAACACCCTCTCAGCTTTCCCGCTGTTCTTTACCACTGTTAACATTAAGACTGCACCACGAATCCTGTGAAGACACTGTCACTACCTTTGTTCTGTGTAGGGTTTTCCTTTCTCATTTTTTAAATTTTGTTTGTTTTGACAGTGTGCTCTGTCTTGTGACTCTAGTCAGAAGGTTTTTTTAGAATTACCTTTCAGTGGACCATGGTGTATGTTACTTCCATAACTTCGAAGTGATTTAGATAGACATTTGGGTATAGAATTTCAATAGTATGTTGTTAATGTGCAAATAAACTAGTTTCCTTCAAGGCCTGAAAAACCAGAACAATGTTTTTAAATTCACGGGGCACAGTTTCACACTGTGAAATCATATTTAAAATCAATTCATTATTACATTACATTTATTAAAAGCTTTTTCATATAAGCTTGAAAATGTCATGCTTTGTGTAGCTTTAGGATATTAAAATGAGTAATTTAGCTTATCCAGAACATGTCATCTTCCTGGCTGGTGGAAAGAAGCAGTTTTGCATTTGATTCATTATTTTATGGGGTTTTTTTTAACAACATTGATACAGCTGGAAAATATCTCAATCCCATAAAGTTGAAATAAGAATGAAACACTTTAAGGGCCCAGTCCTTTCGCAGAATCATAGAATCTTTTGGGTTGAAAAAGACCTTTGAGATCATCAGGTCCAACCATTCAGCCAGGAGAGGTGTTCAGCTCTTCTTTGAGGTGTGCAATTCTCTGGAACACTTCTAGAAGCAAGAATAGGACATTTCAGGAACTACTGGATTTCGTTTCATGGGGCTGATCACTTAGGAAGCAGTGCAGAAGTGCTTAGGCTATAACTTTGCTTTTCTGGCAATAAAAGTAAAGCTATGAAATAACTAAAACAATGATGGAAAATATTTCTCTGGAAGTAATGTCCTGGTTGCATTACAGAAACTGCTACTGCAAGCTTTATGAGCCTCATAAATGAATAATTAAGAGGACAAACATCACCCTAATGTGACCAATGTCTTGGGTATTTTTAATGAACAATTTAATATTTTTAAATAACAGCTCAAGTCAGTGTGCTCTGGGGATTGACAGATACTTTTTTCCCAGCTCACAGTTCTTAACAGTGGATTTTCTCTTGTGAAGAACAGCAAGAAATTCTGCAGTCACTGGGAAAAAGCATATAACCCTGTGAGGTAAGCACTGTCCTTCAGACTGCATTTGCCTGTTTTGTCCCCATGAAGTAGAGCTCTCAAATCTCGAGGGATGTAGTTTCAGCCTAGAAAACAATTTTTAAGTGCTATGGGTGGTGGCCTGTGTAGTTTCTATTTGAGCATGGAGGGAAGCAATTTTTTTTTATTATTATTGCTTTCCTGGCACAGTCACAGCAGGAACATGATCCAGATTGGTGCGGGATTGTGAAAGCTGATATTATCACTTACGTCCGTCCCTGTGTGTCTTGGTATGTTGTATCTGCTGTTTCTCTGCATTTTTAGTGGGTTTTGGTGCCCGTGATACGCAGGCTTGCCATCTCAATCTTATTCCTCCTTCAGGGAGAATTTTTGTGGGCCAAAAAAGGTCTCACGGTACCCCGAGGTGAACATTAAGTTACTAGAGGTCCTTCTAGCAACTGGCCTGATGTGTTTGATCCCCAGGTGATCTTTGTGAGGGCAGAAAGTCTACCTGGACTGTACTAACAGGCTTGAAGTCACACGTATTTTGCTATAGCAACTATTAAGACTACTTTAGAATAATCATGTAAGTAAAAGTTAAACTTTTTGGGAAACGCAGAGAAATGTTTTGGAATTGTCACTTTTTTAGAGGTCAAAAGAGAAAAAGATTTTAAAATAATTTCTAGAAGAAAACATTTGGCACAGTATAGAATCCTACTATGTATCTGTGGAGTTGGGGCGGGCATTTTGTTAGCTATTTTTGTTTTACTTGGGTGGCAGACCTCACCTAGGTCAAGATGGCAAAGTCCTAGCGATACCTACACCAAAATGACATTGGGCTTTACAGCTGTAAATATTAAAAATGTTTGACTGAGCACATTTGTTGGGTGAGTCATGAAGGTTTTCAGTATCAAAGTTGTGGTGCCCTTCTGGCTAGAAGCCAAACTTCATACAAGATGGTGCAGGCAAATTCACTTGGGTGTCATTATAAATTATTTCCAACATGTTAATCAAAACATATATTTAGTTTTGAACAGATGACTGTTATGGAGTGATGGTGGTCTCTTCAGAGCTAAAGTTGTAACTGAGCTTCTGTTAAGTCTCTCATTCCCTTAATCTTGCTAAAAGTAAACCAGTCCACCTAGAACGGCTCATGTGTGGTCCTGTGGCAGAGGAGAACTATTTTAGGATTGGGATGATTATCTTAAAACACCTTGTTAATACTGTTTATTTGAAAAACTTGGGTGGGAAAGGGTAGCTTGTGTCTTTTCTCCAAAATGTTTCCTACCTCAAAATTCTGTGGGGCATAAATTTCAAATCTGGAGGGGTGAAGGTTTTTTAGAATTCATAAATAAGGTTTGATCTCTTTGTTGAGGCTGTTCCTTAGCCGGGGTTTGGGGATGACTTTTGTTTGGGTCTCTTGTTATTCTTAAAAACCTTTGAAGATCACTAATGCAAAAATTATGGTTGGAGTATGTTTAAAATACTCTGAAGTCTCAGTTTGCAAGAGATCTAGAGTTCAAAGCATTCTAGGGTCTCAGTTTTCTTTATCAGAGTACCTGAGGTTCATAGGTGTACATGTCCATGTATCCAGTTTTAGATGTTTTTCCAAAGGTAAGAGACACAAAGTATGTTGCTTGTAATGAGACGGTTGGGTTCCCCCCACCCACAACTTAGAGGAAATAGATATATGTAAAAGTAAATATATTACCCTAATTAATAATCACATTAATATAAAAGGTACAATTAAAGATTTAGGGGTTTATCCAATACTGTTTTTAACAGATAGCAATACAGTAGTAGTGTACTTCCTGCAATAAATATAAAGACGATCAGGCTAGAAGGTTGCATGAGGCACTGAACCTAGAAATCAGGAAGTCTGAGCTGAATTTCTAGCTCTCCATCAGACTTCCTCTTTGGTCCGGGACATATTGTTTTTTCTAACTCAGGCATACCGTATTTAAAAAAATAAAAGAAAAAAGAAAGGTCTGCATTTACAGAATAAGTTCCTTAGAATAGGAACTTCCTACATTAAATCCAGCACTTACTAAAAGGAAAATAGTCTTTGTGACAGCTTCTGTGTGGGATGATAAACTTTTTTTACAGTTTATGAAATCTGTTCAGCTTCTGCTCTGGACAGTGGAACAAAGCTGATCCGTTTCTGTTTACAGTGTTCCTCCCATTTAGTTTCTGTGCAGTATCTTTCTGGAGAGAGATTTTTAATATAATAAGACAATATTTTAGTATGGGATAACAGGATTTTTAAAACTTGCTGAATACTTAATACTGCTACGCATTTGCACAATATATAACCTTATATTCTATTAATATGATTAAAGGATCTAATTCCAATGAAAAAGTTATTTTTTCAGTATGATTTTTTTTTCTTATTTTTGATAGCACTGTAAAAGACATTCAATGAATATACAGACTTCTAGTGGGTGTTACATACCCTGCACATAAATAGTTGCAAATTCATTGTTACTGCCTAAAGAGAAACCATGTCTGTAAAATTGTTGATGTGGTGTCGGTGTTTACTGGTGACTGTTCAAAGCTGTTGATCAAACAGAACAGATGTGTTTATACAGGGAAGTTATTGTGGTTGTAACTTTTTCTTAGAGGTATTACTGTTAAAATTTTGAGGTTGTTTCTGTTGTGTCATTCAGGTAGAAGTGACTTGAGTTGAACGTGGCCATATGTTGTTGGCAAATGGCTAAAGGAGGCTTTGTAACGCAGTAAGCTTTGGCGCAAGTCGTTTTAGTAAACATATTGTTACCCCGATGTCCTAGAATTGTGTATTTATTTCACTTTGGATTGAAGCTATTTTAGACTTTTAATTTCGAAACGTCTTGTGAGGATTGATGATGTTTCCCAGACTTAAGGTGTGATGATGTAGTATTCTTCAGTTAGCTACCTGTGCTTCGCTGGGGCTGTACGGGGAGCATAATAGCTGTTCTGTATGCAAATAGGAGCCCAGCTTCCTCAGCCGAGGCGCTGACTTCAGGCGGGAGCAGGCATGAATCAGTGAACACTGCGTTCAGTGCGAATCCTCGGGAGCTGGATGGGGTCCAGGATGACTGCGGCGCTGGTTGAGAAGAATTTGGGCTGGAGAAAAAGGAAGGCCAATGTTTCAGTCTTCCAGAGTCTCGGCATTTTTACTATGTCAGGAAGTGAGGTCAGGCACAGCCGCTGTATACCGTAATTGTTTTCTGGAAGGCTAGTCATTAAGATTTTCTGTTTTTCTTAGAAGCCTTTGTAGTGTGAGACTGTCAGTGGAAAATACTGCCTTTTTTTTAATATGGTTAACATGATTAACCGTATTACATTAGCACAGTGTTTAATTACTCGGTGAACGCTTCTCAGTACATATTTAAAATATGAACTGGTTTTATTTAGTTTTTTTTAATGTTGTGATGTAAATGACAAAATATTTCAGCTTTTTAGACGTGTGACTTGAACAAATAATCTTTGAAAGCAAAAGCTCAAGCTATTTCTGGTGTAGATTTCTGTTAACTTAGAAATGTGATATCCACTATTAATTCTTTCAGCTTTGCTAAAACAGTGCTTCAGAAGGTTTGTTTCTGAAATGGTTAGTCCCGGTTCTTTATATGGGCTGAATTCATCCTTCAGCTCAAACAGGGTTTGGAAATTACCTTTAGCTGATGTCTAATAGAAACCACTGCAAAGAAGTGAATCAGGCCAGAAGTACCCTTGCAAGATGTAACCTTTCTAAAAATTAATCTGTTTCATTCCATACTGACTCAGAAATCTCCAGTGCATGGTGACAAAGCTCTAGAAGATACCTCTACAATTCTGCTCTTGATTCATATATAATGAATCACTAATTCTCAGTATATTCCTTTGCAACTCTGAAAATAACAATATTTGTCTAGGCTTTAATGCTTGCAGATGGGATTCTTCTTGTTTATTTTTAGTCTAGAATTTAAAATGATGTGTATTAGCTCATCTTTAATGTCAATGCAGCCTGTGAATTCTTAGTGCAGATACTTTTTTTTTCTTCTTTTTTTTGCTCAGACCCCTTGGATAGTTAGTAGCGATGATAAAACACTAGCTGCCAAGAACAGACCATGGAAAACGGCAGTCTGAGCCTCTGTTACCAAGCATGTGGTAGAAGAAATTAGCCTTAGGGGACAGAGAAGCTTTTTGATGCAGTTCTACCCATGGGTAGGTTGTTCCTTTACGGGCTGCCTACAGCTCGCTGGTGGATTTGCCTATCCCAGCTGACTCGGTCTGGGGTAAAGCCGAGGGTTCAGCGAACACCCAGCAACAGCGTAGGAGGGAAGCTGTGAGACTTGGTGGGACTTGTGGATGGAGGTGGGTTCAGGATGCTCGAATCTCCTCTCTGCCGGTGCGGTGGTTGCCCTCCGCCTTTTCTTGGGAGGCAGCTGCCTTCCTCCCTGGCAGCAGCGTGCTGCGTGGCTTAACCTGCCGCTGCCTTCGGCGCTGAGGGTCTGGGGCTGAGCTGGAGGACGGCATGTTCCTTGCTCCTAGGCTAGCACTAGGAGGCTGTGGGTAATGGCTTTTCAAGATCGATGTCTATTTCTTTGTTTTGTTTTTCAGGAAATTGTGCTGAGTACATAATAACTTTTTGGGAATTTCCTTTTTATTTACCCAAATACCACCTACTTCTTTGAATAAAACAGAGGCTTTTGGGAGGTGAACCTGTTGATACAGCATTCCGAATGAGTCCTTTATTTCCCTTGGAAATGTTTTACCTGGTAAACTGGGGAGGGCTTGAGACCCATGCTCATTTACCATTAGAAGTACTACCTCTGAGAGTGGCAGTGTCTTTTGCTGCTCTCTTATCAGTATTTTCAAGGAATTAAGCTGTGCTCAAAAAAAATAAAAGAAAATAAAAAATCCTTGTTTTTTGGAAATCTGTCGGTATGTGAGGGGATGTTCCTCTCTGTCATTAGTGTTCTGCAGCTTGCCACCATCTGAGGCCAGCTGTACAGTGAAATGTTAGTGTTCTGAGCCAGCTGAAACTGCCCAAGAGTTACTAGAACTGTTTCATTTATGCGAATATTTCATTTTCCTCTGTCTGTAAGGAGGTTCCTGCTAAGACATGAAATCTTATTTACTGGTTTTGGAGATTTCTTTCCTAATGCTCCAAGCACTAAGTTATTTCTCTGATAGATGTGAAGTTACACACTAAGCAAGTGGAACGTATGTAGGTGTAAATGTAAATACCACCTCTGTCATTAGGCAGTAGATTAAGGATTCTAAAAACCATGTGGATGTTGGTGCTGTGCCCTACAATTTGTACTAACTAGACTGTGCTGCTCGCTAATGTAGACAAAGCCTCAGAGAATTATAGGAGGCCAGTATAGAAACTTTGAACGTTTATTTAAAATTGCAGGTGGTATTGGGACTTGTTTCAGAACATGTTTTTCTACAGCTGGTTATTTTGGTTAGTTGAACATTTGAGTGCAAATGTAGTTGCTTTATGGTAAAGGGATTTCCCCTTCATGTTCAGTGCAAATTTATCTCATCTTTGATGTTCTTAGATGAAAGAAATTGAGACTATAAGCATATATAAAAATATGTATTCCTATTAATAGCTCTTTAAGAGTTAGATATAACCTCTAAAGCTCTAAAAATGTGATGTGTAGTGGAAGAAACTTCTGCCTTAATTTTAGCATGTGTTACCATGCAGGTATTTTTAAGCAGAATAGTTATATACAATCAGATGAGTTTGTTTCCTTGGCAGAGGTAATTCAAAATCTGACAAATAGGATGGAAGATTATTTTATTTGGGAAATAAATAACATGCTAAGGTAGCTAAGTATAATTAGGACAATCCTGATACAAATTTAATCTCTGGAGGTTGTGTCTAGCCCTTGCACCTGTGCAGTCGTATTTGGCCTCTTAAAATTGTAACTGGAGCACACCCAGAAAACAATTGGTATGCAAAATGAACTGGTTTCTTTGGCATCCTTGGGTATTTTGTTATGTGGTGTTCTGTGGCTGTGTGATAGTATCAATTATTTTGAGATGCTTTTGCAAATAAGAAAGGATGTGGTTTTTAACAATGGATGCTACCAGCCTCTGTAACTTGCGATGGTAATACAGGAGAAATCCTTGTAATTTCAGCTTTTATTACAGATCCTTTCTGAACAAAATGAGTTAACACCAGAAGAAATTATAACAGTCATGCTATGGTGTTTCTCCCACTGTGGCTAATCTGCTGAAGATTCAGTTCCACAAGTACACAATTAATCAGGAGTTTTCCTTTTTTTTTTTTTTTTTTTTTCCTACCAAACCCTGTCATTTCTGTACTGGATATAGAGAAGTGAACAACGGAGTGGCACAATGGTTTTTTTTGTTTTAACTTTGCTTTTTAATTTAATGAATTGGACTATCGTAACTGCATTTTGTATTCTGTATGGGTTTATAGGAGGTAACGAGAAGGGAGAAGGAAATGTCAGCATTTCCTGTATCCTGTTATCTTGTGCTTTTTATGGTTGCTGAATTAACTATACGCTGAAAATTCACTAACATTTGGATTGTATTTTGACTTCTTATAATTACAGATTATTCACTAGAAGCCCAAAACTATGTGGCACGTTTCCATATGTAATTCTCCATGGTACTCAGTTGAAGACTTAGTACAAAGTACTCTACTCTCTTGTGTTGCCTTAAGCCTTCTTTTCACTGTCAGACCTCTATATTGATGACATGTTGCAGCACTGAAGAAACTGCACAAGTTGGGGTGTCTTTTGATCATCACAGGGACTGAAATGTACATGTAGTATGTGAATTCTTTGGCCTAAAACCTGGGTCTTGGGTTCTGGAGTACAAGCAATTTAGAAATTGTAACTATAAATATAGGAATAAAGTCCTGCAATAAGTGTAAAATACACTACTGTGTAATTGCTTCACTTAATGAACTGATTTCATCACTTGTGGCATGTGAAATTGAATACGTGTCATACGTATTTAGGAAGCATTTTTTTTGGAAGAAGGATATGTATTGCTTAAATGCTGTACTTCAAGTGAAAAATCAGATAATGTATTAGACTTCTTGAGTGTAATTGTAAAGGACTCTGATAGGTGACGTAGAATGGTTTGGGTTGGAAAGGACCTTAAAGATCACAGATGATGCTCCATGCTTTTAAGACTGTCAGTTTGCACGTGTGTGGTGTGTGTGAATGTGTGGTGAAGCTAAAGTGGATGTTTTATAGTAACTTTGTCTCCAATTAAAGTAATTTGTTATGACTTTATTTGAAAATTGATTATTTGAAAACCATTGGGGGAGAGTTGTGGAGTGTTGAAGTCTGATATTTTCCTATGGATTTTTCAAATGTTCTTGAATTGCTATCATTAAAGGGTTCAGTTAATATCATAGTGCAAGTGTTGGTTTTGTGGAGAAGAAGGAGGAAAAAAAAAAAAGACCTGAAGGCACTGCGGTATTTTTCTTCTGACATACTGGTACCATGTTTGGCAAATGAAGTAGAGAATTATTTGGGGGAGGGGAGAGATGTATCTAATATTGTCACTCTCTTTTTGTTTTAGCAGGTGGTTACTGTGAGCAGTTGTCAATGAATAGTTTTCAGACATGATGGCCGACCAGCCACCTCCATTAGAAGCTACGCCTATATTGAATGAAGTGCCACTTCTACCTCATATGGTTAATGGGGACAGCATACAACAGGCAAGTAAATCCATTGCACTGTCACACAAGTCATGTAATACTGTGCCAGCGTTGCTAGTAGGGAGGTTGACATTCAAGCACACTGTAGAAAACAGAACAGAGAGAAAAACTACTTGTTGTACAACTTACGATGGCTGGAAGAGGAGGAGGCTGAAATAAAGCAACCACGATACTGATTTGCAATGTTAGAAAAGCATGTGGTTCTCAGCACTGTATCATCAGTAAAATAGAAGTGCAAATATATGGAGGGAGAAAATCAACATTAATACAGTGGAAATGTGAAAAGATTACAGATTAAAAGGAATATTTGTTACACACATGTTTTTAAGTGCTTTGAAATTGAACTACAAAATCAATAAAAGGAAAAAAATAGGGATTTAATAAAGCACTAAGGTTTCGAAAGCTCTTCTTAAGCTCATGTAAAATAATCAATAAAGATTCGCAGGTGGTTGCAGTGCTCTAAACCAAGAAGTCTGTTGCAAGGAAATGAGAGGAAAGACCTTGGCTTCATGATATTAAGTATCATCATTAATAATTACAGTGCAGTGGTGAAACTTGAGATACTGAGTTGAAACTTTAGAATTTTACTGGACACAACTCTTCAGAAGAACCTAGTATGATTAGAAGCACAGACAAAAGTGAAAGCAAAACAGTTTGAGGCACAAGCTTATATAAATGGTGAGTCAACTTGAAGTGGATTTACCATTTGGCAGTGGAAGCCAAGTGCCTTGTACTACAAATGCTGAGGTAGCTTCCCATCATTCAGAGGCTTTCAGTGCACTTAGAAATATTACAGGCATCCAGACATTTTAACACTGGTTTTTAATTTAAGAAGCATCTTCCCCCTGCACTAGCAGCTACAAACATGACAGATCCTGGTAGGAGAGAGTGAGTTTGTCCATTTTAAATGGCAAAGCGGCTGTTTGTTGGCTGGCTGTGATTAGGCCTGGGTGCTAGGTACTCTCATCAGGGCTCCCTTCCCCACAAAAGGTTGAACCAGATGATCTCTCTAGGTCCTTTCCAATCCAGGCTGTTCTAGGAGTCTGTAATAACAAAACATAAATTTGAAGGCTTTATGTGCCTGGAGTTAAATAATCATTTTGTTGAGGCAAGGGACAAAAGTACCCATTGCTTTAATCTGATCAGCATATAACTTCAGTTAGTTTGACTAATTGAAAAAAACTTGGAAGTGTTTGACATTAATTGAAATAGGAATCAAGGGGTTAATCCAGATGGGAAAGTTGCGTAAAAATTTCTGGAGGATAGCTGTCATACAAAATTATTATGAAGGATAACAGTGAAGACCTTGGCATGTTTGAATGTACAGTGGATAAACAAGGTACAACAAAACAGTCGTGAATTGTTGAGGATCTGATTGACCATAAAACTGGTTTTAAATAAGATACCATTTACTTTGTAATCGTTACAGATTGAGAAGGAGAAGCCTGCATTGTTTCAATTCTGGTATACTTGGAAAAAATAGGCTTTATTCTAAAAAATAGTGTACTTTTTTTTTTTTTTTTACTTTTACTTTTTTTCCTCAGACTCTGGAGATAAAAGCACAATGTAGTTTGGAGTAAGTAAAGCTACAGAGTCTGGGCTATTTCTGAAGTTCTCGCATTAGCAACATGAAATTTTAGACACTGACCAGCTGTGAGGCTACTCATAGGTTGTGTTTCATGTTACACAAGGAAAAGAGATCAAGTAGATCTAATTGGATACCATCTCCATCGCTGTATTTGTATAGCATGTCTTGGTATAGATCAGGGTGTAAAACACTAGTGTGTATGGAATGACTCCAAAGGTGACAGTCACTGAAATTTTCAGAACCTAGTGGAGACTGTTTGCCAATTAGGTTAGGTTAAAAAAAAAAAAAAAGTTGTATCTTGGACATGCATGGGAAAATGGCATTTAAAGAGTAGACTTGAAGATTTGTAATTGAATTATATTGAAAATAACTAATAAGTCTTTCTAATGAAAACTCTTCATGGGACCAGGAAAGTGATTTTATGTTAATGTGCCAACATTTCTCATTCTAACATGTTTGTATGTAAACAACAGTGTCGTGCTGCCATCTGTGTCGTGTTGCCATCCTTCAGCTGCTTAATGAATCCACTTGCTGCTGGTTCGTGGCACTTTCCTCTAGAGAGGCTTTTGAGCCACAGTCTCCTCACATTTGCAAGTTTGCTTTTAAATAGAGTATTAACTTAGGAGCTTTATTTATGCAGATGAATTTTAATTATTTTGCTGTCAATGCTGTAGAGGATAGGCTAATTGTAGAGTATTGTACAGTGGTTTTTTTTTAAGAAAAAATTTTGCTGTTTGGCCAGTCACTTTGAACAGTCAGATGCAGCACCCACTTCGTTAGTTTCATTTCCCATAAAATGTGGGTTGGAAGTTTTTTGGAAGGGTTTCTTGTTCTGAAAAAACCTTCAGCAATGGAAAGTGTGTGAGTAAGGGATAAAAGCAAAACACTGACCAGTGCTTTGAAATAGCTTTCAAACTGTGTCGATCGCACTAGTTGTGAAATGGTTGCAGGGACACCTGAAGGTGTTGACAGATCTGTGACTCCTAGCGCTAGTCTGTCCTCTAACTTGGCTTAGAGTGACTCGTTAGAAACGCTCAAGCTTCCTGGAAATTTTCCTTGGTGGAAGGTAGATGGAACTGCGTTTGTTTCATTAATTATAGTGAGTCATTCCTATAACACACTGCCCCATGCATTCCTGAAATTCCAGTCTCTGAATGGCTCTACAGCCCTGTGATTACACCAGTTACTTATGATCCTTTTCGCTGAGTTCAGTTAATAGTTTCCTGAACTGTTTTTGAGAACTTCAGTTAATTGAAACCTGTTCTGAAGATCTGACACAGTCAGAGGCTCTGAATTTCTAAAAGAATCACTTTCCTGCCTCTGAATTTTTTTGCCCTCGAAGATGAGGCTTGCTGTGAGGTTTAATACCTGCCTGTGGAGCGCTGTCCTCTGCCTACTGTTGTTTGCAACAGACAAACAACCCTAGCAGCTGTTGTTTGCAGCAGACCTCTCTTGCTTTTTTGTGCTCTGGCAAATCCCCAGCCCCTTATTGTCAGTTTTCTTTAAACAATTAACATCGCTAATCTCTCTTTTCTCCTTGAAATTCAGTGGCATAAGTTTACTTTATAAATTACATCTGAAAGGACAGATCTGCTTAAATTTCAGTGGTTTAATTATGCCATTTTTAAAAGTATTATCTGACATCTGTCTTTTCTCTGGAATTGTAATAAATACTGCTGACTGGCTGGATGGCCTTTTCAGGGGGGTTTGGAGTTTTACTGTTGTCCAGAAGCAACTTGTCTACCTAAAGTAAAACTCCTGTCTTGTGAACTCCTGGAGCAGGCTCTGTGTTTATAATGCTTCTGCATCCCCTGTTAAAAAATAAAAGATAAGATTAATATAGCAATAGGCAAAAGCAGCAAAATGGAGTGTTAAACAGCATCTATCGCTCTGCTCCTTTGAGTCTTTACACGCAGGAGTTTAAATATAGTAGATCAGTGCAACCCTCCTTGTTCTGTGCAGAGGCTGCACACTCGAGAGTAGAGGGGGAGAGAAGCAGGAGGCATAGACTGTAACTTCAGGAAACATGGGTATGTTTGTGCTGACTCCTTTACATGTTAGCTGGAGAAGAAATGTGCTTTGGTTGAGGCCAGCACAAGCTACTTGGCAAACTCTTTGGAAAAGAGTGGTCAGTGGAGCTGGTCAAAATGCAGAGGTTGAATAAGGGGCCCCAAGATCTCTAAGTCTCATTCTTTTCAGTCATCTGTTTATGACCAATACAGTAGAACTGAGGTATACTTAATCAATCTGCAGCTGATACGAAGTGGGAGAAATTGCAAGTGTGTTGGAAGCCTGAAATTATTTTGTTTGCTAGAAAGGTAATCTAGAAACTTAGCAGCAGGTCCTGTATTTGGGTAGTCAGCTTATCATAAGGAATCTCTTCGTTTGGTAGTGGTCCTTAAGAAAAAGGTCTGCCAAGGGATGGATAAAGACTGCAAGTGGAAGTCATCGGTGCTTCACTGTTTCCAAAAAAAAGGCAGATAAAAATCCCCCCCAAATTTATATACAGGGTATGGCACCTAAATCACAGAAAACAATCTTTCCTTTATTGGTGCTTTTATTCTTTATTTCTTTGGTGGTTAAGACATGAAGTAAGGGTTCAGTTTGAAGCAGGGAATGTTGAAGGTAGATGATAAAATCCGTAGTGTTGAGGATAGTGGAACAGTGGTGCAGATGCCTGGGGAGTTTATGGAGCTTCATCGTTGGAGATGCAGTGGTACAAAATAGATGGGTTTATTCATTAACATCATGTGTAGTTCATTTTTACCAGGAGTTAGATGACTACCTAATCCCTTCGGGTCGCATCTAGCTGATGTAGTTGTCATTCCATGAATAGTATAAAGATATTTTATAAAAACAGAATGAAAGAAAATTATACTTTTTGAGTTTCATAACTAGTTTTACAAATGTATTTTATTTCGGTATTTACATTGGCCTTCTTTATGTGCCAGCTGTCACCAGGGTGGAATTTTGAATGTGTAACTGTGCAGTTCTGACATGGTCAAACCCCTCATTTTACCTAAGAATTAGACTTGTCCCTATGTAATGTTGTGGAATCTCACTACAAAATTCTTGTAGTAAAGTTGTCATGTTAGAATAAAACTGAAGCACAGGTGCCATTACTTTACAGTGAGACTGAAGCATGTGCTGTGGGATAGAATGAGGTGATCATTTGTGAACCCAGCACAAGGGAAATGATGCTGTACCCTGCCTGAGGAATAATTCTGGCAGATGTCCACATCGATCTGTGTGAAAGTGCATGCCATCACTTCCAAATTGACCTGCAGAATCTCACTATTGGTTGCATTTCTTTAGCTACAGGATTACACAAATACGTGAGAAGATACACCCGATCTTTCAGGAGTTGTAGATTGGAGGTGGTAGGCATGACCTGCTTTATCACCTCGTCTACCCGCTTTCCATCCCCAAAGGGCTGCACACTTTATTAAGTTACTTGATGGCACCATAAAATATATCATCAAAATACATACCAGCATGTTTTCATTGAAAAAATACGGCTGAGTTTTGCACAAAGGATTTTTTCTTTTTTTTTTTCCTTTTTTCCTTTTCATTTGTTTGTGTGCGTAGTCATGATTTTGTCAGTTTAGCCCTGCAATTGAAATAATCTCAGGCAAAGCTTGGAAAGCAAGGTGAATCTTAGGAATGTATTCCTTCAGTAAAAGAAGAAAAAGCAGTGTGAAAATATTGAAAATAAAAGCTTATTAATTATTTCAGTTGTATCAAGGGAAGCACTTCTGGTAGTAATCAGACTGATTAAGCAACGCTAATGATTTTATGTCAAAGTATGAAGAAATTTCATTCTACCCATCAGTGTTTCTCATCTTGCTTTTTCACTCTTTTAAGGTTACCAGAGCTATATTGTTTTAATCTAATGTGGGTATAAGGAAGATGGGGGTTTTGCACCCCCCCCAGGTAATTCCTAAAATTAAAAAAAAAAACAAAAAACAAACCAACAAACAAACTCAAAAAAACCCACCACCTCTTTTATGTTTTGTTTTCTACAGGTTATTCTTGTACAGGTAAACCCAGGTGAAACATTTACAATTACAACTGAAGATGGACACATTCAGTGCATTCAAGGTAAAGGAAAAACTGAAGTCCTGAATCCAAATATCTTGATTTTGAAAATATCACAGAATTACTACCAGTATTTGTTTCTGTAATGTCAAATGTGTTTTTATATGTTCTGCAATGTAATAAATCAGATTTTTCAGTTTGTACTTAAAGCACAAATGAGCACTGGGGCAGTTGCCAAGATCCCCTGCGTCTCTGCAGACTTTGCTAATTTATAAAAGGCTGGCATCTCAACTGTTTTTGTAACGTTCCTTGAATAACTGTCTTCTCAGAATCTTATCACGTGAATGTGCATGGGATTTAGTCCACACTAATCTAAACAACTTTAATAGACGCTGTGCGACCTCACTTTACTGTAAGGTAGTGGCATTAGCGGTCTGCTGATTTTGTGGGAAGCATTGCTACCCTCTGTGTGTGGCTGCAAACTACTTTTTACCTTCTGGGTAAGTGACAGAACTGCAAATCTGAGTTGGATCAAAATATCTCCTGTAAGTCAAGCTGAATTTATCATTACTTCCATTTTTGGAATATTTTTCATCTTTTCAAATGATATTATATAAAATGTATCCATTCTGCTTTCATCAGATCCTAGACAGGAATACTTTCTTTCAACTTGATATGAAAAATAATATATTCTTATTTAAAAACCAAAAAATGTTGGTAGACCAGCTGTGTCAGCATTACTGTAGTGCTGATGGTGTTGCTATAGACTTTTAACTGTCACAAAATAAGAACTAAAATTTATCTGTGCTGAGTTTTGTACAATTAAAGAAATACTGTTGGCTGTTTAAGTGTGGTGGTTGGAATAAATCTAACCTGTGCTTTTTGTAGAATAAATGTACAGCCATACCTGCATTTAGCAATATTGTCTAAAATTCTGGATGCTTCTTGAAAGTTAAGTCCTACCTTAATGTGTATTTTGAATGTGAAAACGCATTGTCCATCGGTGACATAAATTGCATCACTTTTCTTGGTGGCAACTTGGTACAGCCACCTTTTTTTTTTTTTTTTTTTTTTTAATGAAACTCACAGTCCTGATTATTTAAGTTTCTCTCCTGACTGACTTTTTAATTGGATAGTTTTAGCCTTGCTTCTAAATCTGCTTGTCTAAAAGCAGTTCCATAAATACAGAGCTGGATGCAGTTGCTGACTTTTCAGGCACCAAAGTGAGCCACCACCTTTGGAAAAAAAGGTGTCTCAAGTCTGTAAAAGCCTCATTTGTTAAAAAGTGGCACCTTGTTACTTCTCAGGTCCAGCACATGTTCCTATGATGTCACCAAATGGTTCTATGCCGCCTATATTTGTGCCTCCCGGTTATGTATCTCAGGTAAACTTTAATTTATTCTTCTATTTCAGTATGTTTGTGGCGCTTTAACAATAAGGCTATTGATTATTTTATCTGGAACAGCTGTTAAAAGCATTTCTCATATTTTTTTTCCATTGAGCTTATCAACTATTTAACTTACTTTATTGTAGGCTCTGTCACCTTCTGTTGACTGAGTAAAATTTGATCTAGTTTTCTAGGATTCTTTTAATAATTTTAATAATTTTCTAGGATTCTTTTAATAACGCTTCCAGGCAGTAAAAGATTACTTTTAGTAATCCTGTAGATGGCTCTGAATTGGCTCTCAGAGCCCCGTTAGCAGGACCCACATCTTGGTTTTTCTTCAGTCCCGTTTTCAGGGTGAAAGTAGGTGCGTGGGTCGTGCGAGCAGTGCCAGCTGAGTGCCGCGGCTGGCTGGCGGGGGACTGATGAGTACAGGCAGTGCTTGGCGCTGCTGGGAGCGGAGCTGGGGGCAGCATCGGAGCCGCATGTGTCTCACGCGTGCCGTGGATGCGAGACTTGTGTTTCTTACACTGAGGTTATATGGGTCGTATACCAGTATCATTCTCTCTTTCATCCCTTGGGTCTTCCCCCCTTCCTGGACTGCATAAGATATTTCTCTCTAATGTCTTTTCATAATTCAATTTTTTTCTCTCCTGCTATAACTCTTATTTATCAAAGTTTTCAATGCCCCTTTCTTTACCAGCTCTGATCTCCTTAACATTCAGCAAAGCACTCTGCTGTTGGAGTAGAAGTGTGAAGAGGAGTGTTAATGCTAGTGACGTGTGCCCATGAAATGAGCAGGACTCTGGGCTTCTCTCCCAGCTTTACTTTTCCGTTCTCACTGGTTTTTCCACTCCTCTGTGCTGCTTAAGTCACAGCAGATCAGACCTGTGTGTGGTATTTGAACTGTTATCACGGAGACGTTTGAAGTTGCCAGTTCAATTTACTTTAATGTATTTTTAAAGGGAACTAATTAAAAACAAATGTTTAAACAGGGCAGGCTAGGTTTCTAATTTTCTAGTGACGTTCAAAACAGGAGTTTTCTGAGTATCCTTGAAAACCTTGTAGCTGTATGTTCTTGAGCTCCCCGTCTTTTTGCATACAGCTGTCTCTCCGTTTTGTGCTTCTGCTATTACAATTAACAACTTCCATGCAGATCCTGAAGCAAGATTCCCCAGATAATACGTGCATCAATATGAAATTGAGTCCAGTGCAAACAGTATGCAAAGCACTGGAAAATGCTGAGGTGTACAAACTGAAAAATACATTTGTTCTGTGTTTGCTGTCACATGAAACTAAGGGGGTTTGTTTTGTTTTCTGTGGGTCATTCTGACAGGGGTAGACAAGTTTGAAACCAACTCTAAATCAGAGCTTGAGTTACTGTTTGTGTCAGTAGATGAGACTTGAACTTTCTGTTCCCTGATCTGTCTGGAGGAGCCCAGGGATAGTTATGTTGGTTTCTGCCAGGGTGGAATGAAGCGATTCAGTAGTGGAGAATGGGGACATAGCAACTTCAGGCTGTAAAATCATGGGAAAGTCTTGCTATGTTAATATATGCCTTCTACTCAAAACTGTGCCCTGTTCTTGCTTAATATATACATAAACCAGCGTAACATACCATCAAAATTTGCTGTGAGTTTTGACTTGTATGTGTTACAGCATGTGTTAGTGTTATGCAGTGTATTGCAGTTGAGTGGTGTATTTAGTGACAGTGATGAACAAAAAGCCCCCCACATTGTTTCTAGAACAAAGTGGATTCAATGTAAGCTTAGTCTTAAGTGTCTTCTTGTAATTTTTTTTTTTTATTCTGTTTAAAGTCTGTTAAGAATTGTTAATAATACAGCTGACTCTGAGGTTGTCTCACAGCTGAACTTTGTCATAGCAGTTTGTGAGCGGACACATTCTGTTTCCCTTCAGAAGAATGGTTTCTCGTTAGTTTGTCTTTTGCTGAGGAGCTTTTCAAAATGTACTTTTGGAGTAAGCAGTATTTCAACATCCGTAATGTCTTCTTGGCCAACGAGGAAACGCTACAGTGATTTCTTATAGCCAAACTAAATATGCTTTAAGGGAGGATCTTGAAAGAACGAACAGGATAAAACGTATGGCCTCTTTTGTGTAAGTGCTTTCTTTAAATGCTTGGAAATACAAATTGTGTATATTTTTAGTAATAGTAATAGAAGTTCAAATCTTCTAAAAGCTGGTTTTATTTTGTATTATTTACTTTATGGATTGTATTAAAAAAAAATGAATTTTTATTGCATCTCAGTTTTGTATGCCAGCCCGCAGCTGGAACGCACCCCCTACTTGAATCCACGGATGTTTTCTGCTGACTACATGATTCATTTCTGTTAATACTAAAGCATTGTATTAACTGCTAATATCACTTGTGATTTGCACTTTTAAATGCACCTTGGAGGAGATGACTGATGTAGAAGGAAGGAAGCATAAAGATACAGACTCATTTTAAACCAATCTAAGAAAAACACCTGGTTTTCTTACTGAGACTTGATTAATTTTAAAGTGTCCGTTTGTCTCTAATATTGGATGGTTTTCTATCATTGATTCCCCTTCCCCAATTACATTGTTCTTACCGACTTACTACTTTTTTGCGTGAAAACAATTGATTTGTTGTCTGGCTTTAAGTGGGATTTAGTGGAGTCTAGTTTGCTTCTGAGTCAGACTTCTCATTAGGTACAATCTGAATTTTACGCCAGTGGACTTCTGTCTTGTGGCAGAAGAAACAAACTGGAATATGACCAGGTGCTTTCTCTGATGGTCAGCCCTGAAGCCTTTGACCTAGTCAGAACTGTAGATCCTGAAAACTGAATCCCTCAGATGAGCAAAATGGACTTGTAACCACAGAATGGCAACCTGTGAGGCCTACCTGGAGAAAGGACTCTGTAAACCTCAGCCTTGGCTTGTCTGTTCCGGGTGCCTTAAAAACGAGACTACACTGGGCATAGTTTTATTTCATCATCATCATTGTTAAATATGTCTTTTTGTGAATCCTACTCTGGTGTCATTTTCTCACCTTGTCTTTCAAAGCCTGTGTTCTGTCCAAAGTCTCTCCTCAGTTTTAAGATTTAGAAAAATGTTTTTGTATAAAACCGTAACGTATTTTAAATTTCCTGTAGGAAAAAGCAGTACATTGAGATATTAACGTCTTGCATGCTGGCAGGATTTAGACTCCAGAAGAAGCCTATATATGGCCAGTTTAGGACACACGCTTAGAAGTGTGCGTGTGCATGCATGTGCATGCGTGTGCATGCACTGTCTTAGCATCTTCTCATCCTAGAGTTCAGACGCACAGACAGGTTCCTTGTCTGATTTCTCTTAGCCTGTGGCAAACATGAAATAGTTTGACATTTGATTTGGGCTGGATCATAGTACGAGACAGCAGGGCTGACGTGTAGTCTTTGTACTTGCCATAGGCTAAGAACATGCATGCATGCATGCAGCAACCTGTACATACAGTCTGGGTGTGGGCTAAAGCAGTTCTTCTAACTGTAATTACAAGTAGATGGGAATTACACCCTGATCAATTCACAGGTCTTGTTTAAAAGGATATATACATTACGCATAAATTATAGATTGCTTAGCACTTCGGTGTGTGGGGTTCAGCTTCTTAAAACTGACTGCCTCAAACTCCAGTTTCTTCCAGCAGCATATGCTGCATTTCCACTGGAATTGATTTTGATGGGTATTATCCCTGTATGTTAGATCGTTGGTATAAACATGAGCGTGGAGATTCTTTATTAAATTTATAAGATTGTTATTGTACTAACTTTTAATCTCTTATGTTGCATGACAGGTGGTGGAAGAAAATGGAGTTCGTAAAGTGGTGGTATTGCCACACTCAGCTGAATTCCATCCTTCCATGCATCCTCCTCCTCCTCCTCCTCCTCCCCATGTGCCACATTACATGCATCATCACCATGCTTTGCTTCCTCACCCACCTCACCCAGTGTACCCTCCAGTTCCTGGGACAGGAGAGCTGCCGCCACAGTTCATTCACCAGCATCCACCACCACACGTTTTTCAAGAACAAGGTGAGCATGCAGGTGATGTTTAAATATGCGTCAAGGCCTTCCACTCAGCACATCTAGATTGAGGGAGCCGAGTTCTGTCAGTAGCTCTTTTACACATTTATGTGATTTTGGTGTTAGTTGCCAGCCCCGTAAACACACATAAGGCTCAGGGAGCAGTCTTAAAATACATTTGTGTGTAAAGTAGCGTGGAGTCTGGTCTGAAGGCACTCTGTGTGTGTGAAGTATGGTTTTTATAAAGTTAAAGTGTTCTGCTGTTCGGTTTTTAAGAATTTAATGCAAAACCAGTAACTTAGAAGTGTTCTAGTACTGTGTATATTTTCCGTGGATCCGTACTTTTGTTACTGTAAATGCCACAATGATTGTGTCTACCTTTCTCTAAAATTCCATTCTCCAAAACTGCTGTGTTTTGTCACAGCCTGGGCATGAAGTATTTTGAAAATGCATTTAATGTGACACATTAATGTATATTTTCGACTAGGCAAAGTTCAGGTATGACTGGAAAGAAAATGAAAATATCATACATCAACTAAAAAACATAGTAGTCCATGTTGGAGGATGAAGTGTAAGTCCACTCTAAGTTAAAAATCCAAGTGAGGCAATACTTTAGTGGAAGACTGGGGTAACTGCTGAGTTAAACCAAGTTGTAAGCCTTATTATATAAACAGGCATTTGACACAAAGAAATTAGAATATGTAAGACCATTCACTACCTTTCTCAAGTTTAAATTGGTAATTAAGCTATTTCAGCTCATTTCTAGGGTAGAATATTCAATAGCACCCAAACTATGTTTTAAAAAGTCAGTTTGGGTCCTAAATTTGCTTACATTTCTTTGAAAACGTGCATGGATGGCTGTGTCAGGGAAGGTCGCTGTAAGGGGTAATCTTGAGCAGCTAACAAAAGAGAAAGGCCTGAAGAATTACATTTAAAACAGACAAACCAAAAAAAACAAACCTGAACTCAGCAAGTGCTGAAAAATATTTTTTAAGAAAAGGAAAAAAAAAAAAAAAAGATCAGCAATTTGGGTATGGGTTAAATGGGAAAAATTGAAGTTTTCTTGCAGATATTTTGGGTATTTTACTGTAGCATCATGGCTAACATTGTGTTTCAAAAAAAGAATTAAACCTCCAGGTGCGTTCTTCTCCTGCTAACTGCTCTTTATGGTCATACACTGATCTGAGCCCAATCCATAAACTCTTTATCAGGTGAGGTTCCTAAGGTCTAGCAAAGCTTCTGCCAGTCAGCAGTGTGGTATGTGCCTGTTTCTTACCTGTTGCTCAGCTGCCCAGAGACCCCTGAGTGTCAGCCGTAAAACTCCTTGGGACTTCACAGATGCCCCAAGCTGATGTTATGTGAGCCGTGCAGCTCCACGCATCTACAGACTGACAAAGCAAGCACAGTGAAGTTTCGTGGGTTTTCAAGTTCTGGTTTTACTGTAGTTATTCTTCCAACTTACAGAGTGTTTCTCGGATGTCAAATAAATTGTACTGAATAATGAAGTAAGTTCTCCTTTCTTTGTAGAACCTCGTTCTCATGGAAGGACAAACTTCATTCAGCGAGATGAAAGGAGTCTCAAAATGCAAGAGCACCTGAAGAAAAGACTAAAAGACAGACAAGCTAGTGGTCATACTAACAATAAACTTAACAGCCCTCCATCTTCACCGCATAAAGTTGTTAATTCTTCCAATGCAACAATTCAGAATGGAAATGGAAAGGGGCAGCAAGGGGCAGGAGGACCACTAAAGCAGAAGCAGATAGGAAAAACAAAGGGCAGTCCAGATGCAGAGGTGGGAGGTAGGTTGCATTGACAGGATGAAAAAAAAAATAAAAAATCTAGATTCTTTTGTAACAGAAGATGCTGTAAGTTCATTGCAAAATAGTTTCTGAAAAAAAATGAATTTGTAAATGTCTTTAGCTGTACAGGATTAGAGAAAGACTGAAATACTTTTCATTATGTTTAGGTTTTTTCCCCTCTAGAAATCATAGTAATGTCAAGTTTGTTCATTTGAGATTTCTCAAATAAGATCTTCAGGAAGGTTTAATTTGAAACTTTTTTTATTTTTTTTTAACTTCTTTATCTTTTCTAACCTGGGACTGACCAATACTCCAAGCAAGGATGACATAAAAGACTTTTGCTGTCATTCTTTGTGGTACTTTTCAGATGACTCGGAGTTATTTAAAGCTTCAGGGAATGGAAAGGCTTGAGCAGCTGTCTGTACAGGTTGCTTTTTGATCAGTTGTGGTTTCAGTTCAGTGCGTTATTCCGCTCAGATGAATGCTTGAGCTTTTAAAATAGCTTGTGGCTATTTACTTGCATATACTAACATACCTTATATACGATATTGTTGTCTTTCCTCTTAGTTTGAAAGTGTCACTGAAATGCGGGCAGTTCCTTATCATGATTCCTTAAATCATTTGTTTGTCTTTTAGAATTTGGGGGGTGTCTATGTGTCCTCATTTAAGCGGTCTTGTCGGGGTGCGAAGTCTAGTCCTTGTCAGTGTCACTGTTAACTCTTTGGTTAGAGAAATAAAAGAGAAATCTGACTTTGTATCTTGAGAAGTAAGCCGAGGTGGAAGCTTTTATCCAGCTTGTTTCAAGGATGAAAAATATA
>JAVJGJ010000034.1:22727817-22738140 GCA_035590215.1 Microhierax caerulescens
ATTGGAGGGGTGGGAAAAAAGCTTGTATTTGTGGATAGAATAATATCCTGTATTGTTCGATGCGGACAATTGCAAAGATAGGGTTCAGCTTACAGATGTAACCCTTTCGGTACTTTTATGTATTTTTACTGTGCAGTTTTGATCTGGCTTCCAAATTACACCGAGACCAAGTGTTTTGCAATAGAAATTCAAGGAAAGCACATACAATAGAGAGATAAGATCTTATTATCATTTTTTGAACACCTTTCATATTTGGAGGAATGTTTTTGTGTTGTCAAAGAAAACCCATTTATGCTCAGATTAGGAAAATATACCCTTTGTGCAGGATGTACTAAAAGGGGTTTTGTAACACTGTTAGTTTTGGATAGTTCATGTTTCTACCCCTCACGCAGCCAAAACAAACAGGGGAAATGAACTTTGCACAATAAGTACTATTGTTAAACTCTTAATGAGGCGAACTCCATCTTGTGGTGGCATTTTTGTAACAGCTTGGTTTACTCTTGGGGTTTTTGGTAATCTGTTTTGTATTTGAAATTTCAGAATCTGACACAGAATCCAAGAAATGTGATATTCACTTGAGCATTGGCAAGCCAGTCGTAAGTAATATCCTTAAAATACCCTTATTTTCTGTGCATATTCTTTCTATAAAGTAACATATGTCTTATTGATCTCTTTTTCTTGTTTTCTTAATAGAGAAAATGTATTTTAGTTGTCAGAGTTCATAGCTGGGAAAAGCAACCATGCTATGGAAACCCACTATTTCTCAACTTTCTGAAAACAGCCTGGCTGACTCAGTTTCCCAGTCTGTTAGCCGAGAATATATATCCACTGTTGAAATTGTCTAGTGTATGTACACGAGGGCTTCGGTACCTCACAAACCAGGGGCCTGCTAAACTAATGGAAGTCTTATCTTCTCTTGGAACCGTCCTTCCTTCAGCATAGAGGATTTAAGAGTGTTGGGAATAGAGTTTATAAAAGCAGATCATCTTACTATGTTATGTTTAGAAATTGGAGCAAATATTTGAGTATTGAAAGACTTTAGTAAGTTGGAGTCTGGTGATGTTAATTTCAGTGTCTAAAAGGCTAGTACTGCACTGATAGTTTTGATCTTGAGCATGCTTAATGAAACTTCTTTGCATTTATCTATACAGTAAGCAAGGGTTGTGTTCTCCGGCTCCAGCTTGACGGTAGCATTTGTTCGTTGCTGCTTCTGACATCTGTACTTAATGCTAACAGAAGCAAAGTGTTGACTTTGTCACAGAAAATTTGGAGTATGGGAATTAAGTAGCAAAAAACTTAGACCAAAAAGTTTTAGTCATGAGCACTTAAAAATGAGAGCCTCTTGCTGTCCTGTAGCTTAGTAGTTAAATGTTAAGGTTACGTGAGGGAGTTGTGATAGTTAGAAAGTCAGGCCATCTGACTGTGCCTAAGTGTAGATCTTGTGTCAGCATTCAAGGCTCCAAATCTGAAAATGTGCTCCAAATGAGTGATGCAAACAGCACAGGTGAAATACAGATTTTTCTCTTCATACGCTGAGGCAATGTAGTGGGTCTGTCTGTTTGTTTAGTGTTTGAAGGGAAATCCTTTGAGGTGGTATTTTAGAAGTGAAAAGAGGAAATAATTTAAATTCGAATGATGACTCGGTATTTCCACTGCAAAGGTAAAGAATTCCTCCAGTGAGGAACTTCATAGGCAAACTAGGGACACCGTGTTATTGACTAATATACCTTTTATTACAGAAAGCAAACTTACTTGCATTATTTATGCTTTTAATAGGTTTCTGATATACAAGCAAGATCAGCCGTTCTGTCCTGGAATCTCCCAGTTAGTTCACAGAATGGAGAGAGCCATAGTCATAGTCCAGCAGCATTTACATTTGAAGTAGCAATATCCAACAGTGGTAAAAATGGAAAATTTAAATCTGTCTATGTGTAAGTTTAGTTTCTTCATTTAAGCACAATACCGATGTTTAAAAACATTAACCGATCAGCAATCTCTCTATCAGGAGCTGTTTGTTGACTTGCAGACCTACCTACTTCACGTGAAATAAATATTAAGTAATATCACTAAGAGTTACATGGACAATGGGAAACATGAAAATTAAATGTGCGCTACATGGTTTTGCTTTTCAATAAGCTTTTATTCTTCTGAAGTATAAGGAAGAGCTGTAACACTTTTTTCTTTTTTTTTTTTCTTCCCCTTTTCACAGTGGGGAAGAATTAACAATTACACTTCCCGATCTCAGGCCAGCAACTGATTATCATGCCAGGTATGCTGCTGGGAATTAAATACTTAATGCTTTTGTTGATATGTGAGTTAGAAAATTATTGTGGCTTCGTGAAAAAGGTGTGATCTCAAATAACTTGAGGAATATTCTACAAAAATAGCGTAGCTATGGACACTATTTTTGCTATCTGAATTCTCACTTGTCCTCTAATTTCATTAAAATGTCACCTCGTTTTCTTCCCTACCATCTTCTCTGTCTGTTCGTGTTTCTCAGATACAAACTGAAGTTATGCTCTGTTGGTATTTTTTAGAACAACAAGAGTGGACTCGGTGAAAGAGATTGTTGTAGGCTGAAGGCAGTGGTAAATAAAATAATTTAGCTTTGAACATGGATTTGCAAGTCTGACTTGTCAGCTTGATTTGCAAAGTTGCTTCTCTAAACTGCAAACTTCAGTAGCAGTGCAAGGGGGGAAGTGGAAACTGGTTGAAATTGGGAGAACTTAGAGGCTGTGTTACAAGGGAACAAGACGTGACATTCAAGAATTGCCACGCAGAGTAAATAAGCATTACTGGAGGTGTTTAACTGGTCAGGAAAAAGACAAGCTGGTTAAACAAGCTTGGAGAACACTGTGATCCAGTAGCAGAAGAGAGCACCTCAAATGCTTGGGCGCAGGAGGAGGCAAGTTTTAAGACTTGCTGAAGCAAACTTGGATTCTTAAACTGCAGGAGAGTTCTGAGTGAGTTACCCAGCACAGCTCCACGTGCACATAGTGTGTGTTTGGTTCATGCTGTTGCTTTCCATGCAGGCAAGCTTTCTTTTACCTACAGTTGGCTTGATAAGGTGGACAGTATTTCTGACAAATGAGTCAAGTCATTGCTCTTCAAAAACAAACATAAATGAGCAGTGCAGTTCTTGAGTTTCTATCCTGTTTAACAATTGCACTGACAAATGTGGGTTTATTGCCTGAACAGCTGATTTAGCCCATTTCAGTATCCATACTCTTGCACAAGTAAGTGTTGTCCATATTTAAATCTCAAGGTCTTTCTAGCAAAAGAATCAAGTCAGGTGTTCTGTTGCCATTTGGTAATACCTACTATAATTTTCATCATGCCTCCCACGTGTATTTCATCACTAAAATATCTCCACTCTGCTAGATAGCAATTGTAAAGTAAATGAAGGGTGCCAAATGGAGTCTTCAAGATCAGTAAGTGTACCTATGTGATCTCCATCGCTCCGCTCTTGCCAGCCCCCTGTCTCCCTGAGCATAGAATAGACAGCAGTGTTATGATGCAGGCATCGGTTGCTAGAACCTACTGAGCAATATAGTAAACTGACTTTCTGTTGTTTCTTCCTGAATGACGAGGCATGAAATTGTTGTCTCTTAAAATCAATGATCTGAAAGAAGAGTGATGGGGCACTTGTTTCCTACGTCGGGAGCAAGCTGGTCCTGTTGCTGTAACCACTGCTTGTGATTAAGTGCATTTCTAAAGCTGACAACCTTTCCTTAAATTTTTAGGTGCTAATGCAATAGCATTATAATTAATTGTCCTTTGTTCAGAGTTTCAGCAACCAGCAGTTCCATAAAAGAATCCATTTCAGAATTAGTGAGTTTCACTACAGAAAGTTGTGAGCCAGACTGTCCAGCTGCACCGAAGCTCATTAACAGAACCAAAAACAGCCTGAGTTTGCAGTGGAAGGTAAGCAGTCTGGTGTGTTCACGTGTGGTATGTTTAAATTAGCTGTGTCCGTAATCTAGTGTGTACTTTAGGTGTTGGCTTCTAAGTTGCGCAGTTGAGAGTGATAACTGAAATCATGATTATTTCTTCCTCTTCCTTTGATTGTCTCCTTAGCTTCATGCGTATGGCTTTAGTGTGACAGTTGGGAGCAGGTCTCCAAGCAGGAGCAGGATATTCCGTAGAAGAGTTCTCTTCTGAACTGGCAGCATAGGAGAGGCTGGAGCATGTGTATTTTTGCTTGGGATTCCTGGATGATAAATAGATACAGCTTAACATTATAATTCAGAGTTCTTATAGTTATTCTGACCCATTCAAAGTAAATTCCTTTGGTTAGTTTGTAACCTTAATTTTTTTAATCTGACTTTTCAATCTATACGTTATCTGTGAAGACTTCTTGATAACTGTGTTTTCTTGTCTTCTAGTGTTTATCTTATCACTACACTTACACCTGGAAAACAATTTATATCTAAATGACTTTAGTTAAAATATTTGTGTAACCTGTACTTTAAAAAATGAAGGAAATTCCCAATTTGTATGTCATAACAAGCACAAATGTTGCTCGTCTGAATGCATACACTGCTCAGACAGTTGGCAAACACACAGTGCGAGGCCACAAGGAAAAAAGCTCTAAGAATATAATTTGGATTATTCATAAAGTAAAACTATTCATAAGTTCATATTCTAAACTATCAGAATTAATAGAAGTAGTATAGCTGCGTGAAGAGCCATCAGGAATGAGGAATGAAACTAGTTAAAATACCTGCTAGTTTTTACCCTTTCTAACTCACATTACTGAAAAATTGTGTCTGTGCCCACAGCAGAGTTTCAGATCACAGGCATGTTTGTGGAGGAAGAGGGCTATTCTGTATGCCTCCTGCAGATTCCTTTCACCTCAACACTAAATATTTTGTTTTAAAAGGCAGTTGGAGTATATTAAACTAAATTGCTAAAATGTTTGTTTAATGTGCAAAACCATCAACCATTTGATGTTAACGTTTTTCATTGTTTCTTTATTTTCAGTCCTCAAATGACAATGGTTCCAAAATAACTAATTTTCTTTTAGAATGGGATGAGGTAAGACCTTTTCTAGTACAAAAAAAATCATAATGACATCTGTAGACCAATTATACTTAAAAATACCTTTTGCTTAGGTACATCAGCTATTTGCAGTGTAACTGTCCAGACAGTTTTAAAGGGACAGGCCAATTAAAAAGCTTGAATCAAAAAAAAAAAAAAAAGCAGGCAATCATTTCAGATCCTCTGAGAGGACAGCGTAAAGCTCCTTCATTTGGTTCTTGTCTTTCAGAGCCTCGTTAATTCCTAGGCTTTGCTTAAATGAACGAGCATTTGGCTCGTGTCTTCAGTAGCTGTCACAAATACCACTTGGCTTTTGAACTTCTTACCGAAATGTATTCCAAAGTGATAAAAAACTTCAAAAATTTGTGTTGCTTTCAACTGCAGTAATTTATTACCATTTTGTGAAATCTACAGTGCCAAAAAATAAACAGGTATCTCGGAATGTGGGTTTGTTATCAGGAGATCTCAGGATAACTATCGCATGCTCAGCGTGACCTGGTGGTGTTAGCTTGTTACATTCTTTAGGCTTACTCAGATGTTTGGTTTGGGTTTGGGTGGGTTTGTTGGGTTAGGGGTTTTTTATTTTTGTTCAACTAGTGAAATGAAGTTTAGGAAAATTTAGAGTGAAGAAGTTGACCTTAGCAGGGAGCATGCAGTCCCCATGCAAAAAATTACTCAGGTTGCTCTCACTTTTTTAAAGGGGAAGAACGCACCCTTCAAAGAATGCTACTACGGGCATCTGAAGCAGCATAAACTTACCAAACTCTCTCCTTCTACAAAATACTCACTCAGATTAGCTGCTAAAAATGATATTGGAATGAGGTAATGAACCACGATGTATCATACCATTTATTTTCTTATCAGCCACATCTGCTGCTTTTAACAGTTCTTAAAAATATTTTTCCAGTGGGTTCAGCGAGACAGTGACATACTATACAGCTGGAATTGTCCCGCCAGCCCCCCCACCCCCGGTGCTCGTCGAAGCAGGGGTGACCTGGCTGTCAGTAAAGTGGAGCCCACCCAGTGGGGTGTCCTCAGATGACTCTCTCACTTACAGTTTAGACATGGAAGAAGAAGGCTCTGTAAGTGCTGGGGTTTGTTATGTGTGTAAAAGCATGATACACAGTGGTGCTCAAATAAAATTAACTTCGTATTTTAAATAAAAGTGCTGCAAAATACTGCAACAGTTGGCAAGTGTTGCGTGTATTCAACGAAACAAAGGTGAAGTTCAAGCTAAAAATAATATTTGATCAACCTGATCTGGTTTTTGGTTTATTGTGGAAAATTAGTGACTGTGTGTGTTCTTATTTTCCCTCATTTACAGGGTTATGGTTTCCAGCCACAGTACAATGGAGATGAGCTCTCATGCACTTTAAGAAATCTTAGGAGGAGCACATCCTACAAGTTTAGGGTTTGTATTATATTTTGTTTCCAGTTTAATTATGACTGTATGCTTTTCTGGAGTTTCAGCATTTTTGCGCAGCTAAGACACTTTCTGTGGAGACAGCAGAAAATTACCTGTAATACTTTTGTTATAATAATTTTTGGTGAAAGTATAATACAGATCCAGGTTTTTTGCACTAGCTAGTTTTGTTTTCTTTTAAATTGTTGCCTTTTCTTGGGATTTTGGTTGGAGGTTTTTTCAGAGAAGAATTTTGTAGATCAGCAGAATATTACCTGTCATTAAATAAAGCATTTATTATATATTCTGTTCATTCCTGAAACAGCTCTTTGCCTACAACAGTGAAGGAAGAAGTAGTCCTAGTGAGGTGGTAGAACATAGCACCAATCCTGACAAACCTGGACCACCAAGTAAACCGACCGTAAAGGGCAAGATCCATTCGCACAGTGTGAAAGTTACGTGGGGTAGGTTACCTTTTGTTAGCTGTTGTTAGCGCTGTATTTGAGTGCTGTCTGTGTCTGTGCAGGCAGACAGCAATGCAGATTAAAAAACGGAGGTGAATTCAGGCTAATTATCTGTCTCTGCAGATGTCGTTACCGCAGGAGAAATACTTAGCATTACCAAAAAATGGCAGCTTGGTTTCTTTTGCGGTTGTTGTACAAAAGTGGTGTTTTCCTCTTTTCATTTTAGAGAAGCAGCCAAGGCTGTTGTGGTAGCTGCAGTTGTGGTAGCCTCTACATGTGATGCTTAAATAATTTTCATTCATTTTTTCAAAAAAAACCAAAAAAAAACCAAAAGGTGATTCCTGACATTGGCAGTATTTGCCTAGTTACTCTTCATTCTAGCGTAATCACGATTAATATTAAAATGTACTGTGGATATAGAAGTTTTCTGTTTCTGTTTGAATTGAATTTTCTGCTTGAATATATTCTACAATGAGTAAGTTTTCTGAAAAAGCTGGTAACAAAGCAGCGCATTGGTTTTATATCTTCTGTAATTTAGCTTAAGATGTTGTTTTCTTTCAGAACCACCCAAAGACAATGGAGGATCAGACATTTCTAAATACTTCTTGGAACTCTCAGAAACATCAGTTGGTAAGCAATGTCTTTCAGTACTAATTCAGCTTGTGTGTTAATTCAGTGTACTGATGCACTCATTACTCATTGCTTTCGCAATTCCTGTTCCGTTTTCATGTGTATGTTGTGTTGCACGTGTTCTCTACATAATTGATCATACAAAATTTGATTCTGTGGCTTGACTATCATAATTAATAATTGTGTGAGAGAATTTTCAAGGTTTATTTTTGCAAAAGTTTGTAGGATAAAGCATTTTCTTTCTTTCCTCAGGAAGTAAATGGGACACCATATACAGTGGTCCCCAGAGGGAACATGTATGTGATCATCTCAAGCCTGGGACGTCATACAGGATGAGAGTTTATTGTGTCAGTAAAGGTGGTGAAAGCCAGGTGAGAAAAATAAAAATAAATTGGCTTCTGAAAAGTTTCCATTTATGTTTTAGTGACATCTTGTTTTGTGTTTCCACTCTAAAATAATGTGTATTACTGCTAGGCTTCTGATGTTATGACTGTTACAACATCAGCTGTTCCTCCTGGACCCTGTCATGTTCCATGCCTGGCAGGCAAAGCTAAGCCCAAGGAAATCACTTTACAGTGGGGTAAGCTCCAGTGTTTCTGAGCAAAATACTTTCCTGATTTTAAATGTCATAACACAAATGAAAAATCTGTAGAAGTCTTCAGGGAAAAAAAAAAAAAACATTAAATATAGATGTAGTCCGTGTCCTTAGTTGTTTGGGTTTTGTTGGGTTATTTTTGGGGTTTTTTTAAAATGATCAAAGCTTGCTAACTGTCTGTGAATTGCTGATGCATGCATGTGCAACAATATGGTGAGACTTAAGCAGACATAAATGTCTTTCAGTGGGAAAGCTTGCCAACTGCCTCGTTACTGACACGTGTTTGGCAATTTAAAAATCAACCCTCCTTTTCTTACTTTGATCTCAGTAAAGGAGATAATAAAAAAAGTAATGAAGATACCATGTGTTTTGAAGGAAACGTGTGGAAAATATCTGAAAACAAATTATGAAGGCTGTTTTAAACTAATCTATCAGTATCTGGAGGGAAAAAAGCAAGCTTCAGAAGTGTTTCTGCTCAGATATGTGATAAAAGCCTGCACTCTTTAACTTTCAGGATTCATCTGGCTCAACTTTTAGCTTAAGAATGCTGATTAGAAACTACTTGGAAGAAAAAGTGCTTTGTGAAATTAATAGGGGAAAAAAAATAATCTCTTTTTGTTTCATAGGCCCACCATCTGTAGATGGAGGTTCTGACATTACGGAATATATTATAGAGATGGCAAACTCTGAACAGGATGAACGCAGACAAGTGTATCAGGGTCCAGCATCTGAATGTGTAGTAAACAATCTGCTTCCAGGGAGAACGTACTGCTTCTGGATACGAGCAGCAAATAAAGTCGGGGTAACCACTGTGCTAATGGGATCTGGGGTTTTTTTTTTTACACAAGAGATAGTAACGATACTACTGTCTTAAAAGCCTGATAGTATTTTGTAGCTTCTGTCGTAGTTCTGTTGAAGGAGCACAATTTCTTGCAGCGTAAAAAACACGATTTAAAGAAGAATCAATAAATTAGTCGGGGACATTCAGTCCTTCCTTCAGCCTTAAGGGGATGTTCAGGGCGTTGTGTTTCTGTTGTTGTTTACTGGGTTACTGCCAGTACTGAAAGTAACTAGTACAAAGTTAGTGCTAGACATTCTCTTCCTACTCTTAGTCATGTCTTTGACTGCAGTGTAAACCCTGCATTTCTGGCTGTGAATAACCACTTCATGTTTGTGCCTTAAGAAATTGCCTCGTGTTTTACAATTCGTGTAGCCTCTGTGGATCAGTGGTGTGGGAACTGTATTGTGTAGGGAGGGGTGTGTTCAAATAATGCCAGGTTTGAAAAAGGTTGGGATGAATGTTGGTCACGTAAAAGGCTTTTTGAAACAGTACCCAGCTGCTTCTGGAAGCCGGAGCCTGGCTACAGGGGAAGGAGAACTGCGAGACCATAGCAGTGGGAGGATTACAGATACCCTGTAGGCACAGGGCCAGCTTTTAGAGTAAACTACCTGAAAGGAATCTTAAACGGTGCTGTGGAAATAAGCACTGAACTCTTCTATTTATTTATCAAGTTGAAAATCATTTGTTTTCTTCAGCTCATATCCTTGCCACATCAGTGTGTGCTCTGCTGCAGTTGCTGTATTGATGCAGTTGTATTTTCTTGTAGTTTGGCCCTCACTCTGACAAAGCAGAGATCTCTACTGCCCCAGGACCCCCTGATCAATGTTGCAAACCCCTGGTAACTTGCAAAAGTGCAACTTGTGCTGTAGTTTCATGGGAGGTAGGTGTTAACGATTTTCAGTAATGCACAAATTAATATGTGTTTTTTAGCATTGTGGTGACATGTCTGATACACAGAAACGGAAGAAGTAACAAACATAGAGCGGGAATATTTCTAAGCCCATTTCTTTAGAGGTGTACATTGGTTTTGTAAATGTCACCTGTGAATTTCCGTCTTAACTGAATTAATTGGGTGACATTTAATCCTCCTTATGGTAACTAATACATAATACTAATATATTTAGCTTATCCAGGTGGTAAGAGATGGTGAGTTGTTCAGCCTGGAGAAGAGAAGGCTTTGTGGAGACCTTATAGTGGCCTTTCAGTACTTGCAAGGGGGCTTGGAAGAAAGATGGGGACAGACTTTTTAGTAGGGCCTGTAGCAATAGGACAAGGGGGAATGGCTTTAAACTGGCCGAGGGGAGACGTAGGGCAGATACTGGGAAGAAATTCTTCCCTGCGGGGGTGCTGG
>JAVJGJ010000034.1:22738160-22752122 GCA_035590215.1 Microhierax caerulescens
CTGTGGGTGCCCCATCCCTGGCAGTGCTCAGGGCCAGGCTGGACGGGGCTGGGGGCAACCTGGGCTGCTGGGAGGGGGCCCTGCCCCTGGCAGGGGGTTGGGGCTCGGTGGGCTGTCAGCTGCCTCCCAACCCAAACCCTTCTGTGATGCTCTGATTCAGAATTCTGGTCTGAATTGTGGTGGTGTTACAGCCGTGTGCCTAGATGGAAACCTTTTAATAAGCTGAAGTTAAAATCGTGCCCTTGGCTATGGTGGAAAAGCCCTCAGGTTTCAAGCCCAGTGCTTCCCTTCCAGTGCCTCGTTCATTGTGACAGGGGATCACACCTGTATGGTGCATGTGTGTATGTGCAACAGCTGAAAGAAAATTTATCGCTTAAACCCACAGAGTCCTGCGTGCAATGGTGCAGAAATCAGTGAATACAGGCTGGACTGGGGGCAGGTGGAAGGGTCGATGCATATCATTTACACTGGCCCTTGCCAGAGCTATGAAGTAAAAGGTCTCACACCTGCAACCACGTATTATTGCAGAGTACAGGTAAGAAAAGCCTTTTGTTACATGTTACTAAGCATGTGAACAAGTACATACAGCTTGAAGAAAAACTTCATCTAGAAAATAAAATGATGTACCGTCACCTGCTGATGCAATATAGAAGGTAACTGGTAAATGTACTTTCCCTTCTCCCCAAGTCCTTCCTAACTCCATGTATCTAGAAAAGAGGTTTAGATCCAGTGTTGCATGAAATATCAGAAATTTTGCCATGTTTACATTTTATTGAGGAGATTTTCCGTTCTCTTCCTAATTGCATTTCGTTGCATGCAAAAGGAAGCATGATAGATGTGCCTGGTTAGAAAAAACGTAGATTGGGTAACTGACACCTGGTCTCTCTTTCAGGCTGTGAACGTCGCTGGAGTTGGGTTGTTTGGTGAGGCTGGTGTGGTGACAACCCCCGCGTCGGTGCCTGCAGCAGTGTCAGTACTGCATCTACTTGAAGAAGATCAAGTGGAAATTTCTCTTCCTTTATCAACGTGCCTTGCAATTCAATGGGAAGAACCGTGTTGTCATGGGTCAGAGATCACTGGATATAATATAGAATATGGGGAAAAGCAGCTGGTAACTGTTGGCAGAAATACAAGCCATGTTCTTGAGAATCTGCTGCCTGACACTCTGTACAGGTAATAATTAATCATTTTATTCTGAAACCACGTTTGCAGGATTTTTTTAATCAATAGCTTTGAGGGTAGCGTTTTAAACTTTTAGAATAATTTTTTCATTCAGCTTACAGACTGTTTGCCTAATTCACTCTGCAACTCCAAAAACACAAGATAGAATTGTCACATACAGAATGAAACCACGATGTTTGAGCAGCAAGAGTTAAGATTGTTGTGTTAAGGTGAATGTTCTGTCTCAAAGTTAAGGCTTTGTTCTAAGTTTTCTGGGTTTAGAATTTTTTTATTCTGAAGCGATGCATATAATGGGATTATGAGTATATCTCACCAAAAGAGGATGATTATAGGGACAAGAGTAGAGCAGCTGTTCCTATGTCGCATGCTCAGTCCTGGTTAAGGCTCAGTTCAGACCATGGGCTTTGTCAGTGGGAGGCAAATGGCTCAGGTTAGCGCGGGGGACCTGGGCGCCTGTGCACTAAACCCAAACAATACTGAGAAACACTGAAGCTTCATTATGTTGAAAACAATATTACTGTGTTAGACCTTTTTGGAAGTAGATTATTTTTATAGTTAATTTCTAACTGCATTTTAATTACTTCATTGTTCGGAGTTAAATTCTTTACAAATTTTAACTGTTGCATTATTCAGTTTTTCAGGACCTCGGTAAATTAACCATATAGCTGCTCTTCTCACCTTTCTAGAATTAGAATACAGGCCATAAACAGCTTTGGAGTTGGTCCTTTCAGTCATTCCATTAAAGCCAAAACAAAACCACTACCTCCTGACCCTCCTCATCTTGAATGTGTGGTCTTCAGCTACCAGAGCCTTAAACTTAAATGGGGTGAAGGTCCGAGCAGAGCTTTAATTACCAACCCTACACAATTCAACTTGCAGATGGAGGACAGGTTTGGCAGGTAAGATACTCAGAACATTAAGGATATATTGTTGCTTTACAACTTACCAAGTTTTTAAGACATTTTTTCTCACTTCTGTTTGCACTTTGCATCCTATCTTTCAACCGGCAATGCTGTTATTTAGCTGTTGCATGAATATTTACTTGTAAACAGTAAATACCATTTACTGTTTCAATAGTAATATCTTACCATCTTCCTATGTTGCCAGGGTTTTTTTGTTGTTTTTTTTTTATTGTATTTTACAATGAAGTCAGTTTGCATGTAAAGAATCACGGAGTTGACAGCTGTTCTTTAACTAGAAATGACGGCTTTGGTACCCAGCGTGTGCGAGGGTGTTCTCTGGATTCAAATCAGGAGTTGGGTCATGTAGTTTCAGCGGTAGCCTGTGTATGGCCGTAGCTTAGTGCCTAGGCAGGTTGAAGAATGCTTCATGAATATAAATTAAGACTTCCCCACCAGTATGAATGGTGTGTGTTGCTGATTTAATGCACATCATGAACCGCTGATAACAATAACAGAGGTCAAACTGCCTAACGTTCATCATGCGTGCATGGGGAAAGCTGGGGCGCCCAGAACGCGTTCTCACTTTTTTTTGTACTTGGATATGAAAGCGTTCCGCTTACGGTTCTGACATGCAAAGCTGTGATTCCTGAATAATTCTGATTTGTGTTTCTTCCAGGTTTGTAACTGTTTATAACGGTCCCTGTCACACATACAAGGTACAGCGACTCAGTGAATCCACTACGTACTATTTTAAAATTCAGGCATATAACGATGCTGGATAGGGAGGGTTTTCTGAAGTTTACGCTTTCACCACAACTAAGTCTCCACCCGCATCTCTTAAAGGTGAGCTTCACACTGCACGAGGACCCTCCTGCGAGCCATTTACATACTAGATGGGATGCTACAGCCCGACCCTTCTCCCAGCCCAGCACCCTACAGGGCCTTTGTGGGGCAGAGAACAGAAACTAGCCGTGGTGGGTTTATCTTGGTACACGGGCCGGCATGTGCCCATCTCCTGAACTGTAGCTTTTCCCACCCCACCGGACAGTGAGGATTTCTTCTACCCTTTTTTAACTGGAAAGTAATTTTTCAGGGTTATCTATCACTTTATATAAGTTACAACAGCATATAGGCAAATGAAAACACAAATAATTCCTCTGATCTGCGCTTTTCTGTTATGAACGTTAAAGACTGCTATTAAAGTAAGTTGTTCTGAAGATCAGATTGCTAATTACCTGCAGGTAATTATTTAAAATTATTTGTACGACTGGTACCTCAAGAAATGACAGTTATCTTTACATTGTTAACAAATACATTGGAAAAACCTTCAGCTTTTAGATTTACACTGCCCAGTCACTTGCATTAAACTGAAACAATTTCAGTGGACAATGTAGAAAAGCAAAGCATGCTTTAAGCCAGAGTGAGAAAACTTCCTTGATGTCACTGAGACCAGTGTCCCTTTGCTACATTAACTGTGAAAATGAGTTACTGATGATTTTGGACCTTTTCTTCTGATGGGGAGAAACAAAAACATTTGTAGAGACCATTGTTCTCTTCTAAAATACCCACAAATCACACTTCTTTTTTCTTTTCTTTTTTTTTTTTCTTTTTTTTTTTTCCCCTAGCACCCAAAGCAAATCAGCTGGAAGAAAACACTTACGAAATCACATGGGAACCTTTACAGCCGATGAAAGGAGATTCCATTGTTTACATCCTTCAGCTTGCTGCTGGGAGAGAGTTTGATCAGGTACCTTTTTATTTAACATCATGAACCTGAGGAGCTTTTTCCATACTGCCAAAAAAGATGTCTGTATTTGAAAGCTGAAATTCTGTTTGGGGATGCTTTTTATTGTGGCAAGGGACTCAGTTTACAATCCTGACTTCCAGGGTGCTTCATTTTACTTCACAGATGGATCCTCTCAGTGAGACTTAAGTTTACGATGGGTGCAGACAGCTTCCAGCACAGGGTCCTGCCCTTCTGCCTCTTCGTGGCCTCAGAGGCTGCCCCAGATTAAAGATCATAAAGTTTTATTTCCCTGCTGACCTTTTGCTTGTTCCATAAAAGCAAGTGACTGCGAAGGCAGGCTTGGGGAGTCATCAGGAAAGCTAGTTATCTACAAGTGGGTTAACACTGGTTTACCCTGTTCTTCAGCATTTCCTTTGGCTCTTTTGTTTCTTAAATCCTAGGGTCTGTGGCATCACTGCCTTTGTTAGTCATAGACAGCACCTGCCCCACGTTTGTGCGCGAGCTGTGTGGAACAGGAGCTGGGCAGAACAATTGTGTTTTTTCTTCTGAGCTTCACAGTCCAGGTCTGATGGTGTGGAGCATAGCAGGAAGCTTTGGATTATTCACAAGAAAATTAATCATAAATTCTTCAGAAATAAAAGCTGAGATTTTTATTGAGCTGGCTTGAAGAGAACAGCTTCAGGCTGTGTCCGGCACTGCGCGTGCTCGTAGAGTGAGTACTGTTCGTGAGGTGCATCCCCTGCAGAGTGGTTCTCTCTCTTCTTCTGACCAGGTGTACAAGGGACCAGAGACGTCCTTCCGTCTGACGAGCTTGCAGACAAACTGTGAATATCGGGTCAGAGTCTGCGCTGGCCGTCAGTCCCAAGACTCTACTGGATCACAAGAACTGTATGGACCTTACAGTCCCAGTACAGTGTTCTCATCTCAGAAACAAGAGCTGGTCCCACAGTGTGCCGATTTGACAACGGAGTTGGCAGAGACGAAGAAGACATTACGTGAAGAGCGCTTCATCGCCATCGTTCTCCTCTGCGGATTTGCAGTGGTTGCTATTTTATTTGCTGTTGTTATTCAGTACTTTGTAATCAAGTAGACAAGAGCCTGTTCAGTACTCAGCTTTTTGTACAGAAGCTATTTCGGGTATTTATGGTTAGTTTAATTAAAATCCTAGCTGGAAATGCGTGGTTACGTGCATTTCTACTTTTGCTGCTGGCTAACAGTGAGGCTGGGTTGGCAGATCCTTTCCAAATACTGAACACAGATTTCTTGTAGAAAGGGTAATCCTGGGTCCTCTGTAATCAGGGTTAGCTGTTAATAAAACAGCAAAAAAAAACCTGCCTTATCGTGCACACTCTTCCTCTCTCCAAATTCAAAGCGGGGCCCTTTGGCCAGTTCGAGAGAGAAGGCATTGACAGAACAAGTGCTTTTCAAGTACAGCTAGAGCAGTGGTAGTCGATCCGCGATGTTTAATCAGGTATCGTTGTAGTTTGGTATACATGGAATACAGCAGCACAGATGCTTAAGCTTAGAGCAGTACTGCATTGCAAAACGTGACTAGAGCATACCACATTTAATATACTGTAGAAGGAAAGCAGAATATTGACTTAGCGATATTACTACTTTACAGTTATTTTAATATTTCGGATTCAGTAATAATCATTTCAAGTGTTCAAGTAGAGGGTGCCAGCATTTTTAGAGTTTTAATCAAAATGCTAGACAAAACGTTAGCAGGACGTGATGTACGTACAGCAAAGGCGTTCCTATGTCACATCGCAGAAAAGGCCCCTTTTGTATCGTACGTTTCTGAATGAAATGCTTTCTGCTGTTGGTGAGCAGCTGTTGGCCCAATCCACATTTCACTCTCAGTGCCTGAGAGAAAAGTAATTTCCTGTGCTTCTGATTAAATCTTTGCAGTGTTTTCAGAAAAGCACAGGTATTGTCTTTAAGGAGAAAGAGTGCATTTATGATAAATGTTACGCTATTTGGCTCAAACTGAGCAAATGTTTTTATACTATTATTAACCTAAAAATAAAAAGTTCAAACTGCTTTTGGATGCCCTTCTAACTTAATCCGAATTATCAAATTGTACGTGAAAGAACTCTTTTTAGATAACATTTGTACAATGTTTTAAATGACTTGCTATCCCAGTGGTAGCAGCTTCACATTCCATTGTTTTCTAGATGGGAATGTTCAGCCTGCTATGAACTTTTCTGAAACTCGTCCTGTTTGTCTGGGGGGTATTTTTTGTGGACACTGTGCACTACATATGACTGTTCTTGTTAAATGTGCTCGCGAATACCTGAAGATGAGTCTGACGGCTGTCTTTATAGCAAATACTTTGAAGGCTGGAATTTCGAATGTGTTTCGGAGTGGGTCTTCCCAACAGCATTTGGAATATGCCACAGAGAGGTAGATTTAGCGTATCTTGCAAAGGCTGCGGCTACACCTTATATACATGAGAGCAATGCACTTGTACGTGGAATGTTGGATGTGATAGTGCTACAGGCTAAGTATTTCCAGTAATTAATCACTTTAAGGGTCTTTCTCCTATGGCAGTTGATGAATAATGTTGCGTTATAGTTTGAGGCATTGTGTTGTATTTCAGATACGGAAAACCTAAATTATGACATAGTATCGCTTAATACTCTTAAAGGTAGATTTATGGTGCAATCTGAAATTAATCTTTTCAAAATGTACTCTTCATTTTGTACTCTATTTATTTTGATTAAAAGTCCTGGAAAAATGTATGTTTGAATGTATTGTTCTACTTGTAGCAGAACTTTAAGTTAATCATTTATTATATCATAGAAATCTCTCCCTCCAGTGTTGGAAAGAGTTTTATACAGATATTAGTCTTTAGTTTGCAGAAGAGTTTACAATCTGTCTATTTCTCTTCATAGCCTACTTTTAGCAGATAAGGCTGCCTTTCAGCAAATCTCTGTTGCCAAAGGGTTATTTCTTTTAACTCTTAGAACAAAGTTTGTAGAGGTTTATTTGGCAATAATATTTCTGATAATTGATAAATTAGGATTGCAGAGCAAATACTAACAAGTCATGACTCCTAAAAAGTGAAAAATATTTTGTAATTGCCACAAAATATTCATGTTTCCAGAAAATATCTGGGGAAAGCCTACTGCAATACGGATTTTTACGTCAGCTGTTATCCATTCCAGAACGATGTACCCTAGTGGCATTAATGTATTTAGGTATCTTCAGTTTTCTTGTATTGTAATTTTGAGGTATCTCAAACTTATGTTAAAGCTGCCATGCATTGTATTACTAAATTGTAACTATCAAATAGATAATATATTTAATACAGCCAATAAATAATACAAATGTATTCAAATTTGACTACAGGGCTGTGTGTGCTTTTGTGGATTTTAATCTTACTCGGGGTTTGTGGGACCCGTAGTGCAGCGCTGGCCCTTCCCAAGGGCTGTGGCAGCCCGGGGACCGAGCGGTGCCGCTTCTTGAGCCCCTTTGGGGAGGTGGCTGGGACAGCCCGCGAGCTGGTGACCCGGGCTCGGCGTTGGCCAGCGTTAAACCGAGGGAGATGGGGAAGTTCCTCCTGCTCTCCCTTCCCTCCCAGCGACCGCCCACGTGTGTGATCTTGTCCCGGTGCGTTCAGGTGGGCTCTGAAGGCCAGGGCTGCTGCTTCCCGCAGAGCTTAGCAGGTACGGGGCCCGACTTTGGAGAAAGTTGGGTAAAGTTTGGATGAAGAACAAGATAAAAAACGGAAAAGGAGGGAAGCAATTTGAGAGACCTGAGGGATGAGTAATAAATCAGCCTTGAAGAAGGCGGCAATGTGTTCATGGTCTTAGAAAACAAGTAATTTCTTAGCACTTTCAAGTACCTTACAGACTGTCTTTCTTATGCTTTGGTGCTGAGAGCAAACAGCTGGCTTTGTCCTGCGCTTTATCTCGCTTGGCTTCTGTTGGAAGAATTACGTTCTACAGGTCTGTGATTAACAAAATGTCTGGTCCTAAAAACAGAAACAAACCCTTTCACAGGAGCCTTGTGGACAGCTCAGGCTGACAATGTGGCTGGTAAGTTCACTGAAGAGAGTAGTCCAGCCTCCCCCTGTCCCATCGTGTGTGTCCCGTGCAAGAATGACAGGAATTGATTCTAACCTTCCCAAAACACCCCTAACGTGGCTCAGGAAACACTTGGTGAGAGGAAAGCCAAAGGAACAGCCTTAAATCTTGTTCCAGTCTCCATATGCACCATCTACCCGGGGTTTAACCCACAGTGCAGCTGGTAAAACGCTCGGGTTGCGAGAGTTAGGTCGGTGCTGGGCAGCTGGCACGAAAGACCCCAGTTCTGTACCCTCAGAAGAAACCTTTGCGCTCGGGGCCAGGTGCCTGCAGCGCCGGGTTCGCTTGTGGTGCAGGATTTTGCTCATCGCTTTCCTGTATTTGTGCGACGTGACGTTTGGGGTTCATGGAAGCCCCGAGATAGAGGAGGAGCACAGCGATGAGGTTGAGGTACTGCGTGAGGTCATACAGGACGATTCCACTTTGGGCAAAGAGGGTTCGGCCAACGTGGAACGGGAGCCAGCCCAGCACAAAGGCCAAGATGGTGACAGCTGAGGAGGAAGAGAGCACGCTGCCGTCATCTCCAGCAGTTTATTCTGCCCCTTTATTTAAGGACCAAGACGTGAGCCTGCAAAGTTAAACCCAGCAAGGACAAGCCCGCTGCCTCGCCCAGCTGCTTCTGTGCTGTGGTTACTGGTCATCTCAAGTGACAAGGACTTAAGGTTGCAAACAAAATTAATCGTATGCAATTAAAATAGGGCGCGCTCGCTGCTGGCCTGAAAATCTGAGTCCCCATTGGCATCCTGCGATGGGTATCGGAGGGGAAAGACCAGGGACACGGGAGGTGGGGGCCCCTCTGGGCAGCAGAGGGGAGGAAAAGGGGAGCCCGCTGGACCCAGAGGCACTGAGGAAGAGGATGGGAAAACTGAGCATGCAATAGGCAAACAAAACCTGGCAGGAAAAAACGGGTGAGTAGCTGCGGTATGTTTTGCTGACTATCCACAGTCGTGGGTGCTGCTGCCTGCCTGCTGGCGAGGGGAGAGTGGTCGGAGGGATGGGGCAGAAGGGGGGGCCCAAACTCCTGGTGTCAGTGTCTGCACCAAGGCACAGGTACCTGCTGGCACAGGATAAAGACCTGTCTGGGACAGCCCAGACAGGTGGGTTGTTGCTGTCCCGGATTAAGTCATAGTTGAGAAATTTTGCAAGGGAAATTGCTTTGAAACCTTTCCTTGCCGCAGTAGGTGAAGAGCCTGGTCTGGTATGAAGTCATAGAATTTTTCAATTTCTTTAAATTGGGAATTTAAGGGTTAGAGGTGGGGGGGGAGAACATGAAGAATGTGATCTCAAAACAACTAAAAGCCATGGTGATGTGTGTCCCTGCATGCAGTAAGATCCCTAGCCTGCACACGCAGTCACAGACTCCCCTTCACACCAGCAGGAGCCAGGAACACAAATTAAGTGTAAATCCATTGATTTCAAATCTTTGTAACCCTGTGTGGCTCCTATCTCCCCTCCTGTTGTATCACCCCCTGCACTGCTGTGCGGTGGAAGTGATTAAAGAGGGCAGCTCTTGAGAGCTGGTTTCCAAAATACTCTTACCTGGCATTTTGACACTCTGTTGTGTCAACTCTGTGCCACTCTGTGTGGCACCTCGTCCTGCCGGCAGCCCGGCGGCCGCTGCCCACTGCACCAGAGCTTTCTGCAGATCAGTCCGTGCAGCAGAGCCAAGCACAGCATCGGCAGGACGAAGCAGATGGTGGAGACCTGGGTCATCGTCTCGAGCAGCCCCGTGCGGACCACGCGCCCGATGGACCTGCACTCCTGGCTCTCCTGGGGCAGGCTGCCGTTGGGGTGTTCCACCCCGAAGGGGAAGAGGACGGGGCCGGTGGGCAGGAGGGAGCAGCCCCACAGAGCCAGGATGACCCGTTTCACCCGGCACCTGTTGATGGTCGCTTTGGCTTTCAGGGGAAAGCAGATGGCAAAGTACCGCTCCGCGCTCACCGTGGTGATGTGCAGGATGGTGCAGTATGTGCACGTTTTGCTCAGGTAAATGAAGAACTTGCAGAGAAAATCCCCAAATATGTAGGGCTTGTACCTCCAAGGCGGTAGAGATCCAAAGGCAGGCCAAGGAAGATCAGTGTGTCTGACAGCACCATGCTGGACAGGTACGTGTTCACCGTCATCCTCATCTTGTGTGAGCATCTGAAAATTACTATCATTATCAGATTCCCAGAAACTCCCAAGAAAAACAGGATGATGGAAATTATGGTCACAGGCACCAAAACACGATGTCAAACAAAGAAAAAGACAGATCTTCAGCGGAGCCCGTGTCATTTCTGAAACAGCTGTGATTCGAGACGGAGCCCATGTCTGGTTTCAGAGCTGAGGGGAGGGATGGCTTCCTTGTTCCCTTCGATGGAAACCTGGCTCGCAGTAAGGCAGAGGCATGTTTCAGAGCAAATGTCCAAGCACCAGTCGCCTACGAGACGATTCTTACGTGATCAGCAAAAAAATCAAACTTATGTTCATAGCTATTTGGCCAATGAAGATAAATACCCAAGTGCTGATAAGTCCATTTCACCAGAAGTGAAAGAATATTAGATTCACACATCCAGCATTTGTCAGACACAACCTTTTAAAAACACTATTGACCATTATAAACCAATATTTACTGTGCTGATATTTACCCTTTGCTTTGCAGTGCTTGGAAAAGGGCCATGTTTTACATTTCCTTTCAAGCCCTGTGAATCCCACTCAGTGCGTAGAGCCAGGTCTGGCAGCGCAGCTCCAGATGGATCACGGAGGAATGGCAAGGAGAGGCATCCCCTGATGGGAGCTGGATGGGAACAGCCTCTGGGATCCACTCAGTGATCTGCCAGATGCTTCCAGCACTTGTGAGCACCACGAGTGGGAATCTTTAGGCTGAGACGAGCCTCCTCAGGTCACCACGCTGGGCAGACACGGGATGCTTCACCTGCAGGATGGCATCCCTGCCATCACTGACAGCAACGCTGCTGTGCTGGGAGGTCCCTCGGGTGCCGGAGGTCCCCGGAACAATTTCTGAGGAAATCAGCTGGGGCTGCTGGACTCTTTGTGGCCATTTCCCGTGCTGCCCATTCTGCGGCCATCCACCTTCCTCCCTCCACCTACACACCACTAATGATGCTGCACTAAGCGTGCACCCCCACTCCGCTTTTCTCCTTACCCTGCAAAAAGTGCCTGCAGTTACCAAGTAGGTTAGAACAGTTCTTTGATACCAGAAATTTAATTAGCCCATTTGGGCCGGTTATATAATTTTCCATCATTCTCTGTTTACTTAGGGTCCTTTCCCACTCAAGCTCCTCCCCAGCATATGCCACTGAGTGAGAAATTTCTAGTGACAGTGTTTTCATGACATTATTAAGACAGGATGGGAAAGCCTTTGTTTGAACATCAGTCTTCTAAATGAGGCAGTCTGACACTTAGCCCTGATTTACTTTCCACTTCAGAAAAGATCAGAGATGATGAGCTGGAAAGCACCAGGGAGGGGGAGGCAAGGGGAAAAGGGGCCACTGTGAGGGAAAAGTCAAGGGAAGGCTCTGGGAAGCTGGGGGTCAACTGCACACAGCCGGAGACAGCACGGACACTTGGCGCAGGAGAGGCTGCGTGTGCTGCTCAGCTCAACAGCAGGATGCCTTCAGCCGCAGTCCTCGGCAATTCCACCATAACTGGGGCGCAGGCAGGAGTGAGCGGGGTACCCGGTATGAAATAAACCTCCTCCATTCCCCTCAGAGCCCTGCTCTTTGCAGTGTTTCTTGTCTGAAAGACTATTCAAAAGCCAGCATTATGTAGAGCCAAATAGTGTGGGATTCGGGCTGGAAAGGTCAGTCCGAACACAGTCACTGCATTGTGTCGACAGGTCCCTGGTTCTGACGTTAGGGAGATTTCTGCTGCCACTTCCAAGAGGCAGATGTGCTGGCTGTGGGTTTTCTTCAAGGGGTTTAGGTACCTGAACACCTCAAAAAAAGAAAAATCGTCCATGTGCCAAGGCTTTACTTTGTGCACCTTAAACACCTCAAACAAAAAACCATCTAAAAAGAAATCCCCAACGCTGAACTCTGTGCTGGCGATTTAAACGGTGCACCCCGAGCAGAGCTGAGCCCTGGCCGGCGCGTGCCCGCAGGGGCTGCACGGTGTGCGGCTGTCATCCCTATTTCCCCGAGCAGAGCCCTCCCAGCTGCGAGGCAGTTGCCTTTGATGAATGTCCCCGGTTTGGCGGTAGCAGACAGAGAAGTCAGCGCAGGGCCTGGCCGCGCCGTGACCCAGTTTCCTGTTTTCCAGCGCTCAGAAACCCCAGTGTCTGAGCAAAGATGAAGGGTGACTGCTCTTTCATTTGGCTCACACACGTGCCCGCAGCCCGCCGAACGCAGGCATCGCAGCACGGCCGTGCCCCAGGTGACCGGCAGCGGGGAGAAAGCTTTCACGGCGGGGCAGATGCACCCCAGCTCAGCTGCCCATGAGGGTGGCATCTGTGGCCTCGGGGACAAGTATCTCCCCTGTGGAAACTGGTTCCCTGCGTTTTCTCCTCGCTGCTGGTTTCCAGGCAGAAATGCTGCAAGTAGCTGAGCCTAGAAAGTCACCTGTGTGCAGCAGGGTTGGCGGGGAGGGCACCCACAGCACGGACAGGACGGCTGAGGGGGCGGAAGGGTCTTTGCCTACTTTTGGGGTAAACCCAGAGCCCCTTGGCAGTACAAAGTATGTTGTTTTTTTTTTACTGCATCATGGATAAACGGCAGTGACGGCCAACAGCCCGATGATGCCAAGTTTCAGCCTGACCCACAGCCTGCATCCAGTACACAGTGGAAGAGCTCCCCTCTCCCTCTGCCCTAAAACAAGGGGAAAAAAGTGGGTTTTGTTTGTTGTCTAAGGTCAGTGTCTGGAATTCATCCTCCATTCCCTCCTCCCAGGATGTTTTTGTGTAATATACTGTGACTCATGAAAGTCAAATGACTTGGACTCTAACGCAGTGCTTCCAGCCAAGGAGCCCCAGCAGAGGCGTTCTGCCCGCCTGCACCTCCGCGCTGGCACGTGCCGGGCGCAGGTTTTCCAGCTCCTCCAGCCGCTGCCGCAGCCACAGGGCTGCCCGTGCCCCCCGCCAGGCCGAGCCTGGCACCCCCGTCACCCGCAAACCTGCGCCAGGGGGTGTCCAGCCGCCACCTCGGTGCAGATACACGGGCCCAGTCAGCCGTGAAGGTCACATTGACATCTCGGAGGGCTTGGCCGTAGGGCTGCCAGGTGTCACCCAGTGTCCCCGGTGCAGGCGAGAGCAGGGAGGGTCTCCCTGCCGATGGGCTGCTTTGCAACGTGTTACAGGCTGAGTCGGGGGGATCACAAGTTAACAGCTGTTTATTTCTTCTTGCTCTCGGCGAAGGCTGGCTCCCCTTCCCCGTGGTGTCAGCCGGCCCAGCGCCGGTATCGCCAGGCCTTGCCTCGTTTGGGCCATCACAGCTAACGACAACACCGCCGCGATTCCCTCCGGCGCGCTGCTAATCCCCGCTTGACAGCACCGCAAGGAAACATTATATTCCTTCTGTTTTGCCTCGGAAAGTGACAGAGAAACTTTTGACAAGACTTGCATGGAATGGCTGCCATGAAAACAAGCTTAAGAAGCCCTGCTGTCAATACTCTCATTTTTATTTAATCCTGGGAAAGCTGACAATTAAAAAAAGAGGCCCTCGAAGCCGGTAACGAAGGTACACAACACCCTTCTGGCTCGTCACGGGGCAAACGGGGGCATCAGGCCGTGACCCCATCAGGCACGGCCGCGTGCCCGCCTGCAGCACGCTGTCCCGGCAGCCGGTTTTATGAACAAGAACTTCTGCCTCACGGAAACGCAGTTCTGAACGATCAGAAGCAGAATGGAAGCGCCGGCGGGGCCTGGGGAGGGAGTTGGGGGGCGCACTGCCCCCCGCCCGCCACCGGGCACCCGCGGCGGCGGGCACCGAACGCCCGGGCTCGGTGTTGGCTGCGGTACCGGACGGAGCAGCGGCAGCACCGCGCCCGCGCTCCCCGCACCCCGCCGGGCCGCATGCCGCCAGCGGACGGCGGCCACCCACCGCGC
>JAVJGJ010000034.1:22760264-22796503 GCA_035590215.1 Microhierax caerulescens
TGCTTCCTACCCTATGTGGGGAGATGCAGCAGCCACAACTTCCAATTAACAAGTGTAAGTTTCATCCATTGTGGTGGGAAGTGTTATTTGTGGGAAACAATATTAGAGTGGACATAGCTGTAAAAAGTCATGGTTAATTTACTCGTGAAACAGATGTAATCATGTCTTCCAATATCCTTTGTTCACTAAATTATTAGAAGCTGGTTTTGAATGAATGGTTCAGAGGTACTGATGGTTGTGAATTTGGTGTCTTCAAATGAATTTGCTTACCTTATTTTGCAACTGCATTTTGAAGATATGACTCAGATCAGAAGTTTCATCCTTGGGAGGAGGGTGGGAGGTCACAGCTGATTAAAAGTTTAAGGTATTTCAGGTAAGACTTCCCGGCAACTCAGGTGATACTTTTCTGCTCATATGACAAGGAAAATCCTAGAAGAAACCTTTCCCTTCTCTTCACCGTTCTCCCATATGGTGGCAAGGCACAGTTCTGACCTTCCTGGCACTTGAGCTGATTGTCCCTTGCAGGAGTGCAGCACGGTTGCTCTCTATCCCCCGTGGACAGGAACAACTAGTTCCCTCTGAGGCAGAAGTCTTGCCCAAGTCTTCCCATACTAAATGTAGCTCCACAGATGGACCGCTGCTAGTTATTTTCTGTAGTAGTATAATGTCAGGTTAGAAACTTCATAACATACATGTTTGTGCTTCGATGGTTAGTAGGGCTAACTGATTGAGACATCAGAGCAATCCCTTCCATCTCCTGAAGCCAAGAACTGCATGGTTCTTTTCAGTAGATTGTAAAAGTTGTTAGCCCATGTTGAATAACCTGTAGTACAAAAACAATCACCACCTTTTCCAGCACTCAAAAACCAAGCTGCAGTGTCATGGCAGTTACTTAGTTTAGTAACATTGTTTGGATTTAATGGAAATGCTACTGCTGTAGACAGAAGCGATGCCGTGTATCTTTGTCACTTCCCATAACACATCATGCTTCACCTCACTTATGATATGATTACATTTTCACTTGTGACAGTGACATGTGATAGACACTTCAGCAGTGTGGATTGTTCTGGAAGGAAGATTCTCCATCAAAAAAACTGATCAAGCAAGACAGATATACTAAGTTATGTTGTCAGAAAATGTCAGTGTGGGATTTCATTAATTTAGGAAGAAAACTTAACAGCAAATTAGCTCCTAAAATTAGTTTGCATCATACATTTGAAATGGAAAAGATCCATTCTAATATGCTGCATAATAAGGGTCACTGACTAGCATTGAGCGATTCCTACGTTAAGGCTGAGTGCTTTCTCTTGCATATCTCAGTCTAAGCACCTTTCTCCTTATTTTTCTTTTGTAGTGCTGAAAGACAAAGGCTATACAACTCTGCAGGATGAAGCCATCAAGATATTTAATTCTTTACAGCAGCTGGAGTCTATGTCTGATCCCATCCCTATAATCCAAGGTATCCTTCAAACAGGACATGATTTACGACCTCTTCGAGATGAGCTCTATTGTCAGCTCATCAAGCAGACCAATAAAGTGCCTAACCCCGGGAGCGTGGGGAACCTGTATAGTTGGCAAATACTCACCTGCATGAGTTGCACGTTTCTGCCGAGTCGCAGCATCCTTAAATATCTCAAGTTCCATCTCAAAAGGTGAGAAGCTTTGAACTACTAAAGCAAGAAAAAAGAAGTTTCTTCACTTACTGTTTTCTTCACCGCAACCTGTAGCACTGTTTAGATATCTCTGAGTGAGATTGGAACGTGCATTCTCTTAGTGAACTGAGGATGCCAAACAATGAATCTAAAAATAAAATGTTGTATGAAGAGCGTGTATGAGCTGATCTAGGTGGAATTGTTCTCACTTGAAGAACTGAGAAAAATCCCACAAAAATGAATGCACAGTTGTTTGTGTTGACAAAAGGGTGGCTTTCTGTAATTGTATAAACTTGCTTAAATGACTTGCAGCCTGTACCCCTGGGTCCCATTCGCAACTGTCCAAATCAACCTGTTAAAAATTCTTTGTCCTCCTTACCTTAGTTTTATGAGCTGTGCATCATGCATATAAAAAAAACCATCATCATATTTAAAGAGGTATTGGAGGTTAAAATGTATGTTTGCAGATCTAATTCTAAGATATTGGTTACCATTAAAAAAAAAATAATCATTGTTTACAGTTCAGCATTAACCAGAATGTGGGGTTTCTCTTGCTGTGATGCAGCAGAAGAATGCAGTGTGTAACTAGGAAAGTTAGTCCACCAACAACAAACTGTTCTCTGTCATGTACAAGTCTCATCTTTATTTGTGCTAGAGCATGGACTTTGTCAATCACTTTGCTACATCTAATTATTTTTTAAATATTTGTAAAATGCTTGTGTTGAAGATGCAGCTTTCAACCAAAGTTAGATCAGTGAAAAATATCCATCACTTTATATAACTATTAAAACGAAAGAGTCCAACATTGATTCACTTTCTCACTTTAATTCAGCTCGTAAACTGGCCCCTTAGTTAAAAAATATGCAACTGATACAACCTTTTCAGCTTGGTTTCAATATTGTAGATGCACAGTCATCTTACAGCATTTCTGTAATACTGCATTCATCTTTTTTTGCCTTGTAGACCATGAATCTCTGTACTTTTTCACATAAATTAAACCTCAGTAGCTCTTAACAAGCTGACATTTTATCACTGGAAATATAGAAGCACTCTGTACTGAAAGCTACCTAAATTCAACAGTTTTCAATAATTAAAGAGTTGAGTTCATTGAAGTTGTTAGCGAATATGCAGAATACTAACTGCTGAACAGTAAGATCTAGAGAGAGTCTTTAAGAGAATCAGGAACAGAAATCAAGTATCCTAAGTGGCACTACTACAAAATTGAATGGTCAGTTATGTTTTCTTAACTTTTTTCTGTAGTACCTTAGTGCAGTTTAGTCTTCATTCAACAACAGCTAGTGATAGAAAGGGGAGCTGATTACAAGAAGATTTTCATAGTTGTCTTGCTGTCAGATCTGAGTCATTACAAGATTCCTGTAGTCAATGCCATAAAGGTAGTTCAGGTTTTTCCTTTCCAGTAGGTTTGTAGAACAAAATGAGAAAGTAAGTATCTAAGTTATCCCACAGTAAATCACAAGTTAGAACACTTTCCTTGACAGTGAAAACAAACCTTTGAGCATGTCAATTAAATAGTGTACTGGATACAGAGGTACTTTAGGGGAGAAAAACATTCTCAAATAAGTAAACTTTCTATTTCACAGATTGCAAGCTTAAAGTAATAATATTTGTCTCACAGGGTTCGTGACCAGTTTCCAGGAACTGAAATGGAGAAATACGCACTTTTTACTTACGAATCTCTGAAGAAAACCAAATGCAGAGAGTTTGTGCCATCACGGGATGAAATAGAAGCTCTGATCAGCAGGCAGGAGATGACTTCCACAGTTTATTGCCATGGTGGTGGCTCCTGTAAGATTACAATCAACTCGCACACTACAGCCGGAGAGGTGAGAAGTGGTGACAGAATGGCTTTGGCACAAAGTCAGTGCATCCCTTCACATGCCACTTCCAGACAGTGGTAGTGTTAGGTGTTGGAGGCACTGGGGTTTCTCTACCAGTCTGTCCTTTCAGGGGAGGGGAGGCTAACAGAGCTCGCCCTCCAGCTCCCCAGCGTGTTCTGAAGAAATCTCTGCCATAAAAAGTGGTTTTATTCTGCAAAGGAGTACCCAACTATAATTCCCTCTTACTAGAAAAATTACAGGAAAGACTAAGCAATTCAGTAGAGGCATTACTGGAGTCACTTCAGTAGATCTTAATGCATATGAGAGCCAGCTTGCTCCCTAAAACTGGAAGACTCTTGCTGAGATGGTGAAATACAGGGTTTATATCTGGCCAGGTGATAGCACATACATATTCTGAAAGAATCAGCATTATTTAGTGTAAAAATTAAAGTAGAAGTTGACAGCAATTAATACTGCTAATGAAAACATGTTAGTAACATTTTTAGCCTAATGTAAAACCTAGCTCTGAATTTTCTTCTAATTACTTGTTTTACTCTGTGGTGCTGCTTTTCCATGCTATGGGTTTTTAATGTGCTGTTTTTCATTAGGTGGTTGAGAAGTTAATTCGTGGCTTGGCCATGGAGGATAGCAGAAATATGTTTGCTTTGTTTGAATACAATGGAACTACTGATAAAGCAATTGAAAGCAGAACCATTGTGGCTGATGTCTTGGCAAAGTTTGAAAAGTAAGTCTGCCTCTCCTTCTGTCTCACCGCTCAAATAAGTAGCAATTAAATACCTTTTCAATGTTGATAATGCTGAATTTTCTCTCTCTCTTGCTTGTTTGTGATGGTGCTGCTGAATTACACACATGACCATTTCTGGAAGAAAAGCATCTTTTTTTTTTCTTTTTTTTTTTTTTTTTAAAAAAGGAATTCATGAGCCACCTATTCGCTTATATTTGGTTTTCCTCTTGTCTTGACACCAGTAGAGTATTATTTCTCATCAGTAATTCCACACTTTCTTTTCCACTACTACATATTTTTCCACCATTACTAACATTGTGGCTGCCCCAGTATGGGAGAACTGAACTCCAGGCAGTCACTGCCACTTGGATTACCTGTTGCCTAATTTCACGTGAAAGTCAGCACAGTATAGCTCACAACGTTTTTCTTACCAGTAAAATTGAAATCACCCATAGGTGGTTCTTACTGTAGTAAGAAAATGTGATATAAGCCCAAGTACGTGTTTGTCATCCTTACGTTGTATGAATGGTAACCAGCCTCCTTTATCCATGTAACAACGGGGAACGGGGGGGGGGGGGAGAAGGAACGTCTGAAGTGTTGTGTGATTACAGTTTATAACAGGACTTAAGAACGTTGCTTTCATCAACACCTGACTGAGCCACAAATAAAAGTTTATTAAGAGAACTTGGGTTGGAAACAGTTGGCTGAGAACAGAGTCAACATTTGTAATTCCTTGATTTCGCTGTAGGCTCTGAATACACACACCCATCCACCTCTCCCCAAATGACATCGGTCAGGGACACTGCTGAAAATTAGCTCCCGTCAACAGTAGACTGACAGCAGGTGTAACAAAGCAAAACTCAGCTGATGCCGTGCTTAGATTCTTCAGTGTCAATTTTAAAAGGAGTTTGATTTTACAGATCTGATCTCTCCCTTCCTCTTCACACAACTCTGCAGGCTTGCTGCCACTGCTGAAGCTGGGGAGATGCACTGGAAGTTCTACTTCAAGCTCTACTGCTTCCTGGACACAGAAAACGTCCCAAAAGATAGCGTGGAATTTGCCTTTATGTTTGAGCAGGTAAAGGACAAACGTTCCATCCCGAAGCACTTTTAAGAAGAGGAAAAAAAGCAAGCAACCTGGGCAGCACAGAGAGATTTTGATTATGCTTCTGTTTAATTAAATCCACCACTACTCAAGCATCCAGTGCAAAGAAAGCAGTTCAGTGGTCAAAACACGCTTATCATGACATAAGTGAAGCACATACGATTACCTAGTGTTAAAGCTTTTCTTATTTCTGCACTACTTGTGATTTGCTTTATGTATAGTGGTAGAAAATTGGATTAAAAAGAACAGGATGATGCTTGCTTTTAATTTTGCTCTCACAAAACAATTTTCTAAAGAAAGTGCAAGAAATAAAGTGAAAAATGTGTAAATGGAAAGCAAGTTAATTATTAGAGGTCCATGTTGGCAACTGTACAGAAGTAATCCAACGATAGCTTTTTCTCTTTTCAAAAAATGATTATTTCATAGGCACCATAGTAAAACAAATCAGTCCAGCCTCAGCAGTAACCACAGAACAGCTATGATGAGCAGAAATCCACTTAATGAATGTGCTGAGCTCAGAACGAGGCCATATCGCAAAACAAAATAAGTGGAATTTATTTATAATGAAAACCAAACGTGTCAGCAGTTGGATTTCTACTATATGAAGTCCTGTAGTTGCTCAGAAACTCGCACTGATGGCAGTTTTATGGACCTTCTCCTTTTCCACTGAATTGCAAATGGCTAAAACTGCTTCCAGCAGACATCATCTTCATGATAGAGATTTCTGTGTAAGGCTGTTTGCACTGTCAGGACCTGATGTTCTTGTTGCTAAGCAAGCCAGATGCAATTGAGATCTGACACATTTCAATTTTCGTATATAGGAAGCCTTTTCCCCTTCTACAGGATCAGAAACATCTTCACTGTAATAGAGTTATTTCTTCCTTGTTCACGGCTTAGGTTTGAAGGCGCCCTGTTACATCATGAGTCTACCAAAGTCTCCTTCTAGAGCCTGCTGTTGTAGCTCAGTCCAGAACTGCTTACTGTTGGCTAAAGGATCTGGGCAATAGATTGCTATTCTCTCTGTCTGGTTCTACGTATAGAGGAGTCAGCCAGTTAGTGGCTCTGCTTTGGGATGAAGTTGAGACAGTAAGAAGAAAATCCATGACAGCTTGGCATCAGATATTTTACATTACACGTTTGGTTTAAGAGGCAGATTTAGATGGTCTTCCATATGAACAGCTAAAACAAGCACGTTCACTGAAGCAGGTTGTTTTCATGCAGCATTCTGTGCTGACTGGTATTTAGCCAAATACTTTACATCTTGCCAATGCCAGTAGTATTTAAGTTATAAAGCAATTATTACAGCAATACCTTAAAGCTGTGACTTACTACATTCTGTCATTGTTTCTGCTCTTTTTTCTGAATTATCTGCTTTTGATGTCAGTTGTTCACCAGCCAATTAAGCAAGTTCCCTTTTGTCATCAGTTTTGGTTCTGTAAGCTCCATTATTTTAAAGTCTGAATCCTGTAATTCATAAGGCACTGAAGAAAATCTTTTAGTTCTTCCACATTAAAATACTGTCTTTCTGTTTCCACAAAACACTGCTTTCTTCTGTATGTGCACAGTCTCAGGTAAACCATCTTGCATGTTTAAGGGCACATTTTATCTCCATCCTAAGTGTATACCTAAATGAACTAGCTCTTATATGTGCATTATCTCTGTGTTTATTAAACCGCTTGCAATTCCTGCATCTCCAGACATGAGTACAGTTTCCTGTACTAGTGTCATATATAAGAAAAAAAAAGAAAAAAAAAAGTCCTAGCTGGTGTACATTTCTAAAAGTTTGAATAGGTATGAAAAGAGCCAGGATTTCAGAGCTCATCCCTGATGCTACAGACCACTGTAACACATAAACATTTTACTAATTTATCTGGGACCCATTGAAGATTTACTGTTTTCCCTCAGTGAGGTTTATTATGAAATATCAGTTTTCACATCTGGCTTTTCGATAGCAGTAAGCAAGACTAGGTATTCATTTTTAATTAATGTCCTTGAACAGCTATGCTTCCTCCCAATCAGATGTTTAGATCCTCATTTTCTCGCCTTCACATTTTATTTTCCTTTATTAATTCAGTTGCTCTTATATATGTGAGCTCACTAAGAGCTGTACTAGTAACAGTAATTCCCACGTAGCAAACTCAGTTGCCTTGCAGTTCTTCGGGTAAACCCTGTCTTAGCCAGTTCAACAAATTTACCAAGGGATTTACCACATTTGATTTATGTAATGGATCATTTATTTCAGATCCTGGGTTTGCCTGCCAGTAATCTTCTTTCCCATTTCTCTCTTAGTCCTTTCAAAGGCCGGGTTGTACATAAAAAGCTGGGTTTTTTCCCCTTCGTAGGCTCATGAAGCACTGATTAGAGGACATTATCCTGCTCCTGAAGAAACGCTCCAGGTCCTTGCAGCTTTGCGTCTTCAGTACCTTCAGGGAGATTACACCCTGCACACCACCGTGCCAGAAATGGAGGAAGTCTATCCCCTGCAAAAACTGAAGTCTCGCATTACACAGTCTACCAAAACATTTACTGCAGCAGAGAAGGCTGAGAAGAAACGAGCCAGCTTTCTTGAAGGAACATTGCGAAGGAGTTTTCGCAGTGGCTCTGTCAGCAAACAGAAGGTTGAGGAGGATCAGATGTTAGACATGTGGGTCAAAGAGGAAATCTCAGCTGCCAGGACTAGTATTATTGACAAATGGAAGAAACTCCAGAGGATGAACCAGGAGCAGGCTATGGCAAAGTATATGGCTTTGATTAAAGAATGGCCTGGCTATGGCTCAACACTTTTCGATGTAGAGGTGAGTGAGACCTCCTGAACATTCAAACTACAGTTTGTACTGTACATTGCATTACAGACTAGTGAAACCATAAATGTGGTATCACAATGCTTAGACAGCTGATAAAGTACAGTGTTAGATATTGAAAGCATACTTCTGCTTGCAGGCACTGTAGCTATTTAAATCTACTCATTAACCATAAAATACAGAGGGATAGAATGCTAGCCTGATGGGTTGCAAACAAGTTGGAGAAGCGTAGAAGGCTACATTCAAAGAGGCACAACAAGCAATGTGTGCTTTTTAAAAAACGGTCATGGACAAGAATGTCAACAGTAAATGTTCTGTGGCTTCTGCTGTTCCCTTTGCCGTTAATTTACATTTTTTCCTCTAGTGTAAAGAAGGAGGATTCCCACAAGAGTTGTGGCTTGGAGTCAGTGCTGATGCAGTTTCTGTCTACAAGCGCGGGGAAGGCCGGCCTCTGGAGGTGTTCCAGTATGAACATATCTTGTCATTTGGTGCACCGCTTGCCAACACCTACAAGATCGTGGTGGATGAGAGAGAACTTCTTTTTGAAACTTCTGAGGTAAGAGCAAGGAGGAATTTTGTTACTGTTCCTGTTCGATAGCCAGGCTACTTAGCAATTTAAGTAATTGCTGCAAATGTTACAGATTTATTCAAGATCCCTGTAAAGCTAAAGGGAAGACATAATGAGGTGAAGTGCTGAGTATTTTTATTTGTTTAACCACAGAAGGGTTTTGTTTAAAGCTTGACAGTTTTATAGTGTTAGCATCTAAAGAAACTCCTTCGCGTGCTGTCACTTCACGAAGAATTTGCTCTTTATACTCTCTTGGCAGGTGGTTGACATTGCAAAGCTGATGAAAGCTTACATCAGTATGATTGTGAAAAAACGCTACAGCACCTCACGATCAGTGAGTAGTCATGGAAGTCAGGGCAGCTCCAGGTGAAAACAAAACCAGTTCTACTGTGCTTTAAATAGAACGTATCACAGCTTGGCCTCAAAATGACCCGACGATACTGATCACATCTGATGACAAGCTAACCAAGAACCAGAGTTTCCATGGAAAATATCTTCAAACTTGGTTTAGAATGACCATGGGGTGGGGAGGGGGAAATCAGCTGAAACAGTCACATACTAGAACTGCTGGCTTGTTCAAAACTTTCCAAAGCATTATCTTCAGTTGATGTAACAAATGCCTTAAGACTTGATCCACTGCAATACAAGCAGTAATAAGTGCCTTACAATATTAAACCCAACTTGTATTGACCTAAAATTGCTGATAAAAGTCAAGAGGATTTTTTTTTCCCTTCAGAACACTGAAAACAAAGTTATAGACATCCATACTGCACTAATCTACTGGCCTGTATACATGGGGGAAGGGGGAGGGAAGAGGAGCAAGGCATATTTGTTTGGAGAGCTGCTGGCAGCCTTCCTGATGGATGCCAACATTTTGAAATTTCCTCTTGCTTCCATGGATGTGCACACTGTGCATGCACATTTGAGCTGTCAGTCAAATTTGACTAATTTTATTCTGTATTTCACCAGTCTTTTGAAGCAAAGGGAATAAGTATGTGCAATGGTGTAAACAGTCTTTCTGTACATTTTAATAGTTCAGAGTTATAGTTGTTACAATTGTATGGTTACTTTATAAGCAGTTTTATTAACAAGTAAATTCCAAAATTTTCATACATTGATTTTACTATTGCAAATATGTATTACCATATAAGTAGCAGAATTCTGCATTCTGCATCTGCTGTATTATAAAGAGGTGTAGCTGAGAATATTTATAGACTACCCTAATATGGAAATACAATTATCAGTTCAGTACTCCATAATGTCAACTTAAATTTTTAATATTAATTTTTTTCTTTAAAGACATTGCTCTTCTAGAATTCTGGCTGGACTCTCCAACCCAGACTGACTGCCAAAGGTCAGAGCCCTTCAGAGTGGACTAGAGAACGCGAAGTTACGCAATGCAACTGCTTTAATACAAAGTTCTCTATTTTACCTGGTTGCTTGATAAAGTTTTTGACAGTACCCTGTAAATAAATTGGGGAATATCAGCTAATAATAAGCTGATTTTGGACTTCTATTTTTGTACAGAAATACTGTAATATAAGGCAAGACTTTGATCAAAGGTATCTTTTTATCCACAGCAAAAAAAGAAACCTGAAAAACTGTACTGTTATTAAAAACCTCAGCCTTTAAGGAATCATGCCTACTTACTGGGAAAAAAAAAAACAAGTCCAGCAATAAAAAAATATATGTGATGTGCTGTGTTTCTGCTTTGTGCTGAGTTGGACTTGCAACAAAGCCCTGATTTTGTCTGTGTTCTCAGGAGCCTAGCCATGAACACAGCATAGGCTGTATAATATGCTTTTGTTCGAAAAGGTGCATGTGCTTTGCATTGTAACGGGGCAGGTTTCCTTGATGATGTGATGTGTGTCAGTTACACCAACAAGATAAGAGAGGAAGGACTGCTGAGCAGTTCCACTCCACAAGGTATGTGCAAGTAAAGCTTTTGCTATTTGTGTAGCTCTGATGTAAGATGGCCTGTTTTTACTAGCCAGCCACAGCATGGTAGTGCAGCATGTGCTGCCCTTGTAAGTGTATGTAGCCTTTATAGACTACAAGGCTTGCTATAAAGAATCCTCCACCTCCTTAATCTGTGACACTGCCCCTCAGTCCCTGAAGGCTTGCTACATAACACTACCAATGTCATGGTCCCTGCCCTCCCAGCAAAGGTGAACTTAACTGAAGACAAAAAATATGGGAAAACAGTAACTCAAATATGTAGAGCTACACACACACAGAGTATCTGAGACTGTAACATTTCTGATTTTTTCCATATGCCAGTTGTTTACAAAGAATTTAGCTGCTCTTAGCAAGGCATCCTTGGAATGACATAAATTATACATTTCAGCTGGTGCAGCAGGAGGTTCAGTTTTGTGTATGTACTGTTGGTAAACATGCTCGGAGAAGTCGCTGACACATCACCATCATCATCATTAATTGTTCAAAAAAACAGGAATATACAAGGTGCTAATCTTGTTCAGGGTCACAGTCTTGAGAAGCTGATACTACTTCTCCAATCTGAATTTATTTACCTCCTGACTTCTGGATGCTGCCAACCATTAGGAGGGATGTTTGCTGTCAGTCAATATGCAGAAGTGGCTATCACTACACCTAAGAGCTTCTCTTCATTTGTGCCAATTCTACCAACCTGCCATGCAAATCTTACTTCAGTTACTATTGTTGAAGCAAATAAAAGATTTCATAGTTGTTGATACTCACAAGAAAGAATGCAGAGTTTATCAAAATAAATACTGCATAATAGACCTGGGTTTGGAAGTGAAAAGTGTTCCTTAAACTATAAAATATGTTAAAATTGATTGAAAAGATGATCTACTCTTGCAAATTATTTTCCCTCAGTAGAAGCTTATTCAAAGAATACGTTAAATGTCTTGCTAGAGCCAGAAATTCTCTCCTGCCTGTGATACCTTCTGCTACAGTACCAGTTAAGTTTATCTGAAGAGAGGAGCTTTCATCACAGAAAACATTTTTCTTCTTTTGAACTAAAGATTTGTGTTTTCAAAAGAGCAAACACTAGAAGCTTACCACTAGTTATAAAAGAAAGAGTAGATCTATACTTCTGGACAGGCTGTAGTATTGCAACCGCTACTCTGTAGGCTGAGTACCTCAGAAATGACAAAGAACTGAGTATTAGAAGTTAAAAGGTTCCAGGAGAAATGCCGTGCCTTGCGCATTTCCTCTAGAGAGAAGGAACAATACCATGCATGCTGTGGTTTTCAGAATTTGAAACTACCTATTTTCTGAGAGAACAAAGATCAGCAATTCCTGCTCCTTGCCTGTCTCCTGCTGCTGGGCTCACGTGGCCCCAACTGCCCATCCTGCCCTCAGGCCTGGCCCTGATCATGGGGGGCAGCTGCTTGCTTCACTCCAGGAGATCCACCACCCCCGAGCAGTTACACTGACCCTGTCAAAAACCCTCTGGGAGCATCATCAGGTTCCTGTGTCCTCTGACAGTGCCTGGTGGAACACAGCCACAGCAACAAACACCCTGGGATCCCATCAGCTGGCCATGCTGCCAGAGCTCAGGCTGAGCAGAAACGATGCAGGCTGGCCTAGGAACAGAGCAGCAGCTGCAAAGGCAATACAATTGCCTGTCATCTTAGCACACCTTGAAGCTGGCTGTGCCTCAATTCCACCTATGTCCTCAGGCTTCGGTCTAGTACTTTCCCCCATGCCTCCTAATACACATACATCCATTTGTCAGGGAGCCAGAATTCCTAATAAACTTAATTACAGAAGTTATACAGAGGAAATTGCTTCACCCAAAAAGCATTGCATCAGAAAGCTAAGTTTCAAGCCCCGCATTTCTGAGGCATATGGCTATAACAGGTATGCACAGGTTTGCACCAGTACAAACACTAACACAGGCGTGCTACAGCATTACGAGTCATGCTGGTGTAAGTCCATTTTACACTTGGGCAGAACAGTGGCAGCTTCCTCAGTGCTGACAGATAATTCTCACAGCACACGCACTCTTGACAATTTACAGCTCTGTGAACTAAATACAGAAGGGTATGAAGCAAATACAACAGCTCTGTCCTGAATATAATGAACTCTACATGGTGCCGCTGGATTTCACTCCCGATACAGGAACACCGCTACCAGCTGTGCTATGGCACAACCCTACCTTCACAAACACACACAGGGCTGTAAGGCGGGGGAGATCGTGGGGACGGGCATTTGCAATCAGTTCGTGGGACTTCAAATCAATCTACCCCTATTTCTTTCGAACTACTGAGTTATTAATGCCAGTTAAACTCGCATCACAAGCAAACATCTAATAAAGTTTAATCTTGAAGGGATCCAGCGAGAGTATCTCCCACACCTCCCAACGGACACAAGACCGTTGGTGCAACACATCAAGAACTACACATGCCACAGCAGTTAGGGGGAGCAAGCAGAAGAGGGCAGCAGCGATCCAAAGAAGTGAGCTATACAGAGTGGTCCATCCCTAGCATAGTTTTATCTGCTCTTTATCAAAAGACAACAGGCTGGGGTAGGAGAGGTAAGAGGGAGTCCTCTCATCGTTCTTGAAGTCCACCAGACGTGGGATTAGGACAATCAACAGCTACTCAGGATGCTTCTCAGATATGTCAACACCCCCCCGTCCGTCTCTAGCTTTGGGCAATCGTACAGTGAAAAATACACAAAGCATCAGAAGGGCTGGCGAACTAGGACAACAACAACAACAACAAAAAAGACACAAACGTCTCAGGCCAAAGTTGCAAGTTCCTGACTGAACGGTCACTCTTTATTGCTGCATTGGAGGGGGGGTTCTGCTTGTCCACCTTAGCCCGTTCAAAAGGCTGTTCCTGAACTTCTCTGTAGAGCTTTTCCTAAAATTTCTTGTGTGAAGTTGATTAATGACTAGATTATTTGTTCCTGTCCCAGCACAATCTTTTCATTTTAATAATTTTTCCTCCATGTGTAGTTTTTACTCACTCCTCCCTCCCAACACATTTTATTAGTGGAATCATCTTCCAGCCTTCATTTTGCAAGACTGCTCAAGCTAAAACTTTTTTTAAATAAACTTTTCTCAAAAGCAAGTTCTCCCTGATCAGCCTCATAGCATCTTTCAGCATCTATTACAGTCTTTAAAAACAAAGAAGATGGGAATAGTACAGTGTTTTAAGCACCTCATAGTTGCTTCATAACAACAGTCTAAAACTCTTCATCTACTAAAAGTACTTCACCTGTATCACATCATCTCACTAGTACTGTTCATAGTGACATTCCTTTAATTCTGCAAAAGAATTCTGTACTCATAAAGATGAAAGGAAGGGACAAAGGGCCAAATTTAATTAACTGACAAGATTTCAACTAGTTCTTGAAATTAGTTCCCAAGCATATGATTTTTCATTCTATGTTATTATATCCAGTCCTTCCCTTATGATTATTCTACCTAATTTTGCCTCATACACATTAAACACCGTTGTTATAATCATGTTGCTAATGAAAACATTTAAAAGGACATTCAAACCATGCCTGGTAACCCAATCATTAAATTTAGTTATTTATATTAGTAAGGTCCCTTAACAAAAAAAAAAAAAAAAAAAAAAAAATCTGTCGCTTTTCCTTCATGCTGTAACTCAAAACTTAGGACCAAGAGACAAGGAAGGGAAAAGGAAAGGAGTAGTGCCCTGCTTGGGTTACCTACTTTTTGAGTAAGGTATGACAGAAAAAGAGCTAGAGCTCTTTATATATATATATATACTGGCAGTCAGCACCACAACTGCTGAAAGTTTTGAGACCAAATTTAATTGCAGAGACCCCAACGTACCTGTGTGGTTCATTGTACACAATGTAAAATCAAAAGTCAGGGGTGTTTAGTAGTTACTTTATTATTAAAGCTACAACAAAGTTCAAATTACTACAATATTCACAGATGGCTAGCAAGTTTCTAAATTCATTGAACAAGGGCAGACCAGTGCCCCAAAGGGTACAGGAATGCTGACCATTTCATACCTGCTAGCTAGTTTAAGACTACAGACACAGTGCTGCCCGAGATCAGGCGCCACTGCACTTCGTGTGGCAGCCTGGGACAGTTCCTCATCTGTGTTGGAAGAGACAGTACTCAGAGTTCCAGTGCAAATGCAAAGTTCAAGACTACGGATTAAACTGTACCCAATGTGTTCACAGCTCAGGATGAAGGCAGCAGCTGGAATGAGCAACCTGGATAAAAATCCACAAATAAACCTCCACTCACTACAGAAATTCCAAAGGAAAGTCTCTCACCATTGGCCCAAGACTCAGACATACACATATTTACAAAGAATTGAACATCATCTAGCAAGAACTAGTGTCTGGCTCCCTTGCTGAGGCAGAAGCTACCAGGCACAACAGCCATCAGGCTTTTGCCACGGGGAGAGATCCCAACACTTTTTAAAAAGTCACAAGCAACATCACCTGAAGAAGCACAGCACAACCCAGTCATGCAGCATCTTTTGGGCTCGTCAGTCAAGCTCCTCTTTGATAGGGGTGCAACCTGAGAAGAAGCTGGTATTGCTACTCAGTATTCTCTTCTTTCTCTTTATAAATGGTATCTGGTTCTCTTGGGACTCCTCATCTCTCACGAGCTGCGAAGCAGCAGTAGTGCTGGGCTTCTTGATGAACACATCTTGGTCTGTGATATCTTTCAGGACCTATCAGAAAAGCAAGGAAGACAGTTCTGGCGTTGGTACCCACCCTGAAGAAGCCAGCCAGCTTGTGCTGGAGGCAGCACATATAGAAGTTGCCAGGCCAATATCAGGAGTTGCTTGATTTCTTTACTCAAGTCAAAATTCTAAAGACAAATTCACGGGCTGAGCAGGAAAAGACAGTATTTGGAATAGTGTGCAAAGGTACACATGGGAAAAGTGTTCAGCTGAGACAAGATTACAGCTGCCAAGTTGGAGTACACAACAGTAAGTTTGGATTTAGACAATTTTGTCCTGTGAGTTCCTCAATTATCACAGCATGGTTTGGGCTGGCAGGGAGCTGACAGCCCACTGAGCCCCAAGCCCCTGCCAGGGATGGGGCACCCACAGGGAAGAATTTCTTCCTAATATCTCATCTAAGTCTGCCCTCTCTTATTGCTGAAGGGTGCAGCAGGAAAGCATGGCAAACCTGTACGCCAAGATTTTAGTATGGAAACTCAACAGACTCAAGACTTAAATACAAGCTGGTTTGACAGCTGTAGTCTGTTCAGAATTTTCTAGCAGCAGTCCATCATCTTGGGGTTTTTCTCCTTTCAGATCCATCACCAGCTATAAAGAAGGCGTGCGCACAATCGGAACCACCGTTCGCTCTTACAGCTTTAGGCATTACCTTTGTAGTTGGTGTGACACACACAGGCTGAAAGAAAGTCTCTCCTGCAGCCACTTCAGTGGGGTCTTCAAGTTTGAAGCAGCCGTCAGAGTCCCTTGATTTGTCCTCACACATTGTGGCATCCTGAGGGGCAGTACCATTTTGAAGCACTTCTACAATATCCATCCCTTCCTTTCCCACCAACATCTGAAGAAACGAGGGGTACCTAAGCCACCTTCTTTACAGTTGCAAAGTAATTCATAGTACAGGATGCTAGATGCCTCTGTCAGGCAACCGGTTTCATAAAATAGTCAAAAACTGAAGATTTACTGTGGGAGGTCTCTGCTTCAAATCTCTAAGATCCAAGAGCAAGGCAGACATTTCTAGCAAGAGTTCTAGTGACCATCAGCTGCTCATGAACCTTCCTGCTGCTACAACCCCCTCCCCAAACAAGCCCTTTCATGCTTAAAAAAAGAAAATATCTGCAAATTAGTTAAGCTTTTGTGCCATCTGAAGCCAAAGATGCACTTAGTAAATAGAAGTTGTAGAAGACAGACTTATTTGTCCTCAGATTTGTGGCTGACAAATGGCAGCAGGTAAACCTATGTGACATCTCCCAAATTGCTGTATTTAGTGCAAGAGCCTGGTACCGCAGCAGAAGACTCTGTACTCAATTACCACAGATAAACACTGAATTACAGTGACAATTAGTAATGTTTCAGAAAGGTGCATATGCTTCACTTCAACAAACTTTGCATGACGTTGGGTGAAGCCCTTTCAGGCCCACAAACACAGCACTACTCACCGGGAAGCCACGGTCTCCATTTCTACATTTTGCTGAGTCACAGCTACAGCCTTCAGTGCAGCTCATCTTCTGCTTCCTGCAGCCACACTGTCTATTTCCACACCAGCCCTTGCAGGAGCACTGAGTAAGAAAAGAGTTCCATGCAGAAAGAGCTTTGGTGTTTTAGAGACTGCATCTGAATTGACACAGCTGTCAACACCTGAAGCGATCTAGAGGACAGTACCATCCCCAAGCTGCCACAAATCTTTTGCTGTTTTCTGGCCAGTCCTGCACCCCAGGAAAAGAAACAAGGTCTTTCCACCAACAGAGGCATCTCTTGCTTCAGCATCTCCAAGATAAGCATCTTCAGTTACTCAGTCCCTGACCAAGTTATCCAAAGGGATGCCACTTTCGGTGTCAGTTAGACAAGCTACCATTTACACACTAGGAGGCAAACCTGACTCACCATACCTAGGGCCCTCCATCTAGATGGAGGTGACCTAATTTAGCTCTTTCACGGCACATCTCTTTGTTAATCTGGGTATGTGAAGCAGTAGCAGACTGCTGCTCCCAGCTACAGGTGTGAACTCAGCAGTAATTTGCATTGGAGTTCTGCAGGGCTATTTAAATATATATATAAATATATATATAAATAAATGAACTCAGAGGAGCCAAGTGTCAGGCACAAACCCTCCCTCCTGCAGCATGGCCAAACAGAACTTCCCCAAACCCAAACCACTAATAGTACTGTAGTTCAGAATTTATTACGTTGACAAACTCCACTGAAAGGAACTAAAGCTAGGTCTTAAAATTCGTAAGCTTTTCTGTGGTAACTGCTGGCATTTTCAGTCACTCAATGGCCAAGTGTGTAATAATTTAACCCCCCTGTGAAAGAGGAAGAACAAGGCTCACAGTGGAGATGTGGCTTCGTAGCAATTCAAGCCCAGAGGTGCCTATTGGCTCAGTGACCTGTGTTCAGCACATTCAGGTCATCTCTTCCATCACGTCAGGAATTAACTGAGCAGCAGGCTAAAGCTCCAGGCCCAGCAGACTGATACAAACAGAAGATAGAAGCTGAGGCTTCTATCAGGACTAGGAGCCACAGTACACCACAGTGGGAACAGGAATACATGACAGGCCATCCCTTTTTTTCTCCCCTAGAATAGGCTCTGTGAAGGAATAAGGCTGCTGTTAGGGCTCACTATTTTGCTGCTATCTGAAACATATAGGCCAGTTCAGCCACAGGTAGCAGGACAGAACACCTGTGTCTCATGGTAGAAGATGACTTGTCCAATAAAAAACTGTTTAGGAAGGTGTTGCTGACTATAGGCAGCTTTTGCTCTTTCTGACAGAAGATCATAAACAACCAGTGCCAGCAGTACCACCGTATTAAGGCTTTTCAGAACAATAGTGGGGACACTACAGTCTCACTGTTTCTCTGTACACATACTAGATCCTTAGGGAGACAGGCATGTGAATCCCTCTTAGGTAATAACAAGTCAAAAGGTAACAGGATCTTACTCCCATCATGCTTCTCTTTGCTCCTTTGACTACTTTTACCGGAACCCAGTCTGCATCCTCCGTTTCCCCTCCAGACTCCTCTGAGTCAGAGAACAGCTCTTTGACATCCATTTCTGTGTATGGTGCACGGGGTTTTGCTGTCGTCTGCCGGCGAGCCTTTGGCTACAGACAGAAATTACAAGGATTGACGTCCCAGAAGAAATAACAGTAGGTTTACATTTTATTAAAGTACATCAGAGTACCACTACCACAGCCCCATTCCTCTCAAGACAGCCAAGGCGGCTGGAGGACTACAGAGGAGATCAAATTGTCAGGATTAAAAATTCAGTCACTTTAAACTGCTATAGTTGACAAACACTTGGAAATAATTTGTGTCAGTCTTGACAAAATATAACATTTGTTTCTCCCAGCACTAAGACTTAGCTCTTTTGCAAGGCAATGATTACATCTTCTTTAACAGATGCCTTGCTCCGTGATTCACAGACTAGAAATGCTACAGAGAAAACACCTGGATTAGTAAGGAAGATACAGAGTCAGACATAATTACACTGAGGGAACAATTTTGGAGTTTTGTTTGCTTTTTTTAAGATCAAAGAACTAGTGCAAGCTAGTTTCAGAAGTATTCTGAAAACAGAAGCCTTAAGGACTGTCTGAAGTAGGGACCTGGCTTACTTCAACAAGCAGAACAGGATGCCTTGTAAAAAGCAACCTGGGAGAAAGAAACTATTAATAGCCAACACTAACTTTTGAAAAGAACCCAGGTACAATGTAAGCACAGAAACTGGCATGCAGGATTTTTACCTTGGGTGGAATATAATCAAAAGAAGAATCTGGGGACTCAGGTGGCATTTGCTGAATGTGATGGAGCTTCTGTCCACTGGCAACTTGGAGGAGCAGTAGTTTCTGTTGAGAGACAAAAAAATAAGTTAGCTTTGCTAAATACGTTAACCGAGCTGCCTAGAAGCTCTTGTGACTTATGCCTGTACAGATCTTTACCTGTTTAAGAGTGTCATTTTCATGGAGAAGTTCTTGGTTCTTCTCACACGTCTCCTTCATTTTCTCCAGCTCTTCCTCCTGTTTGCAAGACAAGATGAAATCTGTAGGCTTACGTGGGAGTATCACAAGTGGTTGTTTGGGACAGATTCTTCTGTTTGTATCTTTCTTGCAACACCAGAGGGGTTTCTGTGTATTCTCTGACAAGAGATCAGCTCTGACTTTCTATTTCAGGAAAATCATTAATGCTACTACCTTGTTTTATCCATAACTGCCAATACAGAGGGAATTATACCTTAAACGGTCACTCTAAAAGGATCAAAAACTCCCTCTATTTCTAAGGTTTATCTCCAAATTAGGTGCACCTAGGACTGGTTTTGCTTTAAAAAAAAAAAAAAAATAAATAAAAATCACTGAATATGCCTTTCCACAGGAGCTTGCTACACCACTTAATTCTTAATGACAAGACAAGGTGCAGCTTGTAACAAGTTGTTGTAAAACCTCTCACCTCAGTGACAGAGTTGGAAGGCAGGGTTGGAGGGGTTATTTCCTGCTAAATCACTCCATTCCCCTTTAATGCAAACATGTTTATAAGATCAAGCTCAAGTTCTTCTGTTGCTGATAGCACAGTGGAGCTGTACAGTAAAGGATTAGTAATAGCATGTTGAATATCCTAACTAAATGTGTTCTGAGCGTGGAAGATGTTTGCGTGAGCTGGTCAGATTGTGGTGGGTTTCATTGCTGCATTTACATTTACTTAACAGAAGAAGATATACAAGAGAAAAAATCCACAAGCTTTATTCAAACCTGTAAAGCAACTACCCCCTCCGAACAACTGCATCAAGCAATCTTAGCTACAAACAGAAGCGCTCCCAATCCTGCTGCACCTTCCTTACTCTAAAGCTACTATTCTAAGTAACAGGTAGCCCTAATGAGCACACTCCCCAAGCCACGTTCCAGACACTTTACCTGAAACCTGAGTCGCTCTTGCAGCTGTTTCTCCCGCTCACTTCGTGAATCTTCGAGTTTCTTCTCTGCTGCTTCTTTTTGCTGAAATTGGCTAAGCAGGTACAGAACCTAAAAGCAAATTAATATGGCAGAGGTAAACAGGTATGAATTCCTAAAGAGAAATCTGGTAACCCAGGCAAAGGCCCTGATAATTTCAGAAAGATTCTTTCTGCTACTCCCAGCATGATTCCACCCTGATCTACTTTAAAAGTTATCTTGTGCTCAGGTGGAACATCCTCGCTTAGAACACTGCAAAAAGTTAACTCAGTGAGACAACTTGCATAGGACAGAAGATGAATAGGGAGATTTCTTGGGCTTTTGTTAATCATCTGCAAGAGTATCAAATCCCGATCAGATATACAGCAACAGATTGTTTCAGCACATCCCCTTTGCCTTTAGCACCGAGCAGATCTGAGACCCAGAGTCCCAAGTCACAGGAGCCCTCAGGATTTCTATCACTTGGGTTTTACCTTTTCCTGGTGATGTTGTTCCTGCACCAAAAGCTGATTTTGGAACTCAGCCTCCATCTCTGTTATATGGTTTCGCTCTTCAATCAGCATCTTTTGTATGTCTGAACAGCTGGCTTTACTCTGCTGTAGGCTGCTCTCCAACTTGCTTTCCTGCACTTTTGAGGAGACCAGCTGAAAAAGAAAAGCAATTGCTTGTGTCAATGAGTTCCACATTTGATAATGTCTGTTGGTACAGACATGGAGGTCTGATGGCAAAGCATTTCTGTTTAACTTCCAGCCACCCTAAGAACTGGACTGGCCATCAGCAACAGGGAACTAGCCAAGAGATTCAGAGCTAGATATCTGACAACCAGTATGGAAGTGCAAAACAGATAGCAGGAAGTCTTGTTAACAGTTCTAGATTGATCTCCTTTCCTGCAGCACTTTAGAGTACTGGGGGGACCCCCAAAACAAATGCTCTCCCATATTAGCTCCTTCATTCTTTTCCTTTGATTTCCAAGCACTAGGGACTGATATACGATTCTGTCATTCAGTTGCTCTTTCCTTGATTCCACATGAGCCCAATTCCTACCCTCTCCTACCACCAATCTTGTTCAGTCTGCTCCAATCTCAACATCCATTCCACTGCTTCTGCTCTGACCTCGGAGTGTATGCCACTCATTTCCCTGCAGACTGCCTACTTGCTCAGAAAGTATTTTTAGGTACTTTTTTCTCTTCTCTTCCACCTCTGAAATCTCTCTCTTCCCTTTTCCTATTCCCATGCAAGCATTCTGCAAGAACAGCTTTAGCTCATATCTCCAGACCCACACAGATTCCATTTCTTTCTTCCTGTTTTTTGGATTTCCTTCCCCAGACTGATCTACAGTACAGGAGAATTTTTTAATCAGAAGTTGTGAGGGAAATAAACCTCATCCAGTACAAGAGTGCTTCACTTTTATTCATCACTGCTGTCAGCCTGTTAGTCACTTCCTTTCATTCCTGGCTAAGCAGACTTAAAGCCCTTGTCATTAGTGATAAAAATAGGAAAATTCAGAATTTACCTCTCCGAGGAGATACTTCAAAGCACATTTAGCCTCTAGAATTGTTGCAATAGTGTCCCAACGCTGTTTCGCACGATCTGCATTGTCTGCATCTAAGAGTTTCTGCTGTAGATCCGCTATCTGAGCACTCCTTTGGGAGAATGCATGTATTCAAGGTTACAACATGAGTGAAAACCTGGGCTAAAGTTACTGTTAGCAGAATATTAGACAAACTAGTTCTAGTTAGAAGTTTTGACTGCTTAATATGGCACCTGGAGTCTGCAATGCTATACCAGGGAGTTCCTCCTCCCTGCTACACTTCCAATTAAAAGTGCACGTTTCTCTCATACAGAGATGCTCACAAACAGCTGAGAAAACAGCAATCTTAGTGACCAAGTAGTGTCCCCATATCCCCATTCTGGAAACATTCAAACCAGGAAAACTACACGTTCTTATAATTTTTAGTGTCAGTGTATAAGTTACTTTACTTTCTCTTCTGTTTCACGGAAGAGTTGTGGACAGATATGAGGAAAAAAAAACAAACCAGAGACAAGGCTGTGCACATCCTGTACTGCCTTACCTGAGCTCCATCTCAGTTTCCAGGCTTTCGATCTGCTTTGATATGGAAAGGTCCATCTCTGAAGCCTGCAAATCTGCGAGGGAGTACGTGCGTCTCTAAAGAATTGCAACAATGGACAGAAGTAAGCAACAGGTGAAGAAAAGCATGCAAGACCAGGCTTTCATTTACAGACATTTCAGCAAAGAGAAGTCATACTACTCTAAAAGCCTCCAATATCTCCCTATGGCTTAAATTCCATTGCTCCTTCCCAAAAGCATAAGCCTTTGATAAGGGGGGTGTGTGACCCACTCACATCCATCTGATTCACTGCTGTAAGTAAGAAGTTACTTTAGCAACTCTGTTCCCTGACATGCCAGAGGACAGTAACAACATTAACCCTTTCTTCCAGAAAAGTAACCATTGCCATCCCTACCTTTTGAGGGAAAAGGTCAAATAGGAATGAATAAGTGACAGTACTTGCTGAACAGCCAAAGGTGCGGGACAAGGATAATAGTATTTCCCCCCTCTCTTACTCGGAGCTTTAGAGGTGGGTTTTGCCCAGCTTCTTTCTTCTCTTTAAGCTGAAGGAGCTCCTGTGCCAAGATCTTTCTGTCCTCCAGAAGGTCTGCAAGGTGTCGTCGAGCCTCTTCAGTACTAACAAGAACCTCTACTTCATTTGCAAGCCAGCTCTGGAGGAAGAAAAACACATCAAACCCAAAACCCAGTATAGTGGCTCGCTGTAGTCTCAGCTTCAGGACTGAATTCTCTGAAATACCTGCATAGATAAACTGAACAATCACAATACCTCCCTCAATACATAAATCCATATTCCTTCCCTCTGCTTTCCAGCCATCAACCCCAGCAGCACCTACTGAGTTAACAAATCTAAGCTTGCCCGTTGTTTGTTGGAATATACAACACTGTCACCTACTTTTACTCGTGCAGCAACTCCTTCCATTCCCCGATTTTGACTCTCCTTCCGTTTATCTGCAGCCTCCTTTTGTTTCTGCAAAGCATCCTTTAGGCGCTTGTTAGCAGCTGCTGCCTGTAAAATATTTTACACAAAAGCTGAATGGTAGTTACTTCACTTAACCTGCAGTGGCTGAAAACACAAGGTGCTCACAATGCAAGCCAGACATTGAGATGATGAGAGGAGAGTGTAAGGTTAATAAAACCAGAACAACTTCAGAATGAAGCCAAAACTCGAGTCCTTGACTTCATTTCCTTTGCTGAGACTCCTAGTTTAAAAAAATCTGCTTCCAGGCCTAAAGGTAGAAGAAAGTATCCCAAATGATGGTTTCAAGATGGATTTATTCTATACAGCCATCCTGAAAGAATTCTGGACTGCAGTCTAGCATATTCACCACCACCAAGCTCATTCTACACTGCCTAGCTTTGTCACAGCTGCCTGATGTCAAAGGGTATCTTAGCCTTTAAGAAACCTTTAACAAGAATCCCTCAAAGGCTACAAGACAGAAGCACGGTATTTTTCTACAGAGAGAAAAGCACCTATTTCTCGACCTCCAAACTGCTTTTAAGAAGTTTCTGCATATTCTGTTACCACCTCCAACCACACTTTGCAGACCTTTTGGAATTGGCCAGGAGTTTCAGCAGATATTGGCTCCTTACCTCTTCTGTTTTGCGCCGAAGTACAGTGGCCTGCTTCTGGAAATCTCGTTCCAGCTTAAGTAGCTCATATTGCCTCTTGCGATCCTGCAGGGAAATAATGTTATTTTTTCCATCTGTCCTAACATGTCACAGTAACACCTATGGCCAATTTCACGCTTCCTGGAACAGTATAATTACATTTGCTGTTCTGTAATGCAAGTGCTTCATAATAAGGATTTCACTGATCATTACAAGCTTAAGCCTTGTAATGCCTCTGAGAACAAATGGCTGTTAGGCCTGAAAGGGCTCCACACTTTCCATTAAAAGGTTTAGAAGCCTAAAGGCTGTAAGAGATTGCAATCCAAAAGCTTAAGACTTAGCACCATGAAGCACTGAGGAGCAAACTTGTTACAGTAAGAACTCTTGTGAGACCAGAACTCAAGAGGAACAGATGTTTGCTGTCCATTACACTTGAATGCTACAAGCAGCTGGGTTTCATTAACAATTCTGTTTACCTGCACATTCAATATTCCTTTGAAAGTTTAAATTCCTCCCTTTCTGTGGTCAAATCCTACAACTTTAAATATTTTAAAATATTTATTAATTTTTGCTTTCTGCTTTAAAGCTGAATCATAACAAGTGTGTTAATAGCTAAGATCTCCAGACATAAGTGAGTCCGTTTACAGCCAGAGAAAGGTGGCAACCATATGAACTAATGCTATCTTCAAAGCATTCCCCAGATGTTTTTCAGATGTTTGCTAGTTAAACAAAGCCTCGCAGCAAACACTTTCATGATTTGTTTCACTCTTTGGAGGGAGGTACACTTTGGGGGCTTATTGTTTGCTCACCCGTTCTTTCAGCTGGATCACTTCCTTGTCCTTCTGTTGTTTCCACTGCCTGAATCTCTCAGCATCATCTTTCATTCGGCGCATCAGTTGTACCCTTTGGTTTTTCATTTCCTGAAAAACAGAAATGGCTGGAAGAATTGTCCAGTACTTGCATTTTGGTTAGTTTCAACCTATGTTCCCCTAGCGTGTCTGTCGGGGTGGGGAGTGGCAGATGGGAAATACTACAGCGTGCTGCCCACTTTCAAAATGCTAAACCCCAGGAATTCATTTCTTAAGGCATAAAGGGGAGACTAACACATGCACAGTAATACACATGGAAATCGAAGTGAAGTCAAGTGCTTCGACTGAGGCAATACATGATCAGATTACAGCCAGAACACACTTTGGACTTTTTATTCCTCCAAATCCCAGTAGTCACCTGCCTATTACATTACACCAGCAATTGTGGTCACATAGCAAAAGGAATTGTGCCAAAAACTGTATTTGCAGTCTAACAAAACAGAAAGCGAGTGCCTTCCATCTGGAAGCTGCTTTGTCTACACTGGAGCAAGCCAGAGAACTCCACGCTAGGGTTAGTTACCCTGATCTCCTGGTTCAGTTTGACAACAGTGCGTTCTGTAGATTCCTTCAGCTTTAAGAGCTTTGATTGCTCATTCAGCTTTTTCTTCAGCTCATTGATTTGCCCTTCCAACTCCTGAAGTCTTTTCCGACGCCGTTCACTCAGTCTGTAAAGAAATCACACTTTAAAGACAGCCCCCCCCCAATAACTTACTCTCAAACAAATACCCTCCAACTTTAGAAACACCTTCTGAAGAATGAAGCAGTTGTGTATTATTGTCTTTCCCACTGATGAATGCCCACTGTCAGGCTTCTCTGCAGTCCATACAACTCACATGGCATGTTAAAGGGATGCATTTGCGTCAAAATAAGAGCTTTTACAAACAGTAAAAGTGCAAGACAATGAACTTGCACAGGTGCACTAACACAACTTCTGGTGCAATAAGCCACACTGCTTGCACAGTCACTCTTACTTGGCTTGGTTGACATCCTTCTTTGCCATCTGCAGAGCAAGGATCAAGTCCTCCTTTTCTTTTTGCAAACTGCTGACCTCTGATTCCAGATCCTTGATATTAGTCTAGAAAAGACAAGAGTAGTAAGCCTCCAAATAAAAACCTTGAAATTACACTCTGAGACACAGCTTTAAGACAGGAAACCTTGAGAAACCACATTCCATTAGGCTGTAAACCACCTTATCTGAAAGCACTATGAGCACCAAAAGGGCTACGCTGCCATACACCGAAACCATAGCTGGTCCACAGAACCACTGTGACAAACTAAAAGTTATGACTGAACAATTTCAGAGACGGGAGATCCCAGCACAACTGGCGAACAGGAGAAGCCAGATTAGCTGGCTGTACTACGAGAGTTAACAATGAAATACTCGCGTTTGAGTTGGTGCAGCCAAGCAAACCTCCAAGTAAAAAGCAGAGGAGCTAATAGCTTATTTCAGGGAAAAGACTGTCTTCTGGTAGTAGAGCTATTTGTAAATAGCTGGGCATGGTCATCTCTCCACCTTCTCTGCTGATACCTACAGTTAACTCCCCACTATGCCCAAGGGGGCAGTGACTCAGCTTAAGGAAATAAACCCAGTAAGAACATGCTCATGGGAGGACAGATCTTCTCCTCCTTCCCTCCTCAGCATGGAGCAACTGCATTAACTGGGAAAAACAAACTGAGCATATCATTACAAGAACTATTTCAGAAGAGTTTACCTGGTATTGGGACTGAATGGGCTCCAGCTGACTATCATTCTGAGTCATTTTTTTGGCAAGTGCCTCTTTCAGAGCCAGAGCTTTATTCAATTCAAGCAGCTCTTTGGACATCTGTGCTTGACGGAGGGCATGTTGAGTGGTGAATTCATCTGATGGTCTCTTGGTATCCTGGCCAATTTCTGCTTCCTGGAGGAGACACAGCAATGAGCAGGAGAGGCCAATTGAAAGCTCCATGTGACTGCTCCAAATTCTCCACCACCCCCCCCCAATTATTCAGAAATGAGAACAGGTTATTGATCTGGAACACACTGAGCAAATAAAAGCATAGAAAGGCAGCACAAAAGTGACACATATTATTTACCAAACATTTGGATTAAAAAACTAGCATAAAAACGCAGATAAAAGAGGAATGATGAAGGTATAAAAACATGCCCCTGGAAAGGTCTGCGCTGCTGGACTCCCCTCACTTACAGCTGTAGCATCCTGTTCAGAGTTTGCCATCTCTGCAGCAGCTTCCATTGTGGCAGCATTTTCACTCTATATAGGACAAAGAAGAAAATGTTAATAAAAAGTGAAAGATTAAGTAAAATGAAGCTACTAGCAGTCTGTTGGCCTATTGGTTATTCTCCTTGTTCAGAAAGCTCTCTCTGGAAAGAGGATGCCATTGTTTTCACCCTTTAGTAAAAGTGAGCATACTCCTAAATCAGCTAGACAAGCCATTCTTTCTAGTCTTCCCTGAACTCCAGCATTGGCAAGGCAGCTCCTCACAAGAGTAAGGATTCTGGGAACAGGAGGAATGTCTAGCAAGGGAGAACAGGAGTTATTAAATTAGACAAAGATTGGACAACTTCTATTTAACAATTTCAGGTCCTTGCAATTTGTGTTGCTCATTACAACTACCAAAAGTTTATAACTCTCCTCCCACCTTTTGAATTGTAAACCCACACTTATCTCCCACTATCAGATTCTATTATGAAGACTCCTCCTTTTTCCCCACCACACAGTCACTCAAGCACAAGTGGCCTTTCTGCAGCATTAAAAGCACAGCAGGACAGCTTGTTTTGAAGTGGATATCAAGAGTCTTTGAATACTTGTAATTCCTGAGCTTCTTAATCAAGGTTTCTGCAGAACTGAATCCACTGCTCAGAGGATTGGCAGAAGAACCCTAAGTTTAATTAGTAAACTCACTTGGCACTCTTCTCTTCCTGGATTCAGTCTTACCTGCAACTGAGCCAACACTTGCTGCAGATTGCGAATCACCTCTACGTTTTCTTTTAGTTCCTCATCTTCTACAGTCTCTACCAGCTTCTGCAGATCAAGCTTGCACCTGCAATGCAGATGGGAATAAGTCCCCGAGTACTGGCACATTTGTGTCGCACATGCCAGTGAGGAACAACTTTCCCCACTGAACATACAAATGAGAAATTGACTATATTTAGTTTATCCCAACAAAAACATTTAATGCTGAAAGACATTCCCTCAGCATGAGCAGAGTGTGGGAACAGACTTACACAGCATGCTGCTGAAGTTGCTCTAGTTTGGCATTCATCTTCTCATTTTCTTGTTCCGTCTAAAAGAAGTCAGAATTATATAAATTGTAGGAGACACAAGATAAGCCAGAAAACAGCTAGTTTATCTGTAGCAAAAGATTTGTCAGTCTGTGGCAAATAATCGATGCACTGAAAGATCATGCATGATCATAGCTACCAGTTTGTTTAGACTTTTTTACAGGAATATACACTGCAGTGAATCAAAACAAAGCAGAGCAGGGTGGGAAAAAGGAAAGAAAGCCTGTGTAAGTGCTGGTATTTAAAACATTAAAGCAACAGAAAGCTGAAATATTCAGGTCTGGGTTTCCCCACTGAAGTCACCAGGTCTGTAGGCTCTGACAGAGTCTGGAAGACTTTCGGTTCTGACTGACAGCTAGAGATTTGAAATAAATGCAAAAGGAACATTAAAGAGAGATTCTTAACATGCCATTAGTACAGGAGCTGCTATGAATAGTCCTTCAGCTAACAGGGCAAGTCATGCAACTTAAAGCTCTTCTTGGGTAACTGAACCTTACCAGAATGATCCTCTCCAACATCTGTGCTGTCTGACCAGCTGCCTCACTCAGGCCTCGGCTCAGCTTTTGATTCTCCTCCATTAGTGACTGGTTCTTCTCCATCAGGGACTGAAGATTCTCTGAAGGTGCCATACTACTGAAACATTAAGGACCAGTTTGCTTGTGAACTGACTTTGTCAGTGGTTTGTAACAGCACTGAAATTACCTCCAAGTTTCCTAAATAACTTACAATAAGTATAGATTGTAGCAGATGAACAGAAGTAACTAGAGGAAGTCTAATCTGAATTCAAAAATGTAAGTAATGTAGCATACCAAAAGTAGACATTTGCAAGAGAAGAAAACACCCTTTTGAAACAGTAATGCTGTTTAACCAGTGATAAGTCTGTAAACTGCATTTACTTGGGTTTTGAAAAATCCTCAGAAGACAACCACTACACAATCCAATTCTTTCCTGCAATTTGTGCTTAAGAACAATGGAGATGGAGAATGTTCTACACTTAGGGGTAGAGGGGTGAGGAAAAGAGGGATGGATGGGCCTGAGGAACACTAAGAAGACATTGCCTAGTTCGTCTCATATTTTCTACAACAGATGTTTGCAATCACAAGGGGTTTACTACAAAACTAGATGAGCCATACATGCATGGAATTTTCAGCAAGCATCACAAAAAGAGAGGGAAAAAAAAAAAGTCCAGATCCTATTGGAAAGCAACCAGTTTACTCTAGCCTCACACTACAGTACTGTCTAGAGCAAAGGAGATCTAGAGCCTTTGCTGATGTGTGATGGCCACCAGATACTGAGCATTAATCTACAAATCTTACTTGATAGACACTGGGAGGGTCCCTCCATGGGCCTGCAGCAGTAACACCTGCAGCTGTTGAACCTAGAAAGAGAATTACTTCTTGTAAAACTTTTCCATGCAGTAACTAGATGGTTGAATGTGCAGGGTGTCAAGAGACCTTGCTGATCTAAAGGTCTCCCACTTTGCTGAACCACTGCTCTGTTGCTACCCTTCACATGACTCGTGAGAGTCAGATCACTTACCTTCCTAAGCTACTACAAAACGTTTGAATTCACAGTATGTTAATAAACATTCACTAGGCTCTGGTGAACACTCCTGTGCAGGAAGCAAAACCACTTACTTGCTCCATTGTGGAATGAGATTACTGAGCTTTCCTCTGGAGAGGCAGCATGAAAGACTGTACCACATGCATGCTGCCAAGCGAGCACAGCAAGCCTGGTTAACCCTCACCCACAGACAAGCCCTTGAGGACTTCTGGCTTTGTGTTTAACCAGTTCTAGTTTATGCAACTTATTTCCCTCTGAAGCTGACTACACAGGAACAATCTCCACTTCCCACTCCATGCTGGACACAGGACGTGATGTCGGCAAGACAACCAGCGCTGTATTTCCAATTTTGCCTGTGGCTTAATGGGCAGGAGATAATTTGTTCAGTAGAAGGGAAACATGTATCACACTAACATCACCTTTTTTCTATAGCATTGAACAACTGTTGTAGAATTACAAGAAACATTAATGTATTCCCTTTTACAGGGTCATCAAAAGACAGAGAATCACACACTAAATATATTTTGTATATCTTGTGTAGCTAGACATCCTATGCCTTTGCTCACTGTTTACTGAACTTAGTACCAAGCCAACAGATCTACTCCTCTCACATGAAGTAAGCACGCCGTACCTGCTGCTTTAGATGATGCAACTCAGCTGCCTGGGGATCAAGGTTCACAATGGGTTTATTTTTTATTTTTCTTGCTCTGTCAGCATAGCGCAAAGTATTTAGAGTTTCTTCCAGATTGGAATCCGCTGGGCTTACACAGGCAATCATGAGAGTGTGACTATTACCACCCAGAGAGTCTGAGGAAAAAAAACCAAGGTGTAATTAAAGCTCTGAGAGTGAATGACTAGTAAGATTATCATTAAGATATCTAAGAACACAAGTGCCTCTCCATACTACAACTAGAAGATACTCAGCTGTGTCATCGCCATCTACTTTCTCCTCTGCCCCAGTCAGTACCATACTAAAGAGCTTTTTTTTTAAAGCAAAAGTTACGACCCTGCTCTAAACACCAATGATTTCACATCAGAAGCCCCAGTAATATTGTTGTCCTGTTAAGTAATTTCTATAAATGCTGCAATTTCTGTATGCCATTTCTGGCATAATTCTTTCCCATCTCCTCCCACAAAATAACACTCAAAACCTTCACGCATATCCAGACACCAGAATTCACACTATCTTTCAATTGAAAGTATTATTGCCTAAGAACACATTTGTTCAGATCATCAAGCTGCATGGCGTTTTATCCTTTGGTTTTACACTAACACATATTAGCTACTTAAAATTTTTTATGAGAAAAAAGAAAACAGTGCCCCACATCAAGCTCTGCATAATCCAGTTTCCTTTCATTAGATACTTTCAGATATGGATAATATTCAAGACGCTAACTTTGTGTACTGAATTATTTAACTACAAAAAGAATCCCAGTAAATTGCATTACTATAGCTATGGCCATATCAAAGGCTAATTTAGAGAAAATGTATTAAAAGAACATTGCAACTATAAGAAAAATAAGTACCACTAAGACCAGATATTCAGACTAACAGAACACCACAAACATGGCACACAGCGATGGCACAGACAGCTGGGGCTTCGTTCTGGTTGCTGTATCCTCCAGTAAGTATCTATAATTATGGTATAATAGCAGATCTCTTCTTCCACCCTTAACTTCCTTCTCCCCACCAAAAAAAAGCCCACGCACTGAATCTGTCTAGTTTCCTCCTATCACATGGGAATGGCAGAAGAGCAGGACTCATAAATGAGACCATCTCAATGCACTTGCAATCTAAAAATAAGTATATAGAAAAGGTCTAGTTTCAGAGAGAAGAGGAACAAAACCAATAAATGCAATCCCTTTGTCAACAGCAGCTACTGCTTTGAACTGTAATTGTATGGCTGTTGGGGTTTTTGCTACTTTGTTATTTAAAGTGCATCTATAAATTTAAGCTTTATCATCGTCTGTCTCTTACCTTGCAGCAGTCTCGTTAGCTTTGAGTCTCTGTAGGGGACAAACCCACCCTTTTTGTTTTCATCCCCAAGAGCACTAATTACATTCCCCAGGCAGAGGAGACCTCTGTTTATGTTGATGCCTGCATACAAACAGATGACGGTGAGTAGAGCCACCTCAATAGCTAGGAACTGGCAATTTCCTGCCCTTATTAAAGACAAACATTAAAGAAGATTAAAAAAAAAGCACATTAGAGGGGTTAAATTACTGATATGCTTTTTTATTAACTGAAAAAGCAACAAGAAACCCAAGGTATAGTAGCCCTTTTCCTACAGACCTTCTTTTAGTCTGTCTCCCTCAGCCTTGGTCTTCTTTTGTCTCTCTGAGCCAGCAAGATCAACCAGGTGTAGTTTGGAGTGAAAACTGCAGTTCCTATGACAGAAATAACTATTTTACTCTCTCAAGTACACATGCAGTTAGGAAAGGAGCAATCCAGTGGTTACTATAGTTGAGCTACTGGGTTGAAAAATATAATGCATATTAGAGGCAGCCAAATAACTGCCTCCAGAATAGCTCAGATGAGTTCATCCAAGACCAAGAAAGGATGACAGGATGTCCTGGTTTCAGCTGGGATGGAGTTAGCTTTCTTAGAAGCTAGTACTGTGCTGTGTTTTGGCTCTGATGTGAGGACAATGTTGACAAGGCACTGATGTTTTTAGTTGCTGCTAGGTAATGTTTATACTAAGTCAAGGACTTTTCAGTTTCTCGGGCCCTGCCAGCAAGAGGGCTGGAGGGGCACAAGAAATTGGGAGGGGACAGACCCAGGACAGCTGACCTAAACCAGCCAAAGAGGTATTCCATACCATGGGACCTCATGCTTGCTATATATACCTGGGGGGTTGGCCAGGGTGGGCAGGTCGTAGCTTGGGGACTGGCTGGGCATCGGTCAGTGGATGGCGAGCAGCTGCATTGTGTATCGCTTATTTCTTCCTTTCCCCTCTGGATTTTATTCTCCACCCACCCCCGCCACTATTGCCATCATTGTTATTATTGTTCTTTCATTTTTATTCTGTTTCAATTATTAAGTTGTTCTTATCTCAACCATTAAGTTTTAAATTCCTTTCCAATTTTCCTCTCCATCTCTCTGGGTGAGGGGGGAGTGAGCAAGCAGCTGTGTGGTACTTAATTACCAGCCAGGGTTAAACCACAACACAGGACTATGAAATTTTGATTAAGTCTGACTCCTAACATCTGCTAGGAGTGGCTGCACGAACGCACTTACTTGTCATTTTTCTTCTTCTGATCAATGCAAATGGTGAAGATGGCATGGGACCGTGAGGACTGAGAATTCATTGCTGTGGAGGCCACCGTTCTGGAATTGTTCCCTTGCTCTAGGCAGGATACAGTATCTTGGGCACAGGTGACATTTCTTTCTGTTAACCCTACAATCTGCATCCAGGAAGAAAGAATTATTTATCCTCTCCCTCTTCACCCCAACTTACAACAGAAAAATTATCCTCAGTCTTAGACTACAGCAGGCAAAGTCCCTGTATAGTTATTGCATTCATAATAGCCAGTCTCACTTCAAGACAGAAGCTTGAGATGGACTTCCCCCACCAAAAACTTGTTCTGAACTTCCTAACAGTAACATTAATTCACATCCCCTCTCCTTCATCCTACACCTATGCACACACACCAAGTTCCTCTGCGCCTGCTTGAGTGCCAGCTAGGCAACGGGATGGAAGCAGGACATCCCAGTACTCTGGAGAAATTCATAGCTGCCCTCAGATATTCTCAGCCAAGCTGGTAGCTGAAACTTGTGCCAGTCACAGGCGGAGGAAGGGGAAAACTGGCTGATGTGGTGGGGAGGCTGGTGTGAATAGAGTGGAGAGGAGGCAGGTATTAGGGACATAAAGGACAGATTGGACCAAGTAGTAGGGACCAGTCATGCTCCTTCACAAGCCTGTGCTTTCTCTGTCTCCCTGGATCACAATGCCACTACTGACATGGATGACTTACACCCCAGTACTTTAGAGGCAACTGAGCAACACAGGATTACACATAACAAAAACATTAATAGATCAAAGCTACAGGTGTCACACACACCTAAGCTGTGCAAAAGACAAGTGTCAACCTATCCACCACTGCAAACTGAAACTGTATGAATGAAACACAACTGACAGATGGAAGTTTAACTACGAAACAAGTACAAAGAGCAAGCAGTAGCACAAGGTTTTTTTGCACTACACTGTAAGCACACATCTGTACAAAACTGCTAAGAAAATAATTTGGCCACTTAAATAGTTTCCCCTCAAGATCCCTTTGTTGCACCCTACTTCTGCAATACCAAAGAGTAGAATTGCAATAGAATCTGAAATTTGGTGAAGGAACCTGAAGTACAACATTCTCAGTTATTCACCCTATTCAGCCTTGAGAAAAAAAAAAAAAAAGTCAAAATAGGACTTGCAAGTGGTTTTGTCGTAAATTCCTAACCCTATTGGTGTTACTCTGAGTACACTTAAGGATCATCGACAGCTCAATTTTGAAAGGAGTGAGTAGTTGTGGTGATTACATATGTACTAATACAGAGCAGTGCTCAAAACAGTTATTTCACCAAAACATCTGTCCCTAGCCACACTGCCCCCTTGGGTACCCCTATCTAACAAGGCAACAGACCTTTATGCCTTCTTTTGGATCTTCTCGTATACTAATTTGAGAAGGCCGTTCTCTTGATGGGCACAGCAGGTCTAGAATATCCTCATTGTAGATCTGAAAACATCAGAACAGCAGTTCAGAGTTCACAACCTTGCAAGAGAACCATTTGTATAAAGATGTACAGTTACAGTGAAATCACGGCTAACTTTGCATGACATCCCATTCGTTCTACCTGTACAAAAAGATACCCAGGACTCAGAACCCAGTTCCTGACAAGATCTCACGTAGTCTTATGTTTTGATTTAATAAATACCTATAACTCGAAGCAGGTAGCCTTGTTAAAGCTCATTTCATCAGTAATTCATAACTTTATAATAGTTTGAAAATCAAAGCAACTTTTACCTCTAGGTAAGAAACTTTGAGGACAAATTCCCAATCCTGTCTTTGCTCCGTCTCCTTAAATAGCAGTTTGATTACACGAGGGATGACCCCCACACTAGGGTCATGCTCTTGATTGGCAGTGTAGGTACCTCCCATAGAGTACGTTTTTCCAGATCCTGTCTGTCCGTAGGCTAAGACAGTAGCATTATACCCTGGGGGAACAAAGGGTGCCCAGATCAGACAGTCATGTGGGAACCAGAGGAAGCTTTGAGGAACAAAGCTGCATTCTAGTAAAAGCATCCTTCCAGAAAAGCACTGCCCCTTGCTATCACTTCATACAATCTTTATGCACAGGTCACAGATAGCAACATCCAGGGGGAAAAAAAGTCAGTGAAAAGCTCCCCAAAATGCTGATAAAATTATTCCAGCCCTTTCAAGAACACGCTGTTGCTTTACTAGAGCTAGTCATAGAAACACAGTGTAACAACTTCTCTGTCATCCCAGCTCCACTGCACATCACTGACAGGTTCTGGTATGGGACGCTTATCAATAGTCTTTGTGTTCTTGATAAAATCCTCTTGCCTGATCCAAAGCACATGTACAAATCATTTTGTTAGCCCTGTGGGTGCAACAGGTTGTAAGCAGACAAGATCTGGCACTTCTCACGAGAGGCTGGGGTCAGTATGTAGATAGCACAGGATTTTATTTTCTGAGAAAATCGAAAAGCAAGTCAGAACAGAGAATTAAACAGCACCGCCTTCCACATAGCCGAGACCACCAAACTGCCCGTGTCTGAAAACGGATCTCGGACTCGGTTATAACAAACCTTTGAAGATGCCTCGTATGAGAGGGGAGACGGCCGTGTTAAAGACCTCCTCTTGCTCGACAGACGGGTCGAACACGTAGTCATATGTGAAGGACTTATCGTTCCCCACGACCACCTGCGGAGGAGAGGAGAGCAGGCAGCGCTGACCAACCGGCCCAGCACCCTGACAGCGAGCCGGGACAGGCACGGCCGACCCCCGGCGCAGAGGCCGGGCTCCTTACTTGCGGTTCCCCCGGCGTGAAGGACAGGCACATCTGGCACCCTTCGCTGGTCTCCTTCGGCACCAAGGGGCGGCAGCGCAGCGCCACGCGCACCGGGATCACCTTGTCATCTTCCCTCACCATTTTCACTCACCGGGGCCGCCCTGCCGAGGAACGGAGCCAGGTGAGGCCTGGCAGGAACGGCCCGGTAGGGACCGTCCTGGAGGAGCCCGGCGTTGCGGCCTACCCGCTCCCCCTGGGGCCTAGACCGCGGCAGCGCCCCGCCCCCGCTACCGACCTGCCATCCCGGCCCTGCGGGGCGCGGGGGACACCGGCAGCCCCACATGAGGGGAGGGGAGGGGAGCGGGGCGGGGGGGCTGCCCGGTGGCTGCGGGACCCACCTGGAGCCGCCGCTGCTCTGTGCGATGGCGGCGCCGCAACCGCCAACGTTCAAACCGGGGCCGCGCGCCGCAGCCGCCAATGGCGAGGCCGCGCGGG
>JAVJGJ010000034.1:22801918-22830964 GCA_035590215.1 Microhierax caerulescens
CCAGCCACAGCTGCACCTTATCTACATCGACCAACCCGCTGCCCCTGAAGCCAGCCCACAGTTGTATGTTATCAATGCTAATTAACCCAGCTTCATTCCACTACACTTAGCCAGGCACTTTTTCAGTTCATGGTCACGCTTGCTGAAGCTGATTTCTGCCCTGACTTTCTCCCCAACTGGTGACCCACAAGAACAGCTCTCCTACCTGCTTTCTTCATTCTATCAAACAACTCTAGTGAGCACATTCCAGCAATTAGGCAGATATTCTGTCGGCTGTTTGCCTTTTTAATTTTATTTATTTATTTTTAATGCCTACTCCTGTGCTTTAGATGATTCGTTGAGGCATTCAGTAGAAAAAAAAAAATAAAAATCAAATGATGCTTTTGGGCAAGTGGTCTGTATATACCTCTATCTGAATAGTGGTTTTTTGCCATTTTTCACCATGCAGCTGATTTAGCTCTTAGCTTTCAACCCTCACATGAAGTGTTTGCATCTTTAATGTGTGAGAAAATGCCACCTCCCTTATTCATTTCCTAACCAGCCCTTCTTGGACAATCTATTAATATTCCAGATACTGCTACGTATCCCGTCAAGTCTGTGTCATGCCAATTAAATCAGAGTTTTCCTCTGCTTGTTTATTCCCCATACTCTTTGCAATACTACACAGACAGCTTAGATGTTTGGCAAATAAATTAGTGCTCTGGAGTGACATATTGCCCCAAGCCAATCCACCAGATGCCATCATTACATAAGCTATAATTATACATAGCATGGGGGAATTACAGCATTGCAGGCATGGAGATAACTTCATAAGGGAGGAAATGCTGCTGTGGTATTCAGGGTTTGCTATTGGTGTGAGGCTTTTGATGTACAGAAGTTTCAACAGATTGGCTGACTTTATTTTCTCAGAAAGGTAGCTCAAGGTGATGAGTCCATCTGAAGTGATGTGGTGACTTGTTGAAATCAAGAATCTGGGGGTTTTCTCCACCCCTTTCCCTTGGTATCACTAAGGAGCCTTGTCTGTCACTGAACTGCGCACAGATGTCACGTCTCTTCCTGAAGTACCTCACATATTCAAGCTATTCTGGTTCAGTTCAGCACTTGGTTCTTCTTCAGTAACATACTTTGGCTTGTGTTTCTGTCCTGTTTACTTCAGTAGGAGTCGAGCATATGCTTTAAGTTAATCAGGTAGCTGGGTATGTGCCTGAAGAAAGGGGGATCGCAGCCTTGGTTCAATACTGTGCTGTTCTGAGGCCTCTCTGGAAATGTTTTAAACCGATTTTTTTGTTTTCCAAAATCTCTCTGTCAAGTCTTTCCATGAAGGAAACATCCTGTTGCATAGCTTGCACACAGTGGCCTGTTTTTACTAAAGCTACACCAAATTTCTGTCTAATTTGTGTCCTTTCCAGGCCACAGTGTATTCGCCCACAGTGACCAGAAGCTTGTGATACGCAGAAGGCCCCTTGTGAAGCGTAACAGTGCCTCACTCAACAGCATGTGCTCATTCTCCCATACTTTTCTTTCTCTCTGGCAATACCCAGCTGAATGGTTACTGATTTATATGATCATAATAGCAAACCACCAGCACAATCAACTGCATACACACCTTACAATTTTGCCGTTTGTATTTTGATGTTTTGGTGCTATTGCTTGGTGTACAGATAACTGCAGCTGTCCTGTTTGGATGGTGGCTAAACCACTAAAAATCTGTGTCTATTTGGGAAAAACAATAAAAACAAAAGAGTGTACTTGTTCTGAAATTACTTTCCAATAGGAATCAATTTCCATAGTAACATGTGGGCAATGTGGATTAAAACTATATTTTTATTTAACCTCCAAATTCGTCAAATCCCCTAAGTCAAGAATTCTAACTAGAGTAAATCAACATAGGTAATTTTGAAAATTTAATCTTCAGGGGATGGCAGTTACATAAAATGAAATAATGTTTTTTTTTCAAACTTTCCCCCTTGTGGTTTTGCAGTGCTACTTGTTAAGCTAGTCTAATGCAAGGAAAAGATGCTGTAAAAAACCCCAAGTATTTGTTTATGTAAAAAGCCACGAACCTTCAACCAGGCCATGTGTTATACAGCTTAGGGCACAGTAAGGAATTCAGTACTGATTCATTGAAAATAAAGAAACCAAAGGACATGGTCCCCAATACACAAAGGTCTCTCTCTCTTTTTTTTTTTTTTTCGATGAGATTGACATACTATACTACACAATACAGAATTAAAATGCAGTAGTACCCATGCATGCATGTGGAGGCTTTCTAACTGTAACAAGATTTATTTTGGAATAATTAGGTACCTGAAAAATGCAAATTGCACTATTTGTGGATGTCTTTAAATGAGCTATCATTAAGAATTTTCAATGCTGTCCTTTCAGATAGCTACAGTATGGGCCTATATCTGAAACTGTATTGCTAATGCGTTATGGCATACATTGTTTCTTGATGACATGTTACTTAGTCAATGTGAACAGAGTGGTGGCTGCAGAAGTGATAAGGACTTGGTGCTCATCCAAGACTGGATGACTTCTTCAGGACTACTGCACAAAGTGAAAGGAGGGAACAAAGAGCTGGTCTGTATTCGGAAGCACATTGGACAAAGCTGTCTTTCCATACACGATGGGAAAAATCTAATGTCATCCACTGAATGTTATTGCATTCAAAGTATTATACAGTGAAGAAACTCAAGAGAACATATTGAACAACTTTTAAAAATAAGTAATTCTGTACATCAGTGGTTTAGTTATGATTTATTCCCTTCTATTATACAGCATATTTGCATGCTTGAAAAACAATTTGAGCAACAAACTTTGTTCATAATTAAATGCTTGCATCTTTTTTTAGTATGCCATTTCATTGTTTTTGGTGTGATTCCAGAACTGCAGCTTGAGGTGAAATCTGAAAGCAGCAGAGTGAAAATGAAATAACTGAAGATAGGACACTCCTGGGACAACACTAAATCATAAGACTAAACCAAACTTAGAAAAAAATTATATTCTAGGTTGACTTTGAATCCTCGAAGTAAGATTAAAGGGGTTTATTTTTAAAAGTAAACATTCATCAATATATCAATTTGCCAATTTTGATGTATCACATCAAATGGCTGAATACACAATGCACTGCTTTTGTTTTTTAATGGAACATCTGACATCAAAAAAGGTAATGAGCAGTGTAAGGCTGATAGGTACTCTGTGTGCTGGACAAATATATGACTGTTGTTAAGTCTGTCCACCACACTGTCTGTGGCATCCATGTAATTGCTGTTCAGACTAACAAGAATAACATCCAAACACTTTTGATTACAATGCAGAACATATTTTACTTAGTAGCCAGGTTTTTCCATGGGATTAAGTGGAAGTCCATATTTTCAACAGTGGTGGCACAAACAGCAGACTTCGGGTTATATAACTTTATGTGGTTAAAAACCTTTAAAATTAAATGTACATTCTCAAAACAAACAACAAAATTATAAAGTTAGCATATGTTAAGAAACTTTCACTGAATGATCACATGAAGTCTCCCAGCTTGTGCTCTATGTAAAGAGTATAAGCTGAATGCAGTATTTCCTCTCTCATGTGGTATGTAACATTTATGGTTAGCAGCTACAGATATGCATTCTTGTACACAGCACATTTTCTATATTGTGGAAAAGTTAACTATTTCTATAAAGACTTTTAACTTTTTCCTCTGTTGATGTTAAATTTGTAAGAAATATGAAAAAAACTACTTCTTATTTCTATTATCTTCATTATAGAATGTTTTCAGTGCTGTTATGTGCAATGCTGCACTAAAGATGATACAATAATAAACATTCGGATAGAAATCATGGTGCAATACACAATACAAATGCAAAATAAACATTTTCTCCTTTCACCTTGCTTCAGTGAAGGTAACAAAGAAGTAGAGTTAAGGGGAGAAAATGTATTTCTAGTAAAACAAAAATGTCAGCAAATCTTTAAGAAAGTCGGTCCAAGATTTCTGCAAAATCTTATTTCCTAGCTACAGATTGGTGTTGTGATGAAAAATCAAAATTTTACTTTCTTTAACATGGAGTAAAATAATCAGTAGATCTCATAGAAAGAAAAATTATTTTCCTCATTCCCTACTAGCGAGGATTAGCTCAACCAGGAATGTCTGTTTATGTGTAATAATAATTAATGTAAACATTAATATAATTTATATTTATTTTCTCCCTATATTCCTAACTAAATTCAGCTGGAAAATGTACGTTATTTTTCCAGCAGTTCTAATATATTTTGATGTATACTGACACGTAAAGGAAAGAAGAGCTGAGGAACACTGACAACCCTGTGTAAGAACTCCTGTCTCAGTCTTCCTAAGTTGCAAAATGTTTAGTACAGTTTTCCAAATTTGTGATGCTTTCCACTCCTGTACACACATTCAAAGACACACAGAGGAAGGATCATGTTTGATAACATTATAACATCTTTTCTTTCCTAGTGCCTGTTCCCATACCAGTGCAGATTTTAATCCAGACCCTTCCTTTTTCTTCCCCCGCTGTATGCGTCTCCCATGGTGTCCCTGTCTCCTATTACATTCCTGCTCCAGCACACCTCTCTACCTTCTCTTCCCCCGGATTAGCCTGTTCTTTCTGCTCTCTTAGGGCAAATTCCCTTTGACTGTGGTTTGGTGATAAAGAATAAAAATATAATGACAGATAGTAAGTGATCATTAATTTAAGGGAACAATTTAATTAAGGGTTTTATAATATATGGTCATAGTTTAAACCCCTAGAGTATCTGCAAATATTTTCATTATTTCCAAATAACTTTCCTTCCTTTCATGGAGCTGTCAAGTCACCTAAAATATTTTGACTTCAGAGTGTACGTAAGATGACACAGAACCTTGACCTGTTTCTCTAAGAGCTCAGCAAGTGTGTTATTTATGTCTGTACAAACCACTCTTAACAATGCTTTTACAGCCTGTTTAAAACTTCCACTCACTTCTTTTAGATCTTTTTATCATCTTGTGATACAGCGGACACTACAAGTCCATTTTTCATCAGTAGCTTAGCTCAGGTATCAAAATGTTCCACTTAATCACAGTCATAGTTTGTCTCTGCTGAGTAATGTTACTGCCACATCCTTAGCTTACTTAAATTGATGAAAAATGGTTTGAATTTTACATGCTTGTATGAGCACAGAAACAAATTTGCAGCTATATATGATATATATATTGATATAAAGTAATATATTAAGCCACAAAAAAGTGAAATGTTGTTTGACTAGAAGGTTAAATGCACATGTGTAAGAGTGAGACAACATCATAGTTGTTAAGGGTTATGTTACATTCCACTAGATAGCAAAAAGAAAAAATACAAGCCCTTACTTTTTTGTAAACTCACAGCTTTTTGAGATACTGGATAGATCAAAAGACACAAGAAATAGTGTAAACTCACAGTTTTTGAAATATTGGGTAGATCAAAAGACACAAGAAATGGCCAACAAAAATAATTTCGACAACTGAAATGGTTAATATGTCATACAAGCCTATAAGAAAGGGTTCATCTTCCTCCTTCTATCTTAAGTTCTCCATGTTACATGTGTTCATGAAATGATAGAGTATTTGTTAGGGAAGAAACTTGGGAGTTTCAACTACTCTTTTTCTCCAGCCACAAGGCAGCACCAACCTTTTATTGCTGATAGCCATTTGCCTAAGCTGCTTTTAAGATTCGCAGTGCTTACGACTCCATGTCACCCATACCTTGTTTGCTCAAATGCTCTATCACTGGCACCATTAGAAAGGTTTATTTTGTGTTTCTTTCTGCCACTTCAGGCTATTATTTTCTACAATCACACTTCACAGTAAAAACAGATAATTTTTCTTATTATTTGCAGCAGTTTTACTATTTGCATTTATTAATTGCAGTTTACCTTTACTGGTATTTCATCTTCACTCAGGGAGTCAGTCTCCTTCTCTTGTTTAGATTTACCTGCTCCTTGGTTCAGTCTTTCCCCATAGGTCATGTTTTTTGAGCTTCTGATCATTCTTGTTCCTCTTTTCTGGACAGTCTCCAATTGGTGAATGCCCTTAAATTGCAGAACACGGTTCTCAAGCTGAGACCTTACTGATACTGAGCCAAGTGAAGGGGTATTGCTTCATGTAATTGTAAATTACACTTCTGTTTGCGCTCTGAAACGGTATTTGCCTTTCTTGCTATGTCATTATTGATGTGTTTAAACTTGTGGTCAGAAATTACAAAGATCCTTTGCTTCTGAAAGGCTTGTTTCTTTATTATTTTTATCTTTATTTTTGTCACTGACTATACCTGCAAAGATACTTTACTTGCACCTATTGGACAACATAGTATTTAGGTTATTTTTTCACTTTCTCATGAGAAAATCATCTTGTAATGTACCTTGTGTGCTTTCCAGGATCCTGTAATTTGCTAAGTCAATACTATTTGTTCTGTTCTTTAGGGTGTTAATGAAACTCTTGAAGACACTGGAGTGAACAGACCCCCCTGTACACACTCACTTGATCTGTCCTTCCATTTTGCTAAAGAATTATGTATAACACTTTTTTTCAACATGTTTATGAAGCCTGTTTTGAATCCTTCCTGTAGTTATGGGAACTAGTGCATGATATCCTACTTTGATATTGGAATTATACTGTGTCAGAGGTGTTAAAGACAAAATATATGGCATTCCTGCTACTCCTTCCACCAAGGAGTTTTCTTGTTGATCAAAAAAATCAGGTTTGCCTGAAGTGATTTCTTTTTGACATCTGTCTTGATTTTTAGTCCTTCAGTTATATTCTAGTTAGTCACAATCATTCTCTCCTTCCTTATGTGTGTCTTTCTGTGGGTTGAAGTAAATTGACTGATCTGTAATTCTTAATCTCCTCTTGTCCTACCCTTTGAAATATGGGCATTGTAAAGCTCCCTTTTTTAACTGCTTGTTATTTCACCTTTCTTCCATTATTTCTTGAGGGTAACTTTGAATAGCCCTGAGATTTATTTGCTCTCCTTTAATTTTCCTAATATTGCACCCAGCCAGTCTGAAACATTTTGCTTTCATCTGAACTCTCCAACCTATATTTACTTACACTAAGCCAAGAATTCTTTGCAAGGAATAGTCTAAAAATTATTTTAAAGACTCCAGTTTGCATGGCACTGCTTTTTGATAGATTTTCTCCTGTGTTAGGTTACCTTTTTCTTAGTTTCTACAACTATTTCTTGATACCCTAGATGTCACCTGAGATGTGCTTCAGTTTAGGTATAACCTTAGAATATTTGATTTAATCTGCTCTACTTTCCACTTTTTGTATGCTTCCTTGAGGTTGAAATCATAGATTTCATAGATTGAAATCCAGATCAGACTGTGAGTACACATAATTCTTCCCTGCAGTAGGATAGGTTGGTTATCTTTCATTCCTGGTTGTTCTTTTGAGGATCTGAGAGCTTTCCTTAATCCCTTTTGTCATTAGACTTGCCTAACAACTCCCTGAGTTTATTGACATTTATTTTGCCATAAATGTTCAGTTCCCTTTATTTGTAAGGACTAGCAGCTCTGCAATTTTTTTTTGGCCACTCCTAAAATTGCTCTGATTCTAATACTGTAATTTGTGGAGAGGCGTCAGTCTAGAAGAGTCTCCCATCTACTTGCTTTCTTCATCTCTGTATCAAAGAGCATCCTAGGACCTCAAGGGACATGCTGTGTCTGGCTTTGCCTATTCCACAAGTACAGCTAAAAAGTCTCTTTCATTGGCATGCCCTCTTTGTAGGGTGATTCTGTTTATTCATAAAAATTCCTATCTTGCAGCCATGGCAGCACTTTTGCCTTTCTCATGCATTCTCATTAGTTACCCATATAATTCTTGCACTCTAATTCAACAGAGACCTTTTCTCATTATGTATTTCCTTCCTTATTGACCTCTTTATCTCCTGTGGAGATTTCGTGATCTTTTCTGTTACATGTAAATAATCACATGAAGTTGCTGCTATGTCAATCAGATATAATTTTCAGAATCTGTTATTCTTTCTAATCCCTCTCATATACCTTCTGTTCATTTTCAAATGTCTACAAATTTATCAGATCTTTGGCAGATTGACACAATACCCTATTGATTCTTCTATGAAACTTTTACAAATAATCTAAAATCTTGCTCCTACGTTTAATAATCTGTGCTATATCAACATCAATAATAAATAATAACTCTGTGAAATATAGCATGCTGATAATGAATTTAGGCTTGTTAACCTTGTCAAAATAATGAAATCACTGTGATACTCTGATACCAAGTTCATAGCATAACTTTATGCAATACACTTTTCTGAAAGTGAACCTGACTTAGGGTGAAGTCTCCAAACTTAGTTCACTGTCTTCTTGTGGGTCAGGCATGGACTTGAACCATTTAAAATGTGAAGTCAGCCAGGACATTCATAAAGTCAATGGGCAGGATCATACTCACCAAACATCTTAGCATGTTTAAAAACAAAGGTTGGAATTTATTTCCTGGGAAGTAAACACAGAGGAAGCATCTTTTAAAAAGTCCTTGAACACAAAATATCTGTAAATCCAAACTGATTATTTTTTTAACTGTCAGTTTGATTAAGAACAATGTAATCTGCTTCCAGGAGCTTCTGTAATATTTTTTTTTTCTTTCTAAGCCTAATAGTGTTAATGTTGTGCTTATTGTTTCTTAATTTTATTCTCTTCTTCGTGACACTGACTAATCATCCAAACACTACCTGCTACTGTGCCAGAGCCTCCTGGGTAATAATGGTGCCAATGCTTGATAAGTGGTTGCCAGATAAAGTGCATGTTGGTTCAGGAGAAGCTGTGCTAAACTGTAATGTAAAAAGCAATGAATAAAGACAGCAAAAGACTATAAAAATTACTTGAAGTTTTTGTTATTGAAACTGTGCGTGTTCAAGTAAATCAAATGTTTCAAGAGGCATTGCAGTCTAATTTTATTTTCCATCAAATAAGACAGCAGCTGAAAAAGTGTTATATTTCTATATATCTAGCACTCTCTTGGGACCTGTAGTGATTAAGTCTTTGATATATATGGCCATTTTACTACTTGTAAAAGATGAGTTGGTATAGAAGCCCATTTCCGAATGAAAGAAAATACGTAATTTTAAAACTTAACACAAAGCCGATAAACAAAGAAATATGTAGAGACAGAATTGCTATGTCTACATGCTCTCGATCAGAGTGTGGTGGTAATCAGAAAGAACTGTGGTGCAGTAAGATTAGAGAACTTTTTTTTAAAAAAGTGCTTTGAAGGGAGGAGGGATATGTAGGAGGGGAGTGGACTGGATTCTGTGAATGAGCAGAACATAACTTCATCTGCAGAAGCTCGTGAATTCTTTTTTTGCCAGTTTTGTATAGGCTTAATTAGGAATAAGAAGGTTAGGAACAGTTCCTAATTTAATGTGTTTGCCTTAGTTAGAGAGGATCTATGAACTCAAGGGACACTGTTCATTCTGTGTATGAAGGTCACTTATTTCAGAACACCTGTACAGGGCATGTACAAAATCTCTCCTCTTTAGACATATGTGTTCAGGCCAGGAAGACAGTCATCCTAGATTCCTTGAATATCTAAATTACTGGGTAGTTCAGTAAATGAAATAGCAGGGCTCCAGGTTGCTCTGGCCAGCAGAACTGTGCCTAAAGGGATTGCAGCAGCAATACTTTGAAAACAGGGAGCAAAGAGAAGGAATGGGGAATGACAGCTGTGAGAGTAACTTTTGAAAGGTTTACATTAGACTTACACTGCTCTTCAAACATACCAGGGCAGACTGGTTAGGGCTAATCAGTGTCATTTTAATAGCTGTTCTGCTGCTCCATCAGTAAAGAAGAGGAACAGAAAGGGAAGTTTCTGCTATAAGCAGTGTTACAATTCATTCACAGAAAGACAAACTAATTCAAGAACAGCAAAGTTTGCTAGGGAAGGCTGTGAGGCCTTTGAGTGAGTGCTTCTGTGGAGTCCTGTTATGTTCTCAGTCAGAGGAAGCTAGCTACGTTTCTTTTGAAAATGTGTTCTAATATTTTATTATTTGAGTTTTTTAATCAGATTTTTAAATTAAATGTCATTTGAGTTTTTAAATCAGGTGAAGCTGGTGTTCAGATCCATTTCTATCTTTTTAATAGGTGTAAAAATTGCAGAAGCAGCATCTGCTTAACCTTTCCCACTGCTTTTGTGCAAAAAGGATGATGTTTTACATCACCTAGTGTGCTACATGTGTTAAAAATTTAGGTCTCCTAATCCTACTTTATTTCCAAATTAGCCACTCTGATATGTATATTACTAGGTAGCTAGGGTGATTGTTATGTTGGACAGACCAGTAAAATGCAGTAAAGCATGCAACAATAGCCACAAATGTCCACCATTAGTCGTTTTATTAGTATGTTGAGGCATTTGATTTGTTTGCCTTCAAGGATAGAATTTCCTCTAGATTTAGCAGAGTTTTGATTTAAATGCCTCTGGGGTCAAGTGTGTGTCATGATAAAGCTCAGTGGCTCTATGAAGTCACCTAGTTTCCATCAATCAGTTTGACAGTGTGCAGCTCCCTCCACTACCACTTTTCCCTTATGGTCTCTGTAAAGATATTGTTCAATGTTCTTTTTCCTTTTCTCTCCCCCATTAATGACTTTTCTTATCTCATCAAAACTGTAGTGTGTGTACTTTGTATCTGCCTTCTCTTGCACTGAGTTCCCTAGGAACAAATCATGTCAAAAGTGCAGAATGAAGGGTGTATCACATCTGTCTGTAACCTTTTTCTCTTGCAGGTTTTATTATTAGAGTTATGGAAACTTTGATAAGTCACATATCTGTAATACCACTGAACCCTACTGTCCTTGTGCTGCACGCCCTTTGTGCCAGCTAGGTTAGCTTAGGGATGGCAAAAGGGGCCCTTAGGGAACATCTTTGCTTTGTGAGGCCCCCTTTATGTGTGGTTCATGCTCATAACATACCCTGGTTCTTTTAATGTTGTGCAAAAATACCTTTAAAGCCTTCAGAACTAAGGTACAGATTGAAATCAACATCAGACTGTCTTCTATTCTAGCCAACTCAGTATAGACAGTTTTCACAGTGGTAGGAGGTTACCAGCAGGACCCCCTAAAATCGATATTAAATCTAATTATATATATATTTTAAATATTCTTGAAAAGCAGTAAAGAGTGGAATGACCTCATTTGTAGATAATATAACATTTTTCAGATAGTCTATATAAAGCAGATACTGAAGAGAGGCAAAAGTTTCTTAGAACACTGATAAAATGGCAGGTGAAGTTCAATGATGAAAAATGCAAAGATCATGGAACACATCCTATATATAGTGGCCTGTCTGTGAATATGCACACATTGTATATTCATTACATTACATCCACAGCATGGGATCCCAATTTTCCTTTCACTATAATCACTATTCTGTGCTGGTATTGGGGTTATTAGGAACAATACCAAACTGTTCTGATTTTTTATATCAACAATAGTCCAATTTTTTCAGAGGGTGATTATATTTAACTATTAAAAGCACAAAATACAAATTATTTTATTTTGCTTGTTTGGGAAGTCCAACATTATTTCCTTTGACAAATACAATTATTACCTTTTTTTGGCCTTACAGGCAGAATAAAACTGATGCTATGTAATTCACTGCTCACCAGTACTGATATAATGTTATGCATCTCTTTATATTGATTCTTTCTGTGAGGCTTTCAGGATTCTGAATGTTACATTTGTTCTCTTGTTCTACACTAATGGAACTGACTGAAACATTTTATTTAGATGAAAATTAACAGAGATCAGGTGATTTTCTCCTCTCTGTTGCATTCTTTTGAATGCAAAGCTACTAAAGTCACTGAGTTTGAATACTCTCTCAACTCAGGTCAACTGAAATAAAGTTGTTTATTTGTATTTAGCCGAAACTGCATAAAGTAGAACTGAAGTTCAGCTTCAACTGACTGGCTACTGTTCTTCTCTCTACTTTGGGTCACACTTTTTGAAGGAAACTGCTGAATATGCTTCTCAAATTAGAGAAGATCTATGTTATGTAAGACATCATGCAACAATGTGTTTTTAAAGTAATGTCAATGCTTACACCCTTTGCTCTGAACAAGATGTAGCTGTTGTAGCCTCATAGGTGCAACCTGCTCTTGACAATGTCTGAAGGTACCAGGTGGAAAGCTGAGTATCAGGAATTTGGTGGTGCAGCTCTGATATTAATAATGATACCATTTTTCCCTAATATTCTGGCAAAGTTTGTACTTGGTATTTCCCAGTCTTTCATTTTTTCCTCAGTGAGCTGCACTTTCTTTGTGGTATGGGAACATCCTTGGTTAATCTTACAAATATACCATGTGTTGTGCTGTTTCTTTAAAACTACAGCAGCACTCAAAGAGGAATCATTTGAGGAATAGAGAAAAAAGCTCTAAAGATAAAGGGAGCGAGTTAAGTAGATAGTGGCTTTTCCAAACATTTTCTTTTTATTATTCATAAAATTATCTTGGTTCCAAAAAGAATCTCTTTCTGCACTTCTATGTTTTAATTTTTACTAGTGTCTGTTGATAACACTGGTTAAGCACCTCTTAAAAGATAGGAAACAGGCACTGGAAAATGAACTGGGTGAGATGATGTATAGATCCGTGGTGCCAGAGCACCAGCGTTACAACTTTGTGGTACCTATGGTGCCTTGTCAGAGAGGGTGAAGCACTGTAAGCTCATTTTTATTCAATCCCAGGAATTCAGAAAATTATCAATATGAAAAAAACCCCAGTCAAAAGTCTCTGAAAAGCTCTATTAACATAATTAGAAACCAGGGGCAGGGGGAAGAAGAGGTATTTCCCAACCTCAAAGGTCGAGAAGTGACACCAAAATTCGCTTCAGCAGCATACAATCCTCCATTCCTCTCCCCAGGTCTGACAATAAATCCCTGCCACTGCTCATCTCAGCTTTGGCCATGCTGCAGCTTCAAACTACCCCAAAAATGAGATGGCTACTAGCCCCATCCTCCAAAAGTCTACTACAAAGGCAGAAGCAGCTATGTATGATTTCACCAAGCAGCAACCTAGGTATGGGAGTAGAACAGCTATCACTGCCCTTCACTCTGCTGTAGCTCTCCTGCTCCACGTGAAGAAGCTCCCAGTCTACATGACGAGAAACAGGAGAACAGAGACTACGAAAGGAGCCTGAACAGCATCCGTGACTCCCAGGGCAGCTATTGCCCCTGTAGTGATGGATTTTGGGCAACTGTTTGCTTTCTCTGTTGACAGACAGGTCCCAGGTCTCTACAAACCACCCTGAGGAACTCTCCCCAGCCAGCCTCAAGCTGCAAAGCCTCTGTACCCTCTTCCTTCCCCACATCTGACAGCCAACACTCACCGAGCGCCAGCGTCCTCTGGGATGGGGAGGTAGTCCAACTGAGGAGAGCAGTCTGCGGGATGTCTCTGCTACACAAACGGGAGCAACAAGGCCAAAGCTATCAGAGTTTGGGGGTTTCCAGCACTGTGTGTAACATGAGGGGCAAAACTCAGAAGTCGTGAGCAATGAGTTAGCCAAGATTATCCACAGAAAGGAGAAACTGAAGAGCTAATATTGTGTGTGCCCTGCAGGAAGCAAAAGCCTAGAAACAGATAACCTGTATTGTCCAAAAAGGCAAGGCCAAGTCAAACTGACTGGTTTAAAAGGAGCAGCCTTTCAAGAGAGGAAGTGGGGATGCAGGACAAAGACAGGGCTGGAGTGGACAGGGAACTAGTTAGGATACAAGGCAGTAAGGAAGGTGGAAAGCCCACCCCCAAGCTTTATTTTTGTCTTCCCTAACTCAGTGGCTTTTCCATTGCATTCACAAGATACATCTGAGCAGAGAGGCTCAAGGTGGGGAAGAGGAGAGGAAGAGAGAGTGTAAAGGGCACCACAGTGCCAAAGTGCAACAACATAAAAAAATAAAATAAAAGACAGGACACTCATTCTGCACTCAGGGCTCATACCATGCAGTAAGAGGGGCGGCCGGGGCTGCTCCCCACCAGTAAACAGGGAGTTCGCTCGCTTAGTAGATTGGTTTTTCAGCCCACAAAGTAGGGTTGCCTAGCCAATGCGCGGTGATGTTCTTCAGTGAGACTGGCCGTTTGGGGAATGTGCTGCTACAGAACAGGCCTGTTAGCAGGAGCACCCACTCTCCGTTACTGGCTGCTCAGGAGGTTTCTCTAGTTTGATGTCAATCACTGCAGCAGACAAGTTAAGGAAATCACCCAGTTCAAGGAAAAACAAGAAGGAAAGAACAAGAGAAAGGGATCAGTATCTGAGAAGGTTGTTAGCTGTCCCTTCTTGCTAAGGGCAGGTGTTTTAGCAGAGCAGACCATATCCTGCCTGAACAGAATTAACTGCAAACCAGCTGACTTTGTATGTCACGACCATTTAGAGAACAGAGCCCAACAGGACAGGTCTGCACACAAGACAGCTCTGTGCAAAAAGAGGAAAACATCACAGTATTTTAAAACTGTGCACATTTTATCCTAAGCTTAAGTGGAAAAAGCAAAATTTGTGCTTGCCATTATAAGTAGTTGTGTATGTTTATATATAGACCACAAGCAGGGTCATCAATTTACACCCACAGCTAAGCACCACACTATACTGGCTGTTTCAGCCACCTCTCTGCAAAAACCCAGTAAGGCCCATCCCCACAATGTGCCAAAACATCAGTAAGCCCAACCTAAGAAAAGATAGTCGCCAAATTCTATGAGAATAGGAAAAGTTACTGATAAGAAAAAGCAAGGATACTGTCTTCTTTGCTCTTCTCCGGTGTGCTGTCCATCCCAGGTAAGGCAGCAGCCACACGACGGAAAAGCTGAAAAACAGCAATAGGAAAGCTGAAGGCTTGTCAGAAAAAAATACATGTTAAAACGCCCACTGCCTTACAGAACTGTACAAACTTGTTATGTGGGTACTTTAGCAAGCAAAGATTGACAAATGCCATGAGAATTTTACATACGAAATCTTAACAAGTTTTATTAAATTAGTTTTTCAGTGCCTATCAAACAGGCAGGTTTATTTTACCTTTTTCTACTTGAACACAACACGGAATTAATTACCAACAGTTCTTCCAAGGACACACTGAGTAATTCCCCTCCTGCACTAAGCATGGCATTTACCATTTCCTGCCTCAACTGCTTTTACACACAGCACCATTACAGTGCACAACTCAGGACTTCTGATGAGTGACCTCGCAAGAGGCAGGCGGTTTAAGAAGCCTATGGAATAACTGAGGTTTTACAGCCCATCCTTTTGGTTCAGTCCTGCTGCAAAACAGCCATTTCTGAGCAGAACAGCTGGCTCAAGTGAGCTGCATTTAAGCTATTAAGGATGTGCTAGAGCTAGGAAGGACTATCATATCCCCATAAAAACCAGAAAATAGTTTTGCATCAATTTCCAAGTCAACGCTTAGAGCTCCTCCTGCTGACACCAATGCAGCAGCTAACACAATTCAGGCACTGCTAGGCAGTCTGGTGAAAAGTGCTGCATAAAGAGCTAGAGGAAAGATCTCCTAATGATCATTTTTCTCACAGTAGCTTGGCAGAGGCTTCTCACCCACCGCTCCAAACTGCATTACTTGAAAAATCGAGCCACTGAGGTTCCAGCAAGGTGCTGCAGTAAGCATCTGTTTAGTCATGTAAGTTCTCGCTGCAAACACCCACTAGACAAATATAGCAACAGTAAGTTAGAACCAAAGACTAAAGTGGATTCAATCCAGAATAGCCAAAAGAAACAAACCCAAAGTTTCCTAATCCCACTGTGAGGTTCTCCTAACCCGCTGGTGTGCAGCAAGCTGGTAAGTATGTTTCCCAGCTCCCTGCAGACCCCTGGACTTTACAGCTGCCTCGCTCCCCAAGTTTTGCCACACTTCAGAATGATTGCTGAATGATTCACAAGCTTATAGCCAAAGGCAATGGGCACAAACTGAAAGACAAAAAATTCTGCTTAAACGTAAGAAACAAGTTTAACTTTTTTTAAATTATTATTATTATTGTACAGATAGTCACACACTGCAACAGCTGCCTGGAGAGATGGGTCTCTATCCTTCAAGATACTCAAAGCTCAACTGGAGTCAGTTCTGGACAACCTGCTCTGAGCATGAAGGTTGGACTAGATGATCTCCAGAGAGGCCTTCCAACCTCAGCTATTCTAAGATTTTCCTCTGTGGCTTGCAACAGAAGCAGGAACTTCTTTCTACTCTAGCGCACCAGCATCACAAGCAATTACCCCAACCAATGCCAACACCGATTTTTAGAAAACAGTGCATTAACTGTTAACAAAAGCAAAGGGAATGCACAGAACTGGGTTTGGCTAGCTGCACAAAATAGCGCCATTCCTATCCATCAGCACATTCTAGTTTTAGGTTCTCCTTTCTTTCAGTGTAAGTTTGTTTAGCTTTAACAGGGAATCACTGACTCGACAGGGAAGGAGCTTCCTCCAGATAAAACAGCAGCAGTAATCATTGGGCAAAAGGCATTTCAGGGGCTGACATTAAACAATACAAGTAAATACCTGACAGAACGCAAACCCCAAGCAGAGCATACACATACAGAGCAGTAAAGTACAGCTTTCCTGGCTTTAGAACAGAACATTCATCTACCTGTTTCACATTGTATCCAGTCTTTGCACTGGTCTCAATAAACATCACATTCAGCTCTTTGGCTCTCTGTTCACCTTCTTCTGTAGTGATTTGCCTGGACAAAGACGCAAACAGAAGCAGAAAGACAGAAAGGAAGAACAGACAGGAAGCGTTAGAGATGTCTGTGACCAAGATAGTCTTCACTGGAGAGCTGCTTCACCACCCCTTCCAAGAGCGTTCAGTCCATCAGTGGCATCCTCAGGACCTCCAAGTCTTTAAGACCCCCAGGTCCACCAGCTTTGAATGAAACAACCTCAGGTAAGTTACTCAGGGAACGCCTGGACTTTGACTATTAGTAATGGATGGTCAGCACAGGATGAAGTTTGTGCAGGACATTTCACCTCATTCATAGCATCCTCAAAGGAAGGAAGAACCCCCATACACTGCACCTGATACAAAAAGCAGTTTCCCAAAAGTCAATAGAAGAGAACTCCATGAGGTTACAGAGAGATTTCAGAAAGGCTCCAGCAGCAAGTACACCGCAACAGCAAGTGCTAGGCTGCTGCCTGCGAGCGAGCACCTGCAATTGCATCTCTGATCAATACCCTGTACATACCTGTTTCACATTATATCCTGCTTTAGCACTGGTTTCAATATACACCATATTCAGTTCTTGGGCTTTTCTCTCACCCTCCTCTATAGAAACCTGTCTACAGCAATGAGAACAAATCACAGAAAAGAAAAACCTAAACAAAGAAAAATAGTCCAAAAACAACAAAATGAAGACTACAGGGAAAAAACAGCCACCAAGTGAAGCAACATTAACAGGGAAGAAAAACTTAACAGGCTGTACCAAAGAAGAACAGTGTTATTTTTTGTTCAGCTTTTTGGCCTCAGAACTTAACTTGCATCACCACTTGGTTTTTACCATAGAATGAATGGCTTCCAATACACTGTACTCCATTTCGCAAAACATGACCAAGCTCAGACTGATACTGTGGCTTTGTTCAGCCTTAAAAGGACCAGTATTTCAGGCTAACACAAATCTAATTTCCTTTTAAAAGAAAGGCAAGGCAGCTTCTTCTACTGAAAGTTGGTTATACACTGTAATTCCACATTCTAGCCTAGACCAGGACTACTGTCACATTAAACTTCTAAAATAAGTACTTCTAGCACTATATGAACTTCAAATACAGCTATATTTCAAACAATTTTCAGGTATTTTTAATTCTTATGGCAGTGCTGCATCAGCTGTCCTGTGCACACACTCCACTTATGTACTATCAGGAAATTGTCCAAGGCTGTAATTATCCCCTTGGGTTTTCCAGTTCCACATGAAATTGGATTTTGATAGAAATTAGAAGGCCTCCAATCTAAATGTGAGGTTATTCAGTTAGGGAGCTGCAGTTACTTCTAGCTCCCAGGAGGGCATAAGAGATACTAAGTGGTCAACATCCAGAGCTGACTACAGTACACCACCTTGGATTTTGCTGTTGCTTTTGTAAGCTGATTTCAGAGACTAGACTGATCAGAGATCTTGCCACCAGCAATTCGTAATCCAAATCAGCTACACACATTTTTATCATATTTCTGAAGCTCTGAGCACCAAGCTTCACCAATAATTCCAAAGTGCAAGGCACAGGACACTTCGCATGGCCTCCCACTGGAAGTGGGAAAAGGCAAACAGTTGTCAAGCCTAAGGTGGTCTGCGTGGAGGACAGAGAACACACTTCTCTAAGAACCATCAGTACAAAGCCCATACAGTGCCCAGCTGGAGCCTAACTTTATCCTTTTCCCCACTGACTCAAACCACTAGCAAATATTAGAATTGTCTGTGCTTTTCCTGCTAGGCATGGCAAACAAAAACCTAACAGCATGACTTTTAAGGGACAAAGGGCAGAAAGCATCTGCTGACACCATTTTGTGCAGCCAGGGATCCTGGGTATTGTCTTGTACAAGCATTTGGAAAACACTAAAACCACAAGGGAAAACTCACATCACAGTACATTCTGCAGCAATAAGTACACTGCAGGAGTGAGTAAAGCAAGGTTTAGAATTTAAAATGTGGTAGCATCCAACAGTGAAACAGTCAGATCCCTGTTTGGACCACCATCCCGAGAAACAAGAGTAAACAGGCAGTTCAGACAATAGTGCCAGATTTTTCTGAGAAAAAATTAATGTTCCACCTGTAAGGCCTTTCAAGCTGTTACTTTTAGATCAGAAGTGTCTCATGAACAACCAAAGTATAAGGGTTTGATTTTATAAGACCTCATTTTTCTGTGAGATCCAGGCATTTCCTAGTTCTGTCTTTTTTAAGATGCTTTCTTTTGCATCAGATAATTCCCTATCATTTCAATACTTTGTATGTCCTATGACATACAAAGCACACATTTTAGAGTACCTGGTGTATGTGAAGATGTTTCAGCTTAAACTGTTGGGACTGTAAGGAACTGCATGGCTTACTCTATCTTCCCTTTGTCAACTACTACTGAAACTAACCATTAAAATAAAAAACCTTCCTTATCAACAGTTTCTGATGACTTCATAAAGAACAATAAATCTCTGGAAACAAGCAAAATTTTTGCTAAATTAACGATCAAGAGAAGAATTTGAAACAGAAATGCAAAAGCACAAGCCTGTGGTCTAAGAAGCCATTACATTGGTTATGTTAGTTGAAGTGGCATTGTAGGATTAAGAGTTTTAGAAGGAAAATGCTTAATGACATTTTTGTGCAGTACATTGTCCACATGATTTTAAGAGTCTAATTAACTTTTTACGTCTCTTGGGGAAGCTCGCTTTTGCTAATCTAGTTTCTTCTCACACATCCACATCTCAGTTTGTGCTACAAACTGATGCTCAGAAGGAAACCTTTTAGACTGATACTGTAAAAACTCACGCTTCGTCTTGTAACAAGAAACTGTACTATGAACTTAACAGCTGCACATGTAGAAAGAATCATGTAAATAGGATTACTGAAAAAAAGGTAGATTTCCTTACTTTTCCAAGTCATCTTTCTGCCTTTATCTCAGCATGAAAAGAAAAATCACACAAAATACACTGTTGTGAAATGTGGTATAGAGATAAGAGGAGGATTTTTTTTAGGTGGATGTGTTTTAACCAAAACTATTTGTAGAACAGCAAAAGGGAATAACTTTGCATTTGCTGAAACCAGAAATCTAAACTCAATGACAAGCCATTTATGCTTCATTTAAAATCAACAATTGTTTTGAAGACAGACCAGTCAGCCAGTTCCTTGCTTTTACTGGTCAGGGCAGCTCCCCTCCATTACCTCTTGTCTGCCAGGTCAGTTTTGTTCCCCACCAACATGATGATGACATCGCTTCCTCTCTCTGTCCGCACATCATCAATCCACTTGGAGGTTTGCTGGAAAGAATTCAAGTCTGTAGGGAAGAATCAAATAGGAGTGCTGAGGATAAAACTTTTTTTTTTAGAGAGGGAGAATGCTATGCCTGTACCCAGGTGCTTCTCCAGATCTCCCCACACCACATATAAATGACCCATAAATTGTTTTCCACTCAGAAAAACAGGGAGGGGGGGAAAAACATTTCTAATGGTAATCATCTTTTCGCAGAACTTCTGGTTGTAACTTATCAGTTCTGCTTACATGTAGTATTTCAAATAATGAGACGCCAAAGTATCACTCACTTGTAATGTCATAGACTACCACAGCAATAGTGGAGTCGCGGATGTAGCTGGGAATGAGACTGCGGAACCGCTCCTGGCCTGCTGTGTCCCAAAGCTGCAGCCGAACCTGCTGGTACCAGGCCAGGGAGAGCAGAGAGAAAGAGAGAGAAAGAGAGCAAGAGAGAAAAGAAAGGAGGAAACTGTCCTTTAGAGAAAAGGCCATTTCTACAATCAATTGTATACAGCTCAGTCTGAGAAGCTGACCTTGTAATCTTACCCCAAATATCCAAACACCACAGAAGTTTGCTTTTTTGACTGTGTTTGTAGATGATGTGCTTTTAATTACCTCCTTTGCTCATCTAGAGATTCTGCTATTCCCAAAGAGTCCTAGGTTATGACTGCTACCTCACTGCTGATAGCAGTGGCTAACAATACAGAGCTGGTCTTCCTGCTCTACCCAGGATTACGTATGGGGTCGTGACAGGACTCCTAGCGTAGAGCATCTCGAATCACAGCTTTCTTGGGCAATTCCCACATGACAGACATGCAATTCCCCCAGCCATGTAGTAAAATAGCATCTATTCTTCAGCATCAAGCATCCAGAAGATAGCGATGAGGATCTTCAGGCAAGATTAAAGCAATCAATAACCTCAGTTCCAGCCAAAACTAAAGCAGATGTTACACACTGCAGGCTTCACAAGACACAAGTGGCACAGGGCTCACCCTCCCAGACAAGCACAAGAGTCAGATACAAGCACAAATGCTACGAGAGGCACAGTTTGATCTCCAGAACTATGCCCAAACACAAATTGACCTATTGTACACGGTAGCTCTAAGGTCTGGGACCTGCCTGTTTGAAACAACAAGAGTCAAAACATGCCCGAATACCACACTGAATGCTGAACAACAGCTTTTCACAATTGGGAGTGATACCATTTCCTTCCCAGTCATTACTCCACACTGCAAGCGGTACAAGTAGTGCTCACTGCCAGAAAACAAGATTGTCGTTGGCATTCTCAACAGGCACAAGTTTCACAGGAGGGCAGATACTGGTTTCCAGCTTAATTATATGACTTGGTTAGATGTGCTCACAAAGCCACTTATTTAGCAATGAGGGAGAGCAGCTGTTTATGCACAGAACAGCGCTTAATAAGGCAGCTTGCAGGAGGCTGGCTACAAGGGAGAAAGCAGTTTCAGAAGGACCAATAATTGGCTTGTTTAGAAAAGAAATAAAAGCTGGACAGAGCACATGCCTGCAAAGTGTTTTGCTACTAGCAGATTCAAAACAACATCCTATCTACATCAGGATATGTACATCTGATGAACGCAGCTTCAGGAAGATTAGGGCTTATAGTTAAAGCAATTAGCTCATGCTTCATTTTGAAGGCAACCTTGATTATAGTAGCAGAAGTCAGGGCTCTTTACTACCCCAGGAAACTCAGGGTGACTATCTCCAAGCACCTGGACAATATTACATCGGTGCTGAAAGATCAGATTGATAATGACAGCTCCTGGCTCTTGCTTCTGGACTTCACAACAGGCTCCCACAGAATCCCCGAAACACTGCTGCTACACCAGACTATTCACCCAGAAAATTTACCAAACTGGTGATTTAAACACTCCAACCTTCAGACCCACAAAGAAGCAACCAGAGGAAGTACCGCAGAACCAGGGGAGAAATGGTCACATAATCTTGTTGTAGTGAAGGGTAGTGCTGTTTGAGGGAAGGCTTTCAGCTAGTATGCGAGTACCATGCAGGCACCCCTGAAGTGACCTGAGAAAGTGAGCTGCAGTATTTCTGTGGCTTCTTGTTTCTACAAGTCAAAATTTGTGTGCACCCATTCTGTAGGAGAAGAGAAAATATAAACCACTCAAACAGAACAGTGTGCTAATGACCCTACTGGTACAGAAAGATGAAAGGTCCTCAACCAAGAATTAACCCAGCCTCTCTCAGGAACAAGGCAACTTGTTCACAAAGGGGCCCAAGTTGCAGTATGGACTTTCAGCATGGATGTCTCCACAGGCCACTTCATTTCAAGATGCCCAGCAGATTAACAGTAACTAAGTAATTTCTCATTTTTCTTCTCATCTCCCCACATGGCTAGCTAACAGTTTTTCTCTACAAGTTAAGAGTATCTTGGTTGGCACTTGAGTATATCCTGTGGGACTATCCCTATTTTACACTACCATAACCAGGATTAACTTACAGACTATTTAAGGTTCCCACCACAAAAGACAACGTATAGCTCTTCAGAGTGATAAAGGATATTGTGTTTTTTTTAAATGCACTAGTGCTGACCATCACGATGCCCTCAGAAGTACACGAGCATGTTCCTTCATTAACACAAGAAAACTAAAAGCCTCTCAATCACTAAGAACAGAACAAAGAGCAGTGGAAAAAAAAAAATTATCTGAAAAGATCAGACCATTAAAGTATGATGAGATCAGCTTTCACTTAATTATATTTGACATGTGTGGAAGCTGTTAAGAACTGCCTAGACTGGCAAGATTTTTCCACCTGTCTGGATAAACAGCATTCTGTACCTGTCATAACAGTGGGGAGAGAAGATACCAACCTATGCAGTCTGCCTAACCTAGACGAGTTCCCAGCATAAGTTACCATGTGCACATCTCAGTGCTTCAGTTTTACATTAGTCTACACCAAACCAGCAATCCTCTCAGAGTCAACTACTTAAGCTACAGGACTGGGAGAAAGGCCACATGATTATCTGCCCTCAATACGCAAGATAAATCATAAAGAAGTCTATTATTTGTTAAACACTCTGTTAACCCAAGCAAAACAAATCCCTGGCCCAGAAAGCTGTAGAGTTTGTGACAGAATAAACATGGGCCCGAGATTTTTCATCTGCACTGCATTCTTTCCTTAGACATGACGTTGGCTCACTGGTATAAATCCTGTCTAGTTATTTATGCTAATACTGTAGCTTAACCAAAAGAGCCAGATCAACTGGAACGGGTTCTAATGAATTAGTATCTTCATATCTTATACTAAAACATTCACACCAAAAGTTACAGAGAATTTCCCTCTACGCTCGTTTACTCTTTATAAATTATGGTAGTTACATCTGTTCTCTTTCAAAAGCTCTCGTTACTCACATGAATCACCAGCGCTCTTCTTCAATGAAATGGGAGTCTTGAATCCTCTTAAGTTGCTACATAGCTTTTATTTAAATGGGTGTTGTACTGGTTTACCTACTCTGACAGTGTTCTTTTTTGCTTTGGCATCTGAAGCTGTTACTTGTATTACCTCTCAAGTTATCCAGAAAGGGGGGAAAAAAAAAATCATTCTGAGGTTTAAAAAAAACCTGAAACCCAAACCAGAAAAGGTACACAGCTTTCCAAAGACTACCGACCACCTTTCAATCCAATCAGCAGACACACGAGAAGTTACAATCCCTATTCACCTACCTGCCAATCGTCACTTTATCATTTGAGCTTTGAGCAGACCAGAGTTTTCCAGTTTCCCAATTTCTGTACTACAGGATGGAGTTACCACTCACTGGTTGTGGGGGAAGATGCTCAGCTATGTCCCCCTCAGCCCATGAAACTGGGGCCAACGGTCTATCTTAACTCTTTTCAGATAACACCGCTACTTCCAATGCATAAAAGGTACATGTTAAAAGCAAGGTCCCTGCAGGCACTCCAGCTCAATACCTACTTGTAATGTCAAAGACAATGACAGCCACAGCAGAGTCACGGATGTAGCTGGGAATGAGGCTGCGGAACCTCTCCTGGCCGGCTGTATCCCACAGCTGCAGCCTGATCTGGGAAATGGAAAAGTGTAGGGGAAGAAGGAAGGGGAAGAGCAGGAAAATGAAAAACAAAACCAAAACTCAAGTGAAATAAAAATAATAATAATAAAAAAAATTGCAAGGCAAAAATAATGCAACAAAAGGAAAGTTAAAATGGAACAGAAATGTGAAAAGAGCCAACAACACTTCTGAACACATTCACACAGCAACCTCAGCCCAGCACATCTGAGAATCTTCCCTCCCTCTGCAGACCCACGAACAACTCACACATATAAGTACGTTGCTCTATTTCATCGTAAAACCAAGATATCCCTAGAAAATACCTTCTCATACCATCTGCTGACGAGGGAAACAAGCATACATACCTCAGTGCATCCTGCCACGTCAGGACTCTGGCTATAATGGCCTCACAAGCAGACTGCAATCTACAGCTAGCAAGATGCAGTGACTCCTAACCGTGAGGACTACACCACCTGGCTACTGATGAACCCACTGGAAAGCCAGATCCGGTAAAACATAGTAGCGGGGTACAAGCCAGAACAGCAAACACCCTCTAGACTGGCTCATCTCATGCATAAATCCAACAAGTCTGGGAGGATATCGAGACAGAAAAGACAAGACTACTACTTTGTCCTTCAAGAATGCAGTTGTAGCTGTAACATGGAACTGGTAGCACGACAGTCAGGATCGATGACAGGGCTTCTCGTGGCCCCAGTTCACTTAATGCCACAGGTCCCAAAGAACCTGCAATGTGCTGGAAATGGCACACCGACAGTTGTCCTCTGTGGGAGGCTACTGGAGATTGTTTTGAAGAACCACACTCCACGTGTATTTGTCCCTTCTGCTGGCTAGTACATGCTACCCAGGCCATATTTAGAGCTGAGTGATCCAGCATAGGTATAATTTCAGGATTTTATCATTTGGTGTAAGGACATATCAAATACACCAAAGCATATGCTGCAGTCGGAGGCTTAGCAATCATTTCAAGCCCAGCAGTCAAAGCCTATTGCAAAACACAGCATTAGCCATATATAAGAAGTTATTTCAATGTCTGAATTCTCCCAGCTTGTGTGCTGTTATTTCTCCCTCCTCTTATCTACATTCAACACCTCTCTGTTATTTAAACAAGATGGGCTCTGTGGACCACTTACATAACCAGGAAAGCTAACAGTATATTCAACACGGCAAAGAAAAGGTATTTTCTGGATAGTGGGCTAGCGGGTGAGTGACCTAACCTACACAGCCACAAGAAATAAGACTACACTGCTGAAAACAGCACACAGGCATTCCAACTTGCTTCCACAGGTGTCAAGCAGCATTCCCAGGATCTTTGTCTTCTTCTGCCACTGCCACTACCATTCAAGATACCATTCAAGAATGTTACAAAAGTAGTTTCTCCTAAAGATTATGCAAGGTCTTTTCTAATACCAAATCACTGCTAAGATGGTAGAGAAGCACTCGTGAAACTCACCACACACACTGGCATAAGACTTCTTCAGAAACAACAACCCCAAAGCAACACAAACTACTTTCACCGCACCACTGGCCTCTTCCTCCCTGCAACAGTTTCATACTTCTAGACAGTAGTAAAACTAGCAAAACCCAAACTAATGAAAAGATTAACACTGGAAGACAGGAGAGGGATGCGAGGGATCTCTTTACGCAAAAAGTAATGCAAGCTAAATCCAAAATTGCTTTATTAACAGTGCATCAGAAATGTGTTACAAAAGGAGCCTTTCTGCAAGGAGGAACTTTGCCACCACTGGTAACCATGAATGACTTCAAGACTTGGAACTGCCCAGCATCTGCTTAGACCCATTTATACTAACAATCTCAGAGGCACAGCTCAAATTCTGGGAGCAAACTATGCCTATGGTACACGTAACAGACAGCCCATTCCCCAGTATGTGGACATTAGCTTGCCCCAGTTTTGCATGAAAGATTTTTGACTTCATTCTAGAGATACCAGATATTAACAAGAATCAGAAACAGGAGAGTGGGTCAGCAATTTGATTCAACAAAGGCTGTCCCTCTGAAGGCTGCTGTGGGATTTCAGCAGCTATTGGAGGAATGGCCAGGCGAAACAGCACGCACAGCAACTGCTGCTCCCGTGACTGCAGCTGCCATGCTATCACACAGATGCCTCACTTACCGTGCGATCTTCAAGATACATTGTTTTTGACAGGAAATCAATTCCAATGGTCGCCTGAAAAGAAGAAAAGCATTAGTAACTGCAACTTGCCTTCCAGCATCATCTGCACATCAGATCTTCCCTACATGAACTTCCACAAATGTTCACAAACTTATAATTTAGCTGCTGAAGTCATCTGCCTTCAATATAATTGATAAAAACAAAGCAATCTGGATATCTGCACCATTTTCATTTCACATCATTCTTCCAACACTTCTCAATTGCACAAGAACATCCAAGCCTCAATTTCAGCCTGACATTCATGCGTCTTAACACAGATCGTATCTGAACAGGCATCCCCTTCTGGTCGACCACAATTCAGTCTGGTAAGAATTATCTTATTAGAAATAATCAAAAGGTAGAGCAAATTACATATATAAACTGTGGGCAACTGTGCTGAAAGCTAAAAAGCACTATTTATTTGGATCTTTCCATTGCAGAACGTGCTTCCTTTCCAGTGACATTCATTTCCCAGGCAGTTCTTTCTGTAAGTCTCCTTCCATTCACGTTTCCATTGCTGTACAGCAATTCCGATACAAAGACATTTAAAGTCATTTACTAAGTTAGATGTGCTCCCAGGCACTTAAATCAAGCAGATGTCCTAGCCCTAACCAGGAGGCAGGTTACAGATGTAACAAATTTTAGTGTTTTAGACAGATTATCTCCAGTATTAACAAGCACAGGCTGCACAACCTGTTGTGGAAGGTCTCCACCAGAATGCAAACCATTCCAAAGCAGAGGAGACCACAACGGTCAATTTCTGTAGCAACTACTTATTTCTGGGAGTCCAATTTTCTGCAGCTAGGACACAGTTTATAACAACTACGATAAGCAGATAAATCTATGAAAGCACCTTACAAAAGTCAGGAAAAGAAACACAGAAAGCACCAGAGGATCCAGTTCCAGCGAAGGACTTGTCCTCAAGAAAACAATCTTCTCTTCCTTTTCCAACTTAAAACTATTCCAATCTAAACCAGCAACGCTTTCAGGCCTGAACTAAAAGCTAACACCCTAGTCTCAATTTCTTTAAAGGTATTTGGTATTCCCTTGAAATACTGCTAAGTGCTTTTGATGGGACTAACCCTTCCTGAAATCTTCAGGCCTTTTACACATCTTCAGCCTCTTCATCCCTACCCTACTCTTTCCCTGCCAAAACTTCCCCAGCTTTTTCCATCTATAGCCTTCTAGTAAAAAAAAAAAAAAAAAAAAAAAAGTAATAATTAAAAAAATTCAAAGAAAGAATATACCATGCTGACTTCTTGCAGATCTATCCATACACTCTCGATTCAACTAATCCTACTTAAATAGAAAGCCTCTAAAGATGCTAAAGAAACAACGTTCATTCATACCTTACTCACTCTCACTGCTTCCTAAGACTTCCATATCCATCGTCTTCTTCATTAGCCAATCCCATAAACCAATATTTTTCCATGTTTTCCTTAAGGCATCTCACATATTCAGCCAGGATCTAAACCTCACTTCTTTTTTGTACACTGTATTTCCTGACACCATACTAGATGTTTGGGCTTAATCATGAAGTCTCATCTCCATTTCAAGGCACATTACAGCCTTACATGATATTGAACTGACGTTTCATGGAAAAATGTGCTTGGCCCTAACAGTTTCCATAGGCATACAATTTTATAGCAAGGAACAGATTTACCCATACATATCTATTAAAAAAAAAATAAAATACTACCACATACCTGGTAAGTATTGTCAAAACTGTCATACATAAACCTGGTGATCAGAGAGGTCTTCCCAACTACAAAAGAAGAGAAAAGTTACTTTCAAGCAGCAGTGGAAAAAAATAGCCACTGCTTTGGAACTGGCACACTGGTAGTGCTGATCAGAATGCAGCTGTCAATCTAAGGCTACACCTGAAAAATAACCAGCTAAGAAATTAATTCACAAAATGACAGAAGCATGTTCAGCCAAATCAATCTCAGTAAATAAAAAAAATTAAACATGATGATAACTTGGTCCTCAAATTAGGTATGTTGTGATGTATATGACAAAGAATTATTTCTTTGCTTTAAGCAAGCAGTAAATCTGCTTTGTTACTCATATTTTGCTACTTATGTAATCACCAGGTCTAGGACTTGCAGGCATAAACATCAAAACAAGACAGAGTGATGTCCTGAACACTGTTTAGCCACCTCTGGCTGGATAGAGAAGCAACATTCAAGGCTTAACATCCTTTCTTGAAAACAAGATTTTAGATAAAGAGTAAACTTTGGTAGCTTACTTAAAAACTTTACATTTACATCTCCAAATACTATCAAGAGACAAAGTGCAGAAATGACAAGAAATGGGAACCACGGATTTCTGATTTTCTCTCAGGAAGCTGGAAGAAACCAAGAAAAATTCAAAGGACATGGATGAAAAAGTGAACTGTCTGGAAATGTTGTGAAACTGAGAATATTGGAGAGGGTTAAAAACAGGTTAGACAAACGTCTGTCAGCAGTAATGTCGATCCTGCCTTGGTAAAGCAGGGGAACTGGGCAAATTCTAGAGATTCCCCTAAGACCTACAGTTCCGGGGCTGATGCAAGGTAAGCGATAAGAGATCTAAAGAGTAATACAACAAAGAATACCATAATTTCAAGAAAAAGATACAACTCATCCATATATTACGAGGGATAGAGCACAAAAGGGAATCGACTTCAGGTTAAACAAACAAAAAAAGACGCTAAGGGAGGCAGCAGCCATGCCACACCAACAGCACCGCCCTGCCGCTTGTTTCCTCTCTCCACCGTGTGCCACACGCGCGGTGCTACGGCCAGCGACACCGCACACGGGGCGGAGCGGCAGCCCCCGAGCCGCCGCCGCCGCTCCCCCCGCCCGGCA
>JAVJGJ010000034.1:22867273-22878461 GCA_035590215.1 Microhierax caerulescens
CCCAGGCCCGGGCCTGACCCTCCACGCTCACCTGAACAGATCCAGCTGCGCCACCATGGCGGCCGCCCGCTGCAGGGCGTCCAGCCCCTGCCGCACCTTATCCTGCACGGCCGGGGCCCCCGAGGACGGCTCGGCGCCGGTCTCCACCTCCGCCCCGAGCCGCCGCCCCGCCGCCAGCAGCTCCGCCAGCCGCGGCCCCGCGCCGGGCCCCTCCGCCATACCGGGCCGCGAACGCGCCGCCGCCGAATCACTTCCGGGGCGCCCGCGTGTGACCCCGCCCCCGCCCGCCATCTTGGTGAGGTCAGCGGGGCCGCCCGAGGGAGCTGGGCCGCTATCTCGGTAGGGGCGGGCGGGAGGTGGGGCCCGGGGCTCGCCCCTCCGCACCGACCAGCGCCCGGGGACCCTCGCGGGGGCGGTGGGCGGGTGGTGTCGCCCCAGCGAGTCTCGGTGGAGTCGCGGACCCTCACACCGTCCGGTACTCCCAAAGCTCCTGCTGGTTCCTGCCTGATGCACAGGCCTCCCCAGAGCCCACCGGGGAGCTCCGGGGCAAGGCGTGCTCGTGACGTGCTCCAATAAACGAGCAAAAGTGAGGCTAATTAGATAAACCGACAGGAAGCGTGCACCTTCCCCCTCTAGAAAAAGGAGCGAGGGGGGAGGGTGGCCTAACGGCGGTGAAATAGCTCTGGAGCCGCCAGCGGTCGGTGTGGTCGGCGCTGCCCTGGTGAGCCCGCCCGCAGCTCAGCTAACGAGCTGCTCCGCACCGGGCCCCAGCGCTGGCACTGCTGCGGTGTGCCCGGCCCGAGGGAGCCAGGCCGGGGCCGGCCGTGACACCTCACCACGCAGGCAGCCCCCCGGGGCCGTGCCAGGCGGGTGCGGGGGTCACGGAGGGAGCATGTCCTGCCCTAGGTGCTAGGGCAGATCCTCAGCCCGGGATGGCAGGTGACGTGCTCTTGATGATGTGCAGCCTTAGGACACCGGCTGGTGCTGTGCAGGGCTGTCGCTTCCTAGCCTGGGACCTGCATCTGACAGCTGATCCTGTCAAAAGGCAATGCACAGCATGAGCACTCAGTAGCGTACTGCTACGTTGTATGTTTTTAAGCACAGCACCTTCCATTTCTTCTGGCTGTATTCTTTTTATAACAGAAGATGAGCAGCCTTACTCATTTCTTTTTTATTTAGCTCCAAAGTCCCTTCTTGCAATATCTCTGCAATATAAACAGGCATAAGGCAGGCAAGGGCTTTTAGGATCTGGTGCTGGTTCCTTAGGAACACAGGTAATTGTTCCAGATGTGAAAAATAAATATGGTGTAATAATAATTCAGGGCTGGCTGGAAGCACTCAGACTCCAAGAATGAGTCAGTTTTCTATTTACTCCATTTTCTTCATACCTACCTGAGATAGCTCGATAAAAAGTTATTCATGAAAACCAGAAAACCTGTGGATTTAGGTTCCTGTTTGCTGTGCCCTGCGTACCCCTGGTGATGTCACTCTCCTGTCACACTCCCTCGAGTGACTGCTTTGCTCAGGCTGCAAAGGCAGGCACGGGTAGTGTGAGGTATGTCAAGAGCTGACTGCGTCATTCTGTGGTATTCCTGCACATCAGGCAATAGGTGAAGAGCAATGGTGTGTCCAGCAGTGGGAAAATTATTTAGTATAATGATTGGGAGTGGAATGGGGCCAGGAATCTACAGCCGTTTGTTCTTCACTAGCAGGAGATGCTTTGGCATCTCCAACAATTACAACTAGTTCACTTTCATCAGAGCAGTACCACTCACCATACAGGATCTTCCCCTTTCGTACGTATTAGTTAAAAGCTACAGTAAACCTATCACATCCTCACCCCCTGTAACTGCTGAGATTCACCATTTCAGCAGCACTTTTAAGGATCAGAGAAAAAAAATCCTTTGTGTTAACCAGAGAGTCTCTGGGCAGTTCACAGATCACCTTTCTATAGGGTATCTCTGTAACAAGCACCTCCTTAGGGCATTCTCCTCGGAGGCCTCCCCCTCTCCGAGCAGCCCAGGCAGGTTTGTTGGTAGGCTTGCTCTCCAAGTAATTGTAAACAGGCTGGTGATGGAGCATGGGATCTCAGCCTGCCTCCCCTTCCCTTAAAACTGGGGGGTGGGAGAGGCAGTTTTGACCCAGATTGTCAGGGGCAGCACAGAACAGGCCTTGAGCAGCACATTATCCCAGCTCACCAGGCGACTTGTACCAAGAGAATAGGAAATCGTGTGAGGCCTGGTTCCCTTTGAGATGGAGAGGACTTTGCCTCTAAGAGCTGAGTGGCTTAACTGGCTGGAAGCCCCTGAATCTCCTTGCTAGAAGTTACTGAGCCCCCTGTTTTCAATCTGCTGTCCCAACTAGTCAAGAATAGGTTTCATTTACACCGTGGGAGCATGGAATCAATAAGGGTTAGTGACTAGAATCACGCACGATCTGCTCTTCAACTCCGGCATAGCAAACTGCATGTACCCGCACATGTTGTTCTCCTCCTGCCTGAGGTCTGCCTGGCAGGACACAGTTTTTCAAGCTGCCCCTTCTAATTAAGAGCTAATGTTCTCAACACAAGGAAAAAATAAACGATTCTTTGGAAGGCGTAATTACCCAGCAAGTCCCTAGTCACACCACAATAAGCCTTAAGCTGGAGACTACAGGAATAGTAGCTGTGGTTAGTCCCACCGCATGTGAAGAGGGGGAGTTCCCAGGGATTCAGCAAGCCGGGGGCTGGTCTCTCACACTCCCCAGTTCTGCCAGGTGTCTCGGTGCGGTAGGTTTTGAGCATGAAGTCAATGTCTAGGGATCAGCCTCAGCTTCTGGAGGGTTCTTACATTTACACTTCCAGACATGAAACGTAACCATGTGCTTTCCATTTATACAGGTAGTAAAACCTACCACTGTGGTGTATTGCATTTAACGCACATGTGTAGAACATCTGGCCATGTACATCCAGAAGGCCTGTCTGGCGCTTCCCAGGAGCTCCAGCACATTACATGTACATCCAAGTCTTCCTGGAAGGTGTTAGAGCTTCTGCATGTCACCCTAGAGCACACAGGTGCTGCTCCAGCCAGCCAGAAGCGTGCCTGGAAATTCCTTACTCCACCACACAGCACAGGCACGGTGGTCACAGCTGACCCATATGCAAGCTGAGAAAGTCCTCAAAATCTGTACGGCCCCAGTTCTGGGCTGGTGGGAGGATGCTCCTGGAAAAGCCCAGTTGAGTGGCAGCCGCAGGGTGGCTCACGGGTCCAGGATGGCTTCTGATCCGGAGAGGAGACTGTTCTGCAGCTCCCTCCCTGCTTTAACTCACTGTCCGATGGACCTTGCAGACAGAGTGCCCAGGGAGGCACAAAGGGAAGATGCTGCTCTTCAGTGATTCAACCAGGCAGCCATGGCAACCTTCTCTGCACTGGCAGAAAAGCGATTCAGAAAGGCCACCGTGAGCAGCCTCCAGGATGCTGCCCATGCTGAACATGGATGAGTTTAAGCAAGCAAGAGGGAGAATTACAGGCTGGTGAAGGGAGATTTGGCTGCTCAGAAACGCCACTCCACCTCCCCAGGCCCCCGCAGACATGATGGAGATACCACAAACCTGCGGTATCTGGGAGTTTCCCACTCTGATTAAGCAACTGCTCAAATACAGGGTTGAAACACAGGGTTCAGAGGTGGAAGGGATGCCAGCCTGCCCAGCCTAGGAGAAAGGATGGAGGTCTGCTTCCCCTCTGAACCTCACACAGCCATTGCTGCAGCTGTCCTTTAAGCTGCACCCAAGGGCCCTCAGTCTGCAGCCTGGTTCCCCCTCTGGTCTTATGGCTGTTACTCACCTATGCTGATTTGTCCCTTGGCTGAAGATCCCCATAAGGACAATCCCTATTATTATTTGTCATCCTTAGGGCATCATGATATTGCTGAACGCCCTAGAAATAAAGGAGAACAGAGATGCAAGGGTTTTTCCTTAAATACAAGCATTTACTCATGTTTGTGTCTTGCGGTGTGACAGTGTAGGCACCAACCATCCCAAAGGTCAAAGCAACATCCCCCAAATATTTACAGCAGTACAGATGTTGATCAACAGCTGAGTGCCCAGACAGTGATCCCATCCCTTGCCTTCTCCTTGTTCTGGCTCAGCTTTCTTTGTTAAAGAGCACAAGCAAAAAGTGGGTGGAGGTCCTGACCCACAATCCAGTCCGACCTGTAATGCAGGGCTGAAGGGAAGAAATATCCCGACATGTTTTTGAACACAGAGTCATTCTTTCTCCAAAGTGCTTATTTGATTGCCAGCAGTCTGTTGTCCTTGCTCAAATTATCCTGGAATCAGTTGTGCGCCATCCCTCAATGAATAAAGAAATAAAAGGCAAAAAAAAACCCAACCACCAAACCCTGGTGCTTTAGCAGCAAAGTCAAGAGTCCATGAAAATCACTCGCCTGTCTCCAGACTTCATTGTCTGCACAAGTCTAACCAGCAGGAGCTGATCACATTCATACCAGCGTTACTCTTTTCAAACCCAAATTAAAAGTCAAGCAGTAAGAGAGAGGAGGCTTTCAAAACAAACCCTTTGCCTGGTTCTCACCACATTTTATGTGGAGGGATGGTTTTCTTCTCTAGGCAAGCCATTTTCAGAGCCATGTCTCCCACGTCAACTCACAGCACCAGAAAGTGAAAGACTTTTGCCATGGAGAATTCAGCTCTGGGGAGTCTCATTCCCAGAGAGGCAGATAAACAAAAAGCCACAAGACATCGGGAGAAATGGCTAATGACAGGAAAGTCAAAGAGGTAGATCCATCACATTAGCAGTGAGCCTGGCGAAGGTTCGTGAAGCAGAGGGTAATGACAGCAGCCTACCACAGTCTGGAGGGGACCAGTTGTGAAAGCAGGGCAAAAGAAACACGTGAGGAAGTGTCTGAAGGGCTGCAAAGCCACAGCTGTTACAGAGATGTTCTTGGTATCAGGGACACTGGTACTGGCCTTGTCCAGGTTTATTCAGGTCCTGAAGGGCTCTCTGCCTGAGCTGAGGATGTTTGGGGTGGAAGCAAGGGTGTAGAGGTTAGAAGTGAGCCTTCTTGCACCAATTTCTTTGGAAGTTTTGCACTGACTAGTGCTAGAAGCCACTGGAGGGTGATATCAGGGTCCAAGTTTTCCCATCTTTTTAAGTCAGGGGGTGCTTGTGCTAGCCTGGTCTGGAGGATGGGACTCTGTGTTCCCCTGGCACCTTCCCACTAGCTTTTCTGTCCAAGCAGGGTTAGAGAGAGAAAATGCATCCAGCCAGATGGATCTCCTCCATCCCTGGGGCCAAGTGCAGTGATTATTCCCTCCAGATCCATAGCCTGATACTGACTGCCTTGCTCTGGGTCTCGGTCCCTAGGAGACTCTTCCAGTCCAGCAGCTGTCACAACCCTGGTAAATCCAGGTGTGAGCCCAGATTACACCACCTCCCACTCAGAGCATTGTCACATAACTGTCACCTCCCCACAATCGTCCCTCCTGCCAGCCTGACCCTTTGCACCCTTCAACTAATTACAGTGCTTTCCAATTTCCTGCAGGAGACAAACGGAGCCCAAGGTCCTCGCTGCTGATTGACCCCTCCAGTCCTTCCCCAGCTCTTCCCGGTTGGGCTCGAAGTCAAGATGTGAGGAGGGAGAGGAAGAGGACTCTGCATATTCAGCACTTGACCCTGCCTTTTCCCAGGCAGAAATTCAAATGGAACCTCTCTAGGAGGGGATCACGACATCTCCCTAGGGCATTCCTAGCTATTGTGGCTCCTCTCCTCTACCCCGGGCTATGTGTGTTTGTAGTTACCAAATGCAAATCACATTTCCCACCCTCCTGGCTGAATCTCACACTCCACAAGATCCTTCCCGTTTTGTCTCTCTTTTTTTTTTTCCTTTTTTTTTTTTCTCTCACCAGCTAGTTTTGCAATGCTCTGTGGAGTTCACAGCCCCTCCTGGTTTCATCTTCCTCTGATCTGGCGATACACAGCAAGGTGGCTGTAGGGAAGGTATTTAAGCAATCCTCCTAATTAAGTACCTGCATCACATCTGGGCTCAGCCTGGCTCTGGACACAGCAACTGCAGCTATTTGGCAGCCTGGCCCCTGAAGACTCCCTTTTCTGAGGAATGCCAGTGACTAACCCCTAATTGCATTTTAAAAGAAAAACTTGAGATAGCTTTTTGGCCTTCAGCAGTTGTGATGGAAGCCTCGCAGCTGTGGCTTTACTGTCACTCTGGGAAGGCTAGATGTCAGCAGCCAGATCAAGTCAATAGCACATTAACAACTGATAATGATAGTTAACTCACTTGGTTAACTATGTGAGCATATGCTTCACCCCTGAGCATTTCAACTTCCAGCTCCCAGGCTTGTCTCAAGCCACCTTTGACTCTTGGCTCTTATTCATCGTTAACAGAGAAACCTGGAGCCCATTAAGTGGAGGGGACGGTTTACAATAAAAGCTCATGACTTGATTCCGTGACCCAGCAGAGGCTATTAAAAATGATTGAATGAATATGGAAATGAGTAATTGTACAGCTGGACTCAGGGCTGAAGGCAGCCAACTCCATTCAATGCAAACCACAAATAAACCAAGGCGCACGCAAAGCCACCAGAGTCTCTAGGTCATGGTGTGAGCTGCAGGAAATTGCCCTAGGAGTTCCATCATGTTTACCTGTCCTCTTTGTGCCATGGTTTCTTCTCAGCGCCTTCTCATCCTTCCTCTCCCAAAACTGCATGAACATGAATCTCTTATGCCATGCAAGCGCTTGGCCAGATTCCGTGCTAGGGGAAATGGGGGGCCATCGGAGCCCCCTTCCCTGGCTCCCGGCTCCTCGCTGTTCATGCACGCACGCTTGGCTAGTCCAGCCCGCATTCAAAAGGAACAGAAATAATCCTGGACTGCCTCTGTTTCCAGCCTGGATCCCAGGAAGCCAGATTCCTTGCTGGCTGGTCAGAGACCTGAGGAAGCAGGGGATAGAAACCTTCGGTACATGCACAGCACCTGAGGCTGACAGATACCTGTAATTAAAGGCAAACCTGGGCCAATGAGCAGCAGAAAGAGTTAAAACCGAACCGGTCCCCTGCTGCTGTGTGTGAGGGTATGGACATGGGCTTTATGCTCTACTTACAGCCTTGCTTCCTCTGTGGCCAGCTGAGAAGGACACGAGGGAAAGGGGTTGTCCTAGGAAACATGCCATAGAGAGGTATGGTATAATACATTTATTTTAAAAATGTACACCAGAATCCCACTTACATGAAGTATAAAGACTAAAGGTTCATTCTTATTTCCCAAGGGCCCTGGAGTTGTGTCCTCCCTCCCGACAAGATACCAGCACACCTGGTATTAAGGGGGTGGAAGAAGTGGGCTGAAGAATTTAGTGGTCTAAAAGAAGGGGTAGGAAGGACAAGCCGTGGGTATGACACAAGTTGAGTGAGCACCCACCTCCAACACTAGCCCAGAGGGCAGAAGCTACTCTGCTGCCATGGCTGCTTTGTTAATACAAGGCTTCTAGGTGCAGTTTTGCCATGCTGCCCTGTGTCGGCAGCCTCCGGGACCGCTCCTGTCCCTAGGTCTGTCTGCTGTCATGGACCATCACTGAGAGCAGCAGCAATCTCCATACAGGTCGTGGGGAGGATTGATGAGTTCTGTCCCCTGCAGCAATAACTGCTTCTGCCGGTGTCCAAACTTGGTCTTCATTTCAGATGTTGCAAAGGGCGCTGGACCAGTATTTTCCCCTGAGGAGCTGGGTGAGCCCACAGCAGAAACCTGTCCCCAAAGCAGCTGCCCATGACCCCCTCACCCAAAGCAGCTTTCTTTCCCTGCAGCCTTCTCCCAACAGACAACTCTCTATCCCGCTTCCCATCCATCACTCCTGGCTTTCAGGCCACTGTCAGAAACCTCCTGCAAAAAGACAATGGCAGCCCAGGGTCCCCATTCACCCCTGGAAAAAAGGGGCTGTGCTGCATGCAGAGTGATAGATGGATTGTCCCCAGCTGGAGACAGAGGGCTGGACACTCCCGGCCAGCTGCAGGAGGGCAGCCCTTTGTCCTGCTCTGGAGAGATGGAGCAGAGGTCGGCCTCCGGTCTCAGGCTTCCCGGCATCTCTCAGTTTGAGGGCTTCCGTGGTAATGCAAGAGTCCAGGCTTCCCGCATAGCCCCCTTCTTGCTGGAGCTCGGAGCATCCCTTGCGATGATGTTCTGTCTCCAGCTGTGCCCCAGAGGATACCAGTGCAAGAGTCCTCCCACCTGCCGTGACGCCTCTGGCGTTATTTACAGACGTATCTCTCCACCTTCCGCCGGCACTTCTTGCACACCACGTAGCAGCACCAGTGATACTTGCAGTGACATCTCTCCACCACCTCCTCCGTGTAGGTGTTGTAGCCACGGCCACAGCACATCAGGTTGCAACTGTCACTGCCCACGGAGGTCTTGTTGCACTGCCTGTCAGGAGGAGGATGCACAAGCGGGAGCTGAGGGCATGTACCTGCCCACCCATGGCGGTGACGCTGACCACAGCTCTCTGCCCCGACCTCCTCCCAGAGCCGCGAGATGCACGGGTCTGCAGATGTCAGCTCGTGTTATTACGTGTTATTACGGCAGCGTGAGGGCGGCTGAGGTTGGGCACACTCAGTCTGTATCACACTGGGGAAAGGAACCCCCCGGGGAGAAGGAGGGGTGGGTGGCTAGGACCGGGGACTGCTACTGCTAGATCTAACAGGGATTGCAAGTCACAGCCCCGAGGCAGCCCTGGCCCAGCCTGCAGAAGAGGCTTCCCCATCCTTCTGAAAACTCCCTGCCTGCCCTGCAGTCGCTCCAGAAAGGAGACGTCTGGGAAGCACCGCAGCCTCCAAGGACTGCTGAACCGTTCTGGTTGCCGGCAGACAGCACCCTAAGGCTTGCAGGGAGAGGTGGTATTTCCCTTTCTGACTCCTCACTCGGTGGACCCTGTCCTGGAGAGCGGAGCTGAGGGACTCTCAGTGAGGGCTTGCCCCTGCCTTTACACCTGATGGCTCTGTAAGAACGCATCTGCCTTCCTGCCCTCTTGGGGCTTTAAGAAGCAAAGATTTCACGTGCCTGCGGTGTCCCATCTGACGGGGGACTGCCCGTCCACACCAGCATGCTTTCAGAGTGGTCAGTGGTACAAACACTCATGAAAACAGAGGCTGTTAGAGCGTATTTGTGCAGTTTCTTATCTATCCTGTGTCCCCAGAGACCCCAGGTGGAGATTCAGCGTGCAGTAGTCGGGAGAGCTGATGAGATAAACCAGATCTGTCTCTCTGACTGGCCTGACGTCCATTCCTTTGGGTTTCAGCTGCTTCCTGGGCCCTATGAGCCGGTGGGTCACCCTGATGGCTGCCAGGTACTTGGACTTGAGGTCAGAGGCAATTTCATCTAGGTTTGGCAGTCCCTTCCAGCAGGTCTTCACCGAGCAGGAGCCTGAAACACCATGGCATTTACACTTGGTATCCAGGGAGTCACTCAGCACCTGCAGAGGACAGGAAAACAGATGAATTTGCTTCTGCTTTCTCCTGGTACCCGACCTACAGATCGATTTGCAAGAGCATCTATGGGAAGATTCAAGAGATGAAAGAGCTCAGCTGCTTACTGCCACCTTTAAATGAATATAATGGGGCAATCGAGGGCTCAGCCCTGCTCCATTCCCCTTGTGATAAGAACCTGATACTTGGGGAAGTCCCTGCTGGAGCTTGCAGTGGGGCTGGTGGCCTCTCCAGCCAACAGAGTGCAGGAAGGTGAGTGCATGAAAGCACAAAGCACCCCCAGTTCTCTGCAGGGCTGGGGTGCCCAGCTGGAGAGGGTCAGGATGGGACCCTGCTTCCCATCAGAGGGGCGGAAAGAAGTGCTGGAAGTACTGGTGTGAAGTGATAAATATCTTGTGCTTGTTGTGGAAAGGGTGCAGGGATGTTTGGGAGATGGGTAGCAGTGGGGGATGCCTCTGCAAACACATGTAACTCCGTTTTAACCGTTTAGTTGCCTCCTGACCTTAAGCACAGCATCCCAGTAGCCTGGCCAGAGCCTACCCCCCCACATTAGGCACCTCTGCCCCCCAGGCTGCTGTAGGTGTGCTGGGCACCAGCAGTCCCTGGTGGGCACCATACCCACCTGCCTGCCCACCACGTTGTTATGCAGATTCATGGCCTTGAGTGCTCGTGTCCCCAACTTGCTGGATTTTAAAGGACTGTCAGCAAAAGCGGAGCCAAGCTGGAGGCCGTAGTGCAGGTTGTCCCCACAGCCACCCCATCTGAAGTCTGGTCCGGGGACCTCGGAGGGGACGGAGCCGCAGGAGCAGAGAGGGAGCTCTCCCGAGGTGCAGGCTTGGGCGATGGAGTGTGTGACGGCGGCGGCAGCCAGGGCATAGACAAAGGCAGATTCCCTGGTTCCTGGGAAGAAGAGGGGAGATGTCCTTCCTCCCTGCCCGGCCAAACACTCCTCTCAAAGATCTCACAACGTAAAAGAGTTTTTTTTTTCTTCCGGCAGGATAAAACCAAGGCCCAGTGTTTTTCTTGCACATATTTTTAACCTGTGCCACCCATTTAATTACACTGTCAGTATACAGCCTATGTCCCCACCACTTCCCCCCCACACCACCTTTTTTGGAACCTCTAGCAGCTGTTTTTGTTTGAAATGAGTTACTACAGGTTTAACACTGCTAGGCTTTCCGGATCAGGACTAATGCTTTGATGTGTACTGCTAATTCCAGTGGAGTGGCAGCAAGTTTTCTCCAAAATATATACCTAAGGCAAAATTAACGCCCATCAGCTGAACAGCGTGCTGTTCACCATCAGTGCTGCACGTTAAAGCACTGCCTGCCTGGAAAGCTGCGTGGGGCAGAAAGAGGAGCACGAACAGAGCGGACAAAGCATCCTTTACCTTTCAGCAGGTCAGGGCCGAAGCTGGGGGCACGCTGGATGGAGGAACAGTTCCACCTCATGTCTGCAAAGGTCTTCTGGCAGACGCTCGTGGTCCGGTGGGCAGCCCGGACGATGCTGTGCATGACCTCCAGGTTCCTGCGGCACATCTGGAACTGGTCGGGCACCAGCCCAGCCAGCAGCCGGCAGTGGTGGCTTTCATTCCAGGCCACCCCGCTGCCGCTCTCCGTCAGCCCGCTGTGGGGAGAGGGTGGGTGTCAGCAGGGTGGGGGGACCACGGGCATCCCTCTGGGGACCCAACCGGGGAGAGGGAGC